>CM076583.1:36934029-37407347 GCA_034641835.2 Pinus albicaulis
AAATGACTACCTACCCATACTAGTGTCCTAACATTTTTCTTGGGTGAATTTGGGCTTGCGGACCTTTACATGTGATTTTTACAAACAAAAAATAAACCTATTCCTATTTCTACCCTTATTACTCACGAGACAAGATTAAATAGTTGGCCTCATAACTTCTCTACCTAAACTATTATGCGCTAGGATTAGCCCATCACGGCAGATTTCTTCTCTACATTCTAGGAAACGAGAAATTGAAAAATAGTCAAGCTAGGATTGATTGTTTTGACTTATATTTGGACTTTGTAGAAATTAAAAAGAAAGCGACTAAATGCTCACGAGGCTGAGCTTTAACTAAATTTCATACCTACTCTACTCTACTTGGAAATATACGATTCTCTAGGTGATACAATAATGCAGTGCGACGATTCGAACAATGAGAAAAGGGTGAAGAACTATTGCTTATAGAGACAACCATGGGGTGCTCTACATGTGGTCCTTCAAAACTGAAGTCACCATCAGTGGTGACAAAATCTGATGTATTTGTCTCTTGCAAAGGATTGATGCTTGAGGAGATGAGCCAATCAGGGCCTCCATGTATTCTACCATAGGATCGATCAGTATATGATATAAACTTTCTTCTTTAGGGCCCACCATGGCTGGTAGGTTGTCTATCTCCCGGGTAGTTTCAATCACTGCATCTGCAGTGAGGCCTTTGTAATCACACTCCTTTCTTTCCTGGCTGGGAGTATTTGACAGAATGAGAATCAGCTTGAATACCTCTTCTTCCCTTTGGATCAAAGAAAAATATGTCTATAGGAAAGAAAATCTCCCTCATCTTCAACGTATCTGAACTGGAGGACTCATCATGTATGGCGAAGGCATCCTCTTCGACTGGCGGTGTGCAGGTGAATTGAACTTTATCCCTAAAATTAACATACTCTTGAAAACGAGGGTTTCTTTGATTACATCAACCCTTTCAGGAGAAGGCTCAGGATATACCTCTTGCTCAAGATTTCCTTCATTTCTTTCTTCCTCATCCTCTGCGCTGAAAATCTGCTAACTTACATCCTCATGGAAATTATTACTGATGATGTGATATAGAGAAGGGTGAAAATTCAATGAATCTTCACTTGTTACTAGACTTTCATAATCTTCTTCATCAGTATCGTAGATGGCCTGCATTGGCTCATCATTATCCTGAAGTTGATGGTCATGATCTTCCTCCCATGAAACTACTAATGATGGTCCTACAAGCTCAGTTTCCCTTTGGAAAAAGTCATCATCAGACAGAACAATGTTAGAAAAATCATAATTATAAGCAATGCCACCAGTAGAATCCATCGGATCCTCAGCGAGCCTTCCTTCACAAAAATCTACAAGTTCCTCTTCTGATTCAAAATCTTTTTCATCATACATGCTCTGCATGTAACTCATGTCTTGCAGTGATCTGGTTTGTTCATCTTGAGGAGAAGGTGTAGGTCTCTTCCAATCATCCTTTATGGTTTCAACCTCATATTCTTCCTCTTTTACATTTAGCAAGGTGTTGGTAGTCTCTATCAGTCTTTCTAGCTTGTTCTCTAAATAGATCTGCGCTATTTGCTCTGCTCGGTACTTCTTTGTTGCTTTTAGTCTTTCCTCCCTGCACTTTATGTTGTACTTGACAGTAACTGCTATACTTTGCATTTCTTCCAAAATTGAATGCTCTCTTTCTCTTATATGGAATTCCACCTCAGGATCAAAAGAACTCGGATAGTGCAATATGGCCCATCCCAAGGGTGGTTTTATTTTAGCAGGTATTGTGTTATATACCTTATTGAACCTGGATGAAAATTTATGTATTGTCTCTCCCAGTTGTCTTCTCAAATTTTGGTATTCTTCTAGAATGAGGAAGACATTTCTCGAGACTGCCCATTTATCCAGGAAAACTTGAGAAAACTAATGAAAGTTGAAGATGCTTGCAGCTGGAAGGTTTTTAAACCAACTCTTAACATTTCCTTGAAATGACAAGGCAAACATTCTAATACGCACATCATCTTCTTCTACTTCATACAAGTCAAGTAAATCTTCAAGATTTCAGACATGCTGCTCAATAGTGATCTTTGAATTTTCTCCATTGAAAAGAGGCATCTTATTGGTAAGTCCTGCAGGAAGGGGTTGGAAGACAAGAGGAAAATCCAGGGGCTTATATCTTTCTATGACATTTGTGGGTGTAGGTGGTGCAACAATAGGTCCATGGTTGCTTGAAGTTTCTTTAGGAGTGAGAGATATGCCATGAGGCTCTTGTTCCGCTAGGTCTTTCACAGGAGCATAGGTCTATTTATGGTCTAAAGACTAAGGCTTGAGATCTTTCCCATACTCAATGTGAGTTTCATCTTTGTACACTTGATCAGGCTTAAAGTATGATAGAACATAGTGGTAGACAAAAATAATGAATTCCTTAAACCAATTCCAACCCAAATGTTCTATCCTTCTATGAGGCCTGGCCATATTTCAGGTTCTTCCTCCAGTGGATTCTTTGAGAGTTATGGAGTTTGGAGTCACCAGGTGGATGAATTTGACTGTTTGAAGCAGGCTGTTGTCCACCATCAACAATGAGATACCAATCTAACCAGAGATTTTGGGTCTTTTGAGTGCCTAAGTATGTTTAACATGAAATGCACTCAAGTTGTCTCCCCAGCAGATTCACCATTATGTTGGGGTTCAAGTGTTTTGGCCAGATTGGCAAGACCGAAAGACTAGATAACATCATAACCACTTTGGGATCCTAGGATCTATCCCTCCTGGATCCAGAGAGGGATCTGTCCATAAAAAACAAAGAATTATATATCTTTGAAGCACAAAAGAGGTATTAGGCTAGGTATGGAGCATAAGGGGGGTTTTAAATCATTTGGTTGTTGGGTTGGTCAGAGATCATTAGCTGAGAAGGTTATGGAATGAAAGAAACAAAGCAGTAGGAAGTTTCGGTAAAAGAGGATAGGTCAAGAAAGTGTTATCCATTGGGCTATAGAGTCATGAAAGGGGATTACTTGCATAACAACTAACCATGGCTATCATAGGGAAAGTCATCACTTGCATAACAACTAACCAAGGTTTCCATAGGGCAAGTCATCTATACCAAAGGATCTTTAAGATATATGGTGGAATGGAACATTAAGAATGGGTGAAAGAAAAAGCAAATGAAAGAAGCTAGATGGGTCCAGGATGTCATTCTGTCTGATCCTGTGACCTTACTTCCAGGAACTCTCATTAAAGACACAAAGGGTAGCTTGGAAATCAGGTCAGATGTCATTTAAATCCAGACCTGCTTTATCATACTTTCAAGGAAAACAATCCAACAATCCTCATAACCTTTGAGACGATGAAAAACATTTAAGATTTAAACACGGAGTAAGGCATAAGATGAAGAAAAGACTTTCATATGTGCTGGCACTAATAAGGGGTCCAGAAAGGCCAGCTGTTGGAGAAGGACTGGTGAACGAGAGTCGACTCTAAATTCAGGATTTCCCAATTCTTTCATTGAGACCAATAAAGAACATCTAAGAGACAAACTCTAATTCATACATCAATAAGAATGGACAATAACAACTTCTATCTTGGTTAAAGTGTGTTGAATTTGTTCTGGACCACATTGAGGAAAACATAAAGGTAAATATTTGTGAGTGAGACTTAGGGTGCTTCCAACTGATATGTTCTAATCTAATATTTTGTTCTTTAACAGAATAATGGATAGTATGATAAAACATGAAATGGAACAATTATAGTAAGGAGACATCACCGATAATACAGGCAGGGTGAAATCGAATGCAGCACAGTTCAATTTGAAAATTGATGTGCGAAACCAATCACATACTTTGAGTCCAATGGTTCTTTACAGTCCAGACTTCTCTTCCCAGCCTACTATATTACAAACTACTAAGTTACTTCCCATCGATAACAGTTCTACAACTAATTGAATCCCAATCCTTTACAATGTATTTTCAATGAGTATTTATAGGTGAATGAGGAGGGGAAAGAAGTAGATATGGACTTTAATGATCCATTAAAATAGAGGGGAGGAAAAATTTGAATGCCCACTCTGCATAATGGCTTTGCATTGACTTGTTTGTACCCTTTAGGCTAGTTTAGAATCCTATGTCGAGTGACAATAACTTCGGGTATGTTCTTTGAAGTAATCTTCGGCTGTGGTACTTTCTGCATGTACTCGAGACAAGTAAGGTGATAGAGAAGGTCTTGCAGGTCTTCGATACTTCCATAATTGTTGTGAGATAGTTTCACAAAGCCTACTTGGGTGAAATAATAGATTCACTGGTGCTTGATGTAACATGGAGGAGGTCATGCTAGATAGTCTTCTAGGAAAACGTTCCAGTGATCTGGTTTTGATTGCCTTAGCCTTCATAAGCCTCTACGATCATCTTCGGGTCTTCATTTGTATTAGCCACCTATAATATTTTGTTATGCCAAAAGGTGGCTAAAAAATGAGGCCTCCAAGGAACAAATTTTATCACTAAAAGTTGTTGGCTCTTGAAGTCTCTTTAAGGCCTCCTGCCTTTTTCCCTCTGTCCAGATCCTACACTGCTGTTTACATTTCAAAAGACTCAGAAATCCTGCTGATTTCCAATCCAGATCACTTCTGTAAAGGCCATATTTTCCCTCCCCCACTTCAGAACTAACCTTCATTTGTTTCCCCTTTTTCTCCATGAATTCCTCTATTTTTCATGAGTTCCCTTCTTCCATTCATGAAAATTCACTTTATTAAGGGTAAAGACTCACTCTTTAACCTTACCGAAACCCTCCATTTTCTTTGAAAATAATTTAAAAACGCATTTTTCATAAGTATTGGACTTAAGCCTTTAGGCTAAGTCTTTAACCCCCTTTTTCTTCCATACGCCCGCACCCAGGAACCAAGTTTTAAACCCTTTGGTGTGTATCGCAAAGCGCAAATCGCAAAATCCAAATTGCATTTTCGTTTTTAAAAGTTCTGATCGCAAAAATATGCGCTGCGATCCATCGAAAATCGCATAATCGCAATATCGCATTTTCATATATTGGTCAATCGACCCATCACAAATATTTGCGATACGTCAAAACCATCGCGAGTTTTCCACCAATCGCAAATCACACCGTATAATAGAAAGTAACCATATATTTAACGAGTCGATCGACCCGCCATGAAATATTTGCGATGCGATCAAACCCATCGCAGTTTTCCGCCCATCGCAATGTCGCATTATCGCCATATCGCAGTTTCTATCCGTCGCATAATCCGCCATCGCGTTTTCCACTTTTTGCGATTTGCGATTAGTCTTGCCGGGCCCACTCTACGATACCCCGTTGTTCGTATAAAAAACGCTTTTTTCCTTTGTAAAGCGGAGAAATGTAAGTTTTTATCGTTTACAAAGGTTTTCCGCTGGTTCGTTTTTAATAAATCTCCGTCATCGATCTGCTCCACAGATCGGACGGTGCGGAGCGTGACTTACCTTGTGGACCCCCCATCTATGCGTTGTTTACCAAACCCGCTTGGTTTTTCCACACCACTCATCAACGGGAGGCAGTTTTTTCCCGATGGCCAGCGAATCCATACAATCAGCGACACGCCTCCTTGGCACTATTTCAAAACCGTTGTTTAACCTTAGTCCCCCTCGCATTATCATTCGGACCAAGTCGCCCAGCGGAATTCATCACAACCGTCCGATCTGCAGAGCCTCATCCAACGGTGATCGCTTGCCCAAGATGACCCGGCAATTAAAAAAATTGCTCGCGCTGTAACCAAGCCGCTGACTTTCCATTGCCCTCTCCCAACCGTCGATTTTGCGCAAATCGACGGCTCAGATTTGATCTTCTTTCCGCCTCCGTATAACATTTCTCGATTAATCCTGACCGTTGGATGATGCCATCATACGGCCGCGCTCCTCCGCACACCCTCCAATGTAGTCAACCTATATAATGTAGGATTTTACAACAGTTTCTTGTATTTTGCAGGATTTTGAAGTTTTTCTTATTATAATCGAAAAGAACTCGCGGGTGGAGGGTGAGGATCCTCTGGCCTTCGAAATACATTAAAAATCATTTACGGGGTTTATATTTACACTTTATCAGTGAATTCATGAGTCATTGATTCCATTTTGACCCTCCACACCCCTGCGCACCAGAAAATGCAGTTAAATTGGGCACCGTTAAAGAGTATCAGTGCCGAAGACAAAAAATACCAGAAACAGGACGTTTGAAGACCAAAACACAGATTTCAAGTTAATTAAAAGGTGTTTTGGGAACGACGAAGACATATGTCAAGCTGAGAAAGCCTCCACTACCATAAAAAGAGGCTAATTGAACCCTCCATAGCTCCAAAAGACACCAGCAGTCTCGCATAAATTAAAGATCGCCAAACAATTAATGCAAATCAAAGAATCTTATCTCTAATTGTCGGCAAAACCATTCTGGAAGTTGAAGAACAGTCGGGAAGCAGGTCTCTTCAATCATTTGGCCTCGAATGACACAAACAGAGTTATGAAGTAGAGTTATAAACGATTATATTCCCACCTTATGCCTTGCCTGGTTCCCAAAGGCCAGGAATTGCATTAATTGCATAATTGATAATACTTGACCCCTGGGAAATCCTCCCACCTCTTCATTCTTCTATAAATATTGTTATAGAAGATGAGAAAATGTTGGTCTCTGGACATCTGAATGCATGTAATGGTTATTCTAAAGCTACTGATGCCCTGTCTTGTAACTGAAAGATACACAAGCTGATATGAGAATTTCAAAGCTGTAGAGACCCACCGGGCTTGCAGATTGTAACTGGTTTGAACATCAATACAAGCCGCTGATTCATGGAATCCTCAATTATGTCAATGGTGATGTGCTCCTTACTGTTAATTGTTATTTTGCTTAATGTTTTCACTCTGTTCACTTTCTCTGATAAAGAGCAACAAACATAGAGTTAGGATGTACTCTCCATGGTACCCTACTCTTACTGAAAGCTTTACTTCTATGTTTTCTTCATTTGAATGTTCTCTTTGAAGAGTATATTAATGCAGGTTAGTTTAAAAGTACTTCCCTGATCTAGATTTCTCTTTAAAACGAGCCTTCCCTGTGTTTTCCTTAGAGTATATTAATGCAGGTTAGTTTAAAAGTACTTCCCTGATCTAGATTGCTCTTTGTGATTATCATCTGTGTTTCCTTATTGAATATGCTGAAAGCAGGCTAGTTTAAAAGCACTTACCTGATCAACAGAAATACTTTTATGTTTCCCCTTAAGTACATGTTGAAAGCAAGCTAGTTTAAAAGTACTTACTTGATCTTAGACTGTGCTTTGTCCTTCCTTTTGTTTGGTCTTTCACTTCTTATCTGTTTCATTCCATAAAATCACTTTAAAGATCCTTTGATATAAGTAACTTGCCCCATGGATCCTTCTTGAATCTTGTTGTCCAATTAAATCCTCCTATGACTCCATAGCCCAATGGGTTAAAACTCTCTTTGCCCTTTTCTGTCAACTGAATCATTCCTTCATTGCAGACATTTTCACCCTTTATTTAGAACTGCCTTTCATCTTCATCATTTCTTTTCCCAACCAAAAACAAACAAATCAAACCCATGCTCTCCATAACTAGCCTAATATCACAATTGCAGCCTTTGAAGATCACATCTTTTAACTCATTTATAGAGAGATCCCTCTCTGGATTCAGGAGCGCTAGATCCTTGAATCCCAAAGTGGTATGATGTTACCTCTGCAGTTGGACTTTGCCAATCTTGCTAATTACAGGGAGCTAACATAATGGCGACCATACTGGGGAAATTTTTGAGTTCATAGTTGCTTGGTCAGATTTTATAAACTCTTTAGTTTCCATACAACCACAATAACTCAGAAAACCCAAAAAATATTTCAGATTGGTATCTAATAAACATGGTAGTGGACCATAAAATCTTTTACCTTTGAAAAGGAGCTAAAAACTTCCACTTGGCGACTCCACAATCCTGAACAGACCTTAAGACTCCACTGGGAAGAACCCTCATCGCTATACTATCCTTCAAACTCATTCAGAGGACTATAGGATTGAAATTTGTGTAAAACAGATTAGTTAACCTCTCAAAGATTATCATACCTGGTTGAACTTTTCTTGTTATTAGGGTCTAAAAAATACAGCATAGTGGCTCCTAGAAAGATTCACACTAGAGCCCATCCTGACCCAGATCCACCTGAAATAGTTGATGACCCAGAAAGCATCCTTCGGAAGTCTCCTAGGATTAAATTATCAACTGTTTTCAGATCACCCTTGAGAGCTAATTCTGTCCCAGAAAATCTTTCATCTCTACAACAATCACAAGATGACCTAGTAAATCCCTTTAGAACCAGGTCTCTTGGCGATTTAGATCAGCCAGATTCTGAGTCTTCACTTTCATATCCTGAGACAAGTGAACATCCTGGTGGTAGAGAAACCACACCTCCTGACTTACATTTCCTTAACAACCTAGGTCTCTCTCATCCAATATCATCTCAACAATCTATTCCTGGTCCATCTACTTCCACTCACCCTACATCCACTGTCCAAACCACTCCACTCCAGCCTACGGTCCCTCTTGTAAATCCACCTCCACCACCTGCCATGGCTGCATGGTATGCTCCTTTAGTCCTTCTTGTACCCCTAGTCAATCTTCCACAGGACTATCAGTCCAAAATTCCATTATATGATGATAACAATGCTACAACTGCATCACAACATGTGGATAAGATGAATGACTACTTTGACAGAAATGAAATTGATAATGATTCTGTCAAGCTTAGATTTTTTGCTCAAAGTCTTGGGGGAGAAGTAAGAAAATGGTTCAAAGGTCTAGCCCCCCATAGTATCAATGATCTCCAAGCCTTCCATCAAACATTCTTAAACATATGGGAAGTAAAGAAGAATCCCCTTCAAATCCTTGCTGATTACAACAACCTCCATAGAAACACTGGGGAAATTGTACAAGCTTATTGTACTAGATTCAATAGTATCTATAATGCACTTCCCCCAGAACTAAAACCTCCACAGGGCTCAGCTTTAAACAAGTTTCCCGAAGGGTTTGACTCTGACATGACCTATTCGCTAAGAGAGAGATACTTTGCAACTCTTGAAGATATGAAAAGGGGTGCTCTTTCTGTGGAAGTCAATTTAATGGAGAAGAGAGCAAGAATGAAGGCTGAGAAGAGAGTATCTTTTAGAGAGGAGTCCACACCTTCCACTTCAAACTCAAAAATGGAGAAAATGATGAAGAAAATGAGCATTCTTGAGAGAACGCAAGCCAGTCAAAACCAAACTACCTCTCAGAACAGAAACCAGAACCAAGGTCAGAATTTTAGAAGAAATCAACCTCCAAACCGACCTACGGAAGATGACCAACATATCACCCCTCCATTTCATCAAAATTATGTAAGTGAGGTTGAAGAAACAGAAGACATAACAGAGGAAGAGGATATCAACATGTTTGGGGTAGAGGATGATGACTTGGAAGTTCATTATGATAGAACACAAGGTCTATATACACCTTATGATGACACAAGAGATGATGATGAAGATTATTATCAAGACATGCAAAATGTTGTCATAGAGTCTCAAAAAGAATATGACCTCAGAAGCAAAACCAGTCAACAAACCCCCAACTCCAAAACCTCTGACAAATCTTCACAAAACAGTCCTGTAACTAAGCCTAAAGTTGTCAAACAGAAGGATAAAATGGTGATTGAGAATTCTGATAAAGGTAAAGAGAAAAGCACTCAAAACAATGAAAAACAAAGTCCAGACATTAGTAGTACTAACATCTCAGCTAGTACTCCTGTGAAAACCATTTTGTCAAGTGTAAATAGAACAAGTCAGCAAACTGATGTTGCTGAGAAATTGACAGCTAATAAGACTGAAACCAGTACTTTAAAGAGTCAAATTCCTTTCAGCCTATAGCAGGAAATTTCAAAGATCAAAATCTCTGTTCCTTTGACTGAGTTAGCTACCCAGCATGCATGTAGAGCCCAAATTCTAAAGGCTTTAAATATTGAGGACAGTAATGACACAGTGAATTTTAATGATGACCAGCCAGAGCTTATTTTTGGTCCTAAAATTGAAGGTAAATTTCAAGAAGGGGTAGTACCCCCTTTCTATGTCAGCCTAAATGTCCATGAAAATATCTTGGATAATGCTATGCATGACTCTGGAGCCTCACACAACCTTATGCCAAAAGTGATAATGGAAAGGCTAGGGCTAGAAATAACACGACCTTACAAGGACTTATATTCTTTTGACTCTACCAGAGTGAAATACCTTGGCCTAATCAAAGACCTTTGTGTGAGTTTGACTCAAATCCCAGCCAAGTGCATGGTTATGGATGTTGTAGTGGCTGATGTGCCCCCTAAGTATGGCATGTTGTTATCAAGATCATGGGGTGCCAAGCTGCAAGGTACAATGCAGATGGATGGAACATATGCTTCTATCCCTGTCTTTAGCCAGCTTAGAAGACTATACAGAGAGGCACACTTGAAATTCATGGTCAGTAGCCCAGAGAAGCCTAAAAATTCCCCCATTTACTCTATCCATACTGACCTGGACTCATTTATCCTTTATAATGACGAACCTTCAAATAAGCCAGAGCTAGAAGACAGTGACTCAGCTGAATGGTTAGAAACCCCAAATCTAGAAATGAATGCAGTTCTAGAGACAGAAGAAAATGAGATAGAAACCTTCGAACAATGCGTTGAAACAACCCACCTGAATGAACATAGCCAAGATGGAAAACAACAAACTGCCCCTCTCCTTCAACTCCATGAAAATCTTGAGGAACAAGATCCAGCACAACATCTTCTATATCTCAGAATAGAACATAATGATGACACACTTACTGAATCAGTCACTTTAACAGGATTGATTGTCGATGGCGAGAAAGAGAAACACAACTCAGAAATGTCAAAATAGTTTGATTCATGTCAAGGCATTAGTAAACCAAACAAATATCTTGAGCCATGGGATATCTGCCCATCGCCCTTAAAACTTGAAAATCAAGACAACAACCTTCAACACAGCGAAAAACCTAAGAACTCGAAACCAATTCAACTAAGTGCTGATTTTCAACAACAATCAGAGAGCACGTTAGTTGACGAGGGCACTAACCAAGATGAAACCGAAAACGGTCCTCTGTGGACTATGTACTTTGACGGGTCATGCACTAAGAGCACTGCTGGTGCGGGTGTCTGGATTATTAACACTGAAAACAATCACACAGAATGTATTTCCTGCAAATTAAACTTTCAGTGTTCTAACAACATCGCTGAGTATGAAGCTCTTATCTTAGGCTTGCATCTGTTGAAAAAGTTAGGAGCCAGAAGAATCAATGTCCATGGGGATTCAGAATTAGTGATTAGGCAAGTCAATGGCGAGTATAATGCAAACCATCCCAGACTTAGAGCTTATCAAAACGATGTCATCGACCTTTTGAAAACTTTTGAGGAGTCCAGATTGATTTTTGTCCCAAGAAAACGAAATATTGCCGCACACAATTTAGCCTTTGCCGCTAGGACATGCTTAGCCCCATATGAAAATAAAGACTGCACAACTCAGATGAAATTTAGACCAGTCGTGCCTGATAATAAAAAATATTGGCGGGTCTTTGAGGACGACAAACAGATAGAGGATTTCCTGCTTGGCAGGAATGAGTTTGAATCATCCGATTCAGATTCTAAATCCGATGAAGACTGCCTAAACGAACAACCCCCTAAAGAAGAAGAACCATCTCGTCCCGTAGAAATCAACATGTTAACTAACAAACTCGAAACTCGTACTAAAGAATACGAGGACACAGAAAATGAAGACATTGAGGTATTTTCAGCAAAGGACAAGAACATACCTAGGGGGCTAGCACCATTAGAAGACCTGTTTGATTATAACGACGTGGCAAAGAAACCCACAGTGGAATATACAGAGTCTCAGGTCGAAGAATGCAACATAGGCACCGAGGATCAGCCCAAAAAAATTAAATTAGCTAGGTCCTTGCCGTCAGACATCAAAAAGAAATACATTGACTTGTTTAAAGACTTTGTCGATGTGTTTTCCTGGAGCTATCAAGACTTAAAAGCCTATGATACAGAGATCATCCAGCACAAGATTCCTTTGAGAGAAAAACAAAAACCCTTTAAGCAAAAACTGCATCGAATTAATCCGATACAACTGCCTCTAGTGGAAAAGGAAATCAAGAAAATGTATGAGGCAGGAATCATTGTGCCTGTGAGGTTTTCAGATTGGGTTTCTAATCTTGTAGCTATGAGGAAAAAGACAGGAGAAATAAGACTCTGCATTGATTTCAGAAACCTTAACAGAGCCTCCCTAAAAGACAATTATCCTCTGCCCAAAATGGAACACATTCTACAGAAGGTAGTTGGTTCAAAGAGGATTTCTCTGTTAGATGGTTTTTCAGGATATAACCAAGTTTTAGTACTCCCAGAAGACCAACTCAAAACGGCTTTCACCACTCCTTGGGGCACTTTCATGTATGTGAAGATGCCTTTTGGACTAATGAATGCTGGGGCCACTTTCCAAAGGGCCATGGACATTGCATTTTCAGAGGAAATAGGGCACTTCATTGTAATTTACCTTGATGACATAACAGTTTATTCCAAAACCGATGAAGAGCACCTTAAACATCTAAGGAAGGTCTTTGAAAAATGCAAGAGATTTGGGCTATCTTTAAATCCCAAAAAGACAGTATTTGGCCTACAAGAGGGTAAACTCCTTGGCCATATTATATCAGAAAAGGGAAGTAAAATAGATCCAAAAATATTTGAGGGAATACTACAGATTAGCCACCCAAGGAACATAAAAGAACTGCAGTCCTTTATTGGAAAGATTAACTTCTTGAGGAGGTTCATTCCCAACTTAGCAGAGCTCCTTAGGAACATGACTAATATGCTCAAAAAGAGTGTAGGAGTAAAATGGACTGTAGAAGCCAAAAAATACTTCGAATTGGTAAAACATGCACTCACCCGGGCACCAGTCTTGATCAGCCCAGACTTTTCAAAAGATTTCCTTATTTTTTCCTTTGCCTCAGAACATACAGTGGCTGCAGTCATATTGCAGAAAAACTCAGAGGGACAGGAACAACCTATTTCTTTTTTCAGCAAGGCTTTAAGAGATGCACCCTTGAAATATAACATAATGGAAAAACAAGCCTATGCTTTGGTAAAGGCCTTAAAGGACTTCAGGGTGTATATTCTTCATTCCCACACCATTGCTTATGTGCCTAACATAGTGGTAAAATACATCCTGTCTCAAGACCCAGATGGAAAGAGGGGCAAATGGATTGCTGCAATCCTAGAGTATGATTTGGAGATCAAACCCACAAAACTCATTAAAGGTCAGGGCTTAGCTAAATTAATGGTTGAATCTAATCTACAAGCCCTTGACATTAACATGGTAGATGCCTTGGATGAACAGGAAGAATTATCTGCTCCCACTGTGGAAGAGCAGTTCCAAAACTCACCTTGGTATGCTGACATCTTGTATGTACTTACAAATCTTAATGCTCCTCCTGATTTATCAAAAAAAAAGGCAAGGTTTTTAAAGTTGAAAGCTAGGAACTATTGCATTTTAAATGAATGTTTGTATTGGAAAACTGCTAATGGTTTATTACTTAAATGTTTGCCTGAAGTGGATGCAGAGAGGATCAAGCATGAATTCCATGAGGGAGAGTGTGGAGGTCATCTCTACTGGAAAACCACGGCCAATAAAATCCTTAGAGCTGGATATTACTGGCCCACCCTCTTCCAAGATATCCATAAAATGATAGTTGCCTGTCATAAATGCCAAATCTTCGAGGGCAAAAGAAAGCTCCTTCCCTTACCATTACAACCTATCATTGTTGAAGCTCCTTTCCAACAATGGGGCCTAGATTTCATAGGAGAAATCCATCCTGCTTCATCTGCCCAACACAAATGGATTCTCACAGCCACTGACTACTTCACAAAATGGATTGAAGCCATCCCTTCTAGGAATGCCACAAATTCTGTCATTATAAAATTCCTTGAAGACCATATCTTGTCTAGATTCGGATGCCCTAGAAAGATTATTACTGATAATGCTGCTGCTTTTTGTTCTAAAAAAATGATTGAGTTTTGTCACAGGTATCAGATTACACTTGGTCATTCTACTACTTATTACCCTCAAGGTAATGGGTTAGCTGAATCATCAAATAAAAGTTTGGTGACTATCATCAAGAAGATGCTGGAGGAAAATAAAAAATCATGGCATAAAAAGTTGGTGCATGCTCTATGGGCAGACAGATTGAACATAAAGAAATCCATTGGAATGTCCCCTTACCAACTTGTTTATGGAGCAAATGCAGTATTTCCTACCAGCCTGGGTGTACCAGTGATAAAATTAGTCCAAGAAATACAATCAGAAGAAGGCAGCATGATAAGGAGGATCAATGAGACAATACATCTCCAGCAGACAAGAGAAGAGGTTTACAGCAGAGCTCAAAAGGTGCAAGAAAATATAAAGAAGTTGTTTGACAAAAGAACAAAGGCTTGTGATTTCAACATTGGAGATAAGGTACTCAGATGGGACTCCAGAAGAGAGGAGAAGGGAAAACATGGCAAGTTTGATAGTTTGTGGCAAGGTCCTTACGTCATTCAGTCCACCATTGGTCCTAATGCCTATTTTCTGCAAGAGCTAGATGGCACAGATCTGTTTGGGGGTCCTGTCAATGGCAGGGTCCTTAAACACTACTACTACTGAGTCTGATTTTAAAGCTTTCATTTCCATTATAAATATCATTGCTTTATTTCAGTTTCATAAAAAAGAAAAAATATATATATATACAAAAACAAAGAAAAGAACGAAAAGAGGGAAGATTGTAAAAACAATAAAGGCAGAGCCCCATTCCAAAAAAGAGAAATAATTCTGAAAGTGTGCAAGCTCAAATGCCACTCCTGAAAAACATACTCCTAGTTAGTCAAACAGTTTAATCTTGACTAACTAGCTTTAAATTTACTGCTGATAGGATAGTGAATTTGATTTGCCAAACTGTTTAATCTTGGCTTATCAGTAGATAGGTTAGGTTAGAAATCAAAGGTTCAAACATGCTCAAAACCTGAACCTAAGCTTCCAAGAAGAATGACTCAAATATGTTTCAAATTCTGAGTCAAAGAAGAATGCAAATCTGGTTCTAATCAACTCAAAATCTGAACCAGAGGAAAAGAAAGGATAGCTCAAACAGAATTCAAAATAGAGCTATAAAAAGATGGAGGAACTGCTTTGAAATTTCAAATCTTAAAACTTTCAGTTTTTGTTTAAATTCATGCAAAATAATGTCTATGTGCAGCTTGTTTTTATGACATAGATCACAGCAAGTCAAACAACTTAATATTGACTTGACTGTTTTTAAATTTTTGTTGTAGAATTTAGAGAATGAAAGTCTGTTGGACAGCTTAATCCCAACAGACAGTAGATTAGGTAGAGAAATATCTGAGCTCAACTGTTTAATCTGAGTTCGGGGAGAAATAAGGAGTAGAATTAGATTATTTTTTATGCATTCAAAAGAATAAAATGTTGTGAAAAGAGTTTGCCAATCCAAGTGCACTCTGATGAAGAAAAAATGTTAGATCAGTAGGATTGGGTAGGTAGAAAGTTTGTATTGATGAAAGTCCATTGTTTTCATAGCTGCTAAAAATGTTTTCAAAGCCAGATCATCCAGCAAAGGAAGGGCAGCCCAATGGATTAGGCACAGGTCGGAATCCCAGAGAGAACAATGGATGAGGCAACTGATCAGCCTCCCAGAGGATCAAGTCTGAATTCTTGATGCCTTCAAGAAGGCACCATCCCCAAGGGGAGCCACTGTTAGCCACCTATAATATTTTGTTATACCAAAAGGTGGCTAAAACTTTCTGGAGCCTCCAAGGAACAAATTTTATCACTAAAAGTTGTTGGCTCTTGAAGTCTCTTTAAGGCCTCCTGCCTTTTTCCCTCTGTCCAGATCCTACACTGTTGTTTACATTTCAAAAGACTCAGAAATCCTGCTGATTTCCAAGCCAGATCACTTCTGCAAAGGCCATATTTTCCCTCCCCCACTTCAGAACTAACCTTCATTTGTTTCCCCTTTTTCTCCATGAATTCCTCTATTTTTCATGAGTTCCCTTCTTCCATTCATGAAAATTCACTTTATTAAGGTTAAAGACTCACTTTTTAACCTTACTGAAACCCTCCATTTCCTTTGAAAATCATTTAAAAACGCATTTTTCATAAGTATTGGACTTAAGCCCTTAGGCTAAGTCTTTAACCCCCTTTTCTTCCATACGCCCGCACCCTGGAACCAAGTTTTAAACCCTTTGGCGCGTATCACAAAGCGCAAATCGCAAAATCCAAATTGCAGTTTCGTTTTTAAAAGTTCTGATCGCAAAAATATGCGCTGCGATCCATCGCAAATCGCATAATCGCAATATCGCATTTTCATATGTTGGTCAATCGACCCATCGCAAATATTTGCGATGCGATCAAACCCATCACAGTTTTCCGCCCATCGCAAATCGCATAATCGCAATATCGCATTTTCATATGTTGGTCAATCGACCCATTGCAAATATTTGCGATGCGATCAAACCCATCGCATTTTTCCGCCCATCGCAATGTCGCATTATCGCCATATCGCAGTTTCTCTCCGTCGCATAATCCGCCATCACGTTTTCCACTTTTTGCAATTTGCGATCAGTCCCGCCGGGCCCACCGTACGATACCCCCTTGTTCGTATAAAAAACTCTTTTTTCCTTTGTAAAGCGGAGAAATGTAAATTTTTATCGTTTACAAAGGTTTTCCGCCGGTTCGTTTTTAATAAATCTCCGCCGTCGATCTGCTCCACAAATCGGACGGTGCAGAGCGCGACTTACCTTGTGGACCCCCCATCTATGCGTTGTTTACCAAACCCGCTTGATTTTTCCGCACCACTCATCAACGGGAGGCGGTTTTTTCCCGATGGCCAGCGAATCCATACAATCAGCGACACACGTCCTTGGCACTATTTCAAAACCGTTGTTTAACCTTAGTCCCCCGCGCATTATCATTCGGACCAAGTCGCCCAGCGGAATTCATCACAGCCGTCCGATCTGCAGACCCTCATCCAACGGTGATCGCTTGCCCAAGATGACCCAACAATTAACAAAAGTGCTCGCGCTGTAACCAAGCCGCTGACTTTCCATTGCCCTCTCCCAACCGTCGATTTTGCGCGAATCGACGGCTCAGATTTGATCTTCTTTCCGCCTCCATATAACATTTCTCGATTAATCCTGACCGTTGGATGATGCCATCCAACGGCCGCGCTCCTCCGCACACCCTCCGATGCAGTCAACCTATATAACGCAGGATTTTATAACAGTTTCTTGTATTTTGCAGGGTTTTGAAGTTTTTCTTATTATAATCGAAAATAACTCGCAGGCGGAGGGTGACGATCCTATGGCCTTCGAAATACATTAAAAATCATTTCCGGGGTTTATATTTACACTTTATCAGTGAATTCATGAGTCATTGATGCCATTTTGACCCTGCACACCCCTACGCACCAAGAAACACAGTTAAATTGGGCGCGCCGTCAAAGAGTATCAGCACCGAAGACATAAGATATCAGAAGAGGAAGTTTGAAGACCCAAAACACGTATTTCAAGTTAATTAAAGGTGTTTTGGGGAATGACGAAGACATCTATCGAGCTGAGAAACCCTCCACCACCATAAGAAGAGGCTAATTAAACCCTCCATGGCTCCAAAAGACACCAGCAGCCTCGTAGAAATTAAAGATCGCCGAACAATTAATGCAAATCAAAGAATCTTATCTCTAATTATCGGAAAAACCATTCTGGAAGTTGAAGAACAGTCGGGAAGCAGGTATTTTCAATCATTTGGCCTCGAATGACACAAACAGAGTTATGAAGTAGAGTTATAAATGATTATATTCCCACCTTATGCCTTGCCTGGTTCCCAAAGGCCGGGAATTGCATTAATTGCATAATTGATAATACTTGACCCCTGGGAAATCCTCCCACCTCTTAATTCTTCTATAAATACTGTTATAGAAGATGAGAAAATGTTGGTCTCTAGACATCTGAATGCATGTAATGGTTATTCTGAAGCTAATGATGCCCTGTCTTGTAACTGAAAGATACACAAGCTGATATGAGAATTTCAAAGCTGTAGAGACCCACTGGGCTTGCAGATTGTAACTGGTTTGAAACATTAATACAAGTTGCTGATTCATGGAATCCTCAATTATGTCAATGGTGATGTGCTCCTTACTATTAATTGTTATTTTGCTTAATGTTTTCACTCTGTTCACTTTCTCTGATAAAGAGCAGCAAACATAGAGTTAGGATGTACTCTCCACGGTACCCTACTCTTACTGAAAGCTTTACTTCTATGTTTTCTTCATTTGAATGTTCTCTTTGAAGAGTATATTAATGCAGGTTAGTTTAAAAGTACTTCCCTAATCTAGATTGCTCTTTAAAACGAGCCTTCCCTGTGTTTTCCTTAGAGTATATTAATGCAGGTTAGTTTAGAAGTACTTCCCCGATCTAGATTGCTCTTTTTTATTATCATCTGTGTTTCCTTATCGAATATGCTAAAAGCAGGCTAGTTTAAAAGCACTTACCTGATCTTAAGCAGTTCGAGCTGTTTTTTAAATGTTTCTGATTGAAAGTACTTCAATGCGGGCTAGTTTAAAATCACTTACCTGATCAACAGAAATAATTTTATGTTTCCCCTTAAGTACATGTTGAAAGCAAGCTAGTTTAAAAGTACTTACTTGATCTTAGACTGTGCTTTGTCCTTCCTTTTGTTTGGTCTTTCACTTCTTATCTGTTTCATTTCATAAAATCACTTTAAAGATCCTTTGATATAAGTAACTTGCCCCATGGATCCCTCTTGAATCTTGCTGTCCAATTAAATCCTCCTATGACTCCATAGCCCAATGGGTTAAAACTGTCTTTGCCCTTTTCTGTCAACTGAATCATTCCTTCATTGCAGACATTTTCACCCTTTATTTAGAACTACCTTTCATCTTCATCATGTCTTTTCCCAACCAAAAACAAACAAATCAAACCCATGCTCTTCATAACTAGCCTAATATCACAATTGCAGCCTTTGAAGATCACATCTTTTAACTCATTTATAGAGAGATCCCTCTCTGGATTCAGGAGGGCTAGATCCTTGAATCCCAAAGTGGTATGATGTTACCTCTGCAGTTGGACTTTTCCAATCTTGCTAATTACAAGGAGCTAACAGTTTTTGTCCTTAATCCCTTTACACATTGAATATCAACGTTAAATCTTTCATATTACACCTTAATCCTTTTAAACTTCATCTGATACTCTTTTACTTCTTATGTCCGGTGGTCTGTGAGTATTCGGGTTTTTAGGGGCGCTGGAAGGTATCGTGTAAGGGTCGATGGACCCCTTCTGGTCTCCTCTTTGCATGAATTAATGGCTTGTTGGATCGTAATCCCTGGATTTTGGCATTGTTTCAAAACTATGGAGAAAACCCATATAACCTGCAAAAACAAAGAAATGTTAAGAAAATCCTGCAAAACATGGGTTTGACACTGCTTTGGAAGTTTGGGCGAGAGGTTAAATCGCAACCGTTAGATCAAAATGATCAACGGCTGAGATCGATCGGCTAGATCATTTGAGAGGAGGCAAGGTGAAAAGTGACATGTTGGCGAAATTAAGTCTGGACCGTTAGATCAAGAAGATCTACAGTAGAGATTAAAGTCCGAAAAGGCACTGCAGAGGAGAAAGGTCATAAGGCGGAAAACCATTGTGGTTTTCGCAAAAGTTTTGGGCTATAAGCGGGTTTCACAAAAAAAAATGCGATACGACACACTGATTGACACATATGCCTCGCAATACCGCTGGTTTCAGAAAATTTTGGGGCATTAACGTTCAGGCGCGGAAAAAATGCAAGACGCAACGTCGACCGTCGGATCGGAGGACTCAGATTCGAAGGTGCGAATCGCATGCGACGGGGAGAGATGCACGGTTAATGAGGTCAGCAGGGCCCAGGGATTACGTATGATCCTTTTTTGTGGAGTAGGTGGATCAATGGAATTGCGGGTTTAATGTGGACCATCGGATCATCTGAATGAACGGTTGTGATTCAAGGGTGGGGCAGAGAATATGAGGGATGAAATAAGCGGAGGATAATGCATGATGGACGTCAATCGGTGAAGATCGAGGGTCCATATTCATTCCAGAACAAGTCATATGGGAAAATAAAAACAAAGGGAAGTGTGCATTCGCGGAGGAAAAAATGAGGGGAAGGGGCTTAGGGATAAGCGCCCATGTGTGGTCCCATGGATGAAAGGACCGGGGCTAGTGGGTGAGTTAAGCCCTTGGGAGCTTAATATTTCAATAGAGTGGAAAATATGATTTTTTTGGTTTTTTAAGGGATTTTGCGGATTTTTAGCACCCGGTTGCGGGGCTACGGGTCTATGAAGAAAAGGGCTAAGCTATATAAGCCCTTCGGGGGCTAAGGAACTTATATAGTGAAAATAGGGTGTTTTGAGGCGTTTAATGGAGGAAATAAGGATGAGAAATGGGGGGCTTTTGTGGGATTGAAATGGAGGGAATGGGGAGCTTTTGAAATCAGTTTCTTTCATCAATCAGTAGGGTTCCTCAATGGAAAGAGCAGTGAAGATTCTTCAAGGACCAGAAGACACATAGAGGCTTCAAGAATGAAATATTTGCAAGGGGAAATGTTTCTCTTGAAGGCTCAGAAACACTTTTAGCCACCTGTTTTCTATGCCAAAAATTTATAGGTGGCTAACAGTGGCTCCACATGGGGATGGCATCTTCTTGAAGGTGTCAAGAATCTCAGAAAATGATCTTTGGAGTAGGCCAGATGCCTGGTACTTGACACATCCCTTTTTTCTTTGATCAGCTGCCATAAACATGGTGGATATTGAATCAGCAAAAAACATTTTCCCAAACAACTACCTACCCATCATATTGTCCTAGCATTTTTCCTTCAAGGTGCACTTAGACTTGCAGACCTTTCACATCATTATTTTTTGCAAACAGGAAAATAAACCTATCTACTGCTATCCTTATTTCTCCATGAGACCAGATTAGACAGTTGGACTCATAGCTTCTCTACCGAAACTAATATCTGCCAGGATTAAACCTTCTAGCATATTACATTCTCTATATTCTAAAACAGAAATTGAAATACAACCAAACAAGGATTAGATTGTCTATTTTTCTGTGGGTCCATGACATAAAGACAAAATTCTCATGGACTGAACTTTGCAGAAATTAAAAACAACTAAATAAATGCTCACAAGCTGAGCTTTATTGAGATTTCCTACCTACCCTACTCTAACTTGAAATATTTACATGTCTGGCTGACCAACCCTCTTTTCCAATACATCCATTCAATGAGATGATCCCATGACTGGTCTTTTCTACTCATCTCTTTGAGCATGTTGGATAGGCAGGGCCACTCCCATTCTCTTTTTTTTTTTAACAACAGCATTTAAAATGTTCCTTGTTGTATGCAACAAGCTGCTCTTGATGACCTTTGATCCTTCTCTAAATGTCTGCAGGAAATGAGCATAAGGATCTTGAAATGATACCTGGTTGTGAGTATTTGACAAGTGGTTTTCAACCAAGATTGCTTCCTCTTCCACTGGATCAAGAAAAATATTCTTTTGAGAAAGAAACTCTTCCTCATCTTTTTTGTTTTCTGAACTGGAGGACTCATCATATACTACAGTGTTGTCCTCTTGTAACCCTGAGATCTTCTGATCTGGTGGGCTGAGCTCTGTGAAAAGACTGACATATTCTTGAGCAGGGGTTTCTTTGATTACCTCAACACTTTCAGGAGAAGGTTCTTCAATTTCATCTGGCTCAAGAACTTCTTCATTGTCTCCCTCCTCCTCCTTTGAGATGCAAGGCTGTTGATCCCCAATCACATGAAAAATTTCACTGATGCTCTGAGATAAAATAGATTGAGGATTCAATAAATCTTCATCTGCTACTAGACTTTCATAACTTTCCCCATCAGTATCATAAATAGCCTGAATTGGCTCATTACTTTCTTGGAATTGAGGGAACTAATCTTCCTCCCATAAATCTACTAACGATGGCCCTACAAGATCATCTTCTGTTTGGAGAACATCATCATCAGATAGATCACAAATAGGAAAATCATGCATTAGGGGAATTTTGAGGTCTAAAATGGGCCTCCTAAGGAAATAATAAAATAATAGCTAAACCAATAAAATAATATTTATGAATTTTCAATTCACTTTTTGCACCACAATCCATGTAACCATAGTTAAATTCAATTCAAAAGTTGTACCAAAATAAAATAAATAAAAAAATTGTATTGATGTGACTATATAATAAGAATGAGATTTTCAAGAAAAAGTCATTATCATTGAACAACTAATGCATTTGTCCTTTGTACTTAAATATCTTAAAGTAAAATATAAATATAAATTTATAAATTCTTAATTATATTATATGCTATTAATTAAAATTTATATTATTTAAATTGTATAATAACATGTAATTAATATACTATATAGAAATAATATAATATAATAAATGTATAGGGATATGCATTGTTTCTTTCAAAAAATATTAAATGACAATAATATATTTTTATTCAAAAAGTGTGAAATGACATTAATTATGAGTACTTTACTTTGACTTTAAAAGTACTTAGAGCACTACCATGGTTAACCATGAGTTTTTATCCACCATTGAGAATGTGACAAGTAAGTACCTTTAACTCAAGCAATGACACCTCAACCATTAGGGATGATGTCATCCCCTAAAATTTGATTAGTTCTCATAAATTGAATTTTTATTGTACATTCTCCTTAGGAGGCCCATTTTAGACCTCAAAATTCCCCTAATGGATTGTAAGTAATGCTACCAATCAAACACATTGGATTATCAGCAGATCTTTCTTCATTCTGATTTACAGAGGAGTTCTCTAAATCTGCATAATCAAACTCAATAGATGAATGAGCAAGATTGTCTGCTCTATAGTAGATCTCAGAGGCCTTTTATCTATTGATGATCTGATCTATTTCTTCTTCTGTCAAAGGGGAAGATTTTCTTGTGTTTCTTTGAGTAGAAGTGCAGCAGCTCTCTGTTTCTTGTATTAACTGATTTGGAGGCTGGATGTCTTCTTGAGCCTCTTCTGGGGAATATTCACTTGTGCTTACAAGGAAACCTTGAGGATTTTCTGATGTTTCCTGATCTCTTTCTGATTCAAACAACTCCTCATGATCATGATGATACTCAGTTAGAATACAAGGCTCATGAGTTGTTTCTTCTATGTGATCAAGATGCCACTCTTCTTATGTAATCAGAGATGAATTATAATCTAGAGGGGAAGTTCCTATATGCACTGATTCTCCTTCCACATCAGATTCTGCATCTTCTAATTGGTTTCTTATTTCCTCAAAGCAGCGTTCCCTATTAGATTTTACCATTTGGTCATGATATTCTCTTATCAGCATAGTACAAGATATAGGTAGGAAATCGAGCATTTCTTAATCACCTTCCTCTTCATCTTCTATAGATTCTTGAGCATCATACATGTCTTGCACATTATCTAGGTCTTGAGTTTGTTCTTGCTCTGGAAAAAACATGGGTTTCTCTAGATCATCATAATTTAGACTAGCCTCATACCTTGCCACTATTTTCTCACCAAATATGGACATCAGTATTTTCATTCTATCGAACAAAGCATTTAGCTTTGCTTCCCTATCCATACTTGGATCCATTTTTGTAAAAATAGGTCACTGTATCTTCTCAACCAGTTCAGGGTCTTCTACCAGTGGAGTCATTTGGTCTTTTGAGAGTTATGGAGTGTGGAGTCGCCAGGTGGATGAATTTGGATGTTTGAAGCAGGTTGTTGTCCACCATCATATACCATTCAGATGTAGAAAATGCCACATGCATGGGAATTTATTCTGGGATTTCCCACTCAATCCAAGAGCTTCCATAAAAAAAGAGCCGGTAGCGAAAGATCCAATAGGATTCACAAGAGTCACCAACAAAAGAAGGCATACCCAAAAGTCACACAATGCGCCCTCAACCAAAGCTCTCACAACCAAAAATATTTTTGAAACGTTGGTTGATCTAAACATAGATACTGAAGCTATCCCCAGCACTTTAGATACACCTATGTAGGATAATATGCACCCCCAAGAGCATCCAAAAGAATCACCGCAGAAGGATTCTCCCAAGCAGACTCAGATCCATACCGCTCTCCAGAAAAAAGGGGGTAAAGGAAAAGGCATAGCCCCAGATCAACCGACCGCGATGGAGGGGGAACCAGAAAGCATAGACTTCAGAGATCTGGACATATTGGGACTTGATGATGCATGCAAATGGAAAGAATATCAATCCATCCCTATCCACCATATCCAACAACTAGAGGAAGTCCTCAATCGAACACAACAACTTACCACCCTAGGCATTCAAGGGGGAACATTGTTCAATACCGAGCTCATTCTGAGAGAATCAAGGAAAAGGGGAAGACAAACAGATCTGCAAATACTGGTCATCCTGGGAGAAGAAGTAGTCAGATATGGTAGATACCCAAAGCTTACCAGATTCTACCCTATCCTTCCTCCAAGTTCCCAATGAAGCTCATCTCTTGGAATATAAGAGCGCTAAACAATCCCTCTAAGCACTGATTAATTAAAAAGATAATCACTGAAGAACACCCCACAATGCTATTTCTGCAATAAACCAAATGTCTAGGCCACACTCTAGACAATATACTCACCAAGCTCTGGCGAGGATGTCAAACTATGTCGGTAGATGCTCATGGTGCCTCAGGAGGGTTGGAAATAATGTGGAATCCACAACTGATTACTCTTGAGAAATTTCATGCTACCTACAATACAATTCAGGCATATTTTCACCTTCTGGGCTCCAATATTCATGGTATACTCACAAATGTATATTTTCCTCAAGCTGCCACAGCCAAACTAGAACTGTTGAATGATATTGAACCCCTCAACTTACATTGCACCCTCCCTCTATTGGTGCTCGGAGGAGATTTCAACATGATAACAAATAGGCAAGAGAAGAAAGGGAGAAGATAAATTTAGACACCGACAACCTTAGATTCAAGGAATTCATTAATGATAATCAACTGATAGATCTCCACACCTCCAATGGAGTCTACACATGGAATAACAAACGGGGTAGCACACAAAAAATTGCCTCACACCTGGATCGCTTCCTGATCACAAACAATTTCATTTAGCTGGGCAACGAAATGAATGGAACCATTTCCCCAGCAGTGGGCTCAGATCACTGGCCCATCTAGCTACAATGGGTCAAGCCAGGCTTGATGAAGCGTAGGCCTTTTTGATTCGAACAATTCTGGTTCAGTCATCAAGGATTCAAAGAACTAATCATGGAATGGTGGTCCTCTCTCACACCCTCGGATGGATCCAAGATGTTCCAATTCCAGCAGAATCTTAAATCGCTCAAGGTAAATTAAAATATTGGAACCATCACACCTTTAGAAATATCTTCAAAAAACAAAATGACATTGAGCAACAAATGGCAAATATCTAGCAAACAATTATACTGACTGGGTGAATAGAGGATTCCAATGCCATGGAATCCAAACTCACCGCCCAACTGGAGGAAGCTCGACTCTAAGAAACAATTTTTTGGAAGCAGAAATCAAGGATCAGGTGGTTAAAGGAAGGGGAAAGAAACACAAAATTACTTCATCGCTTAACCATTCAACACATAATGCATAACAAGATATCAATACTCAAAGCCCAGAATGGAGAGCGCTTGGAGAGACACGAATACATCAAAGAAGAGCTCCTGGATTACTTCAAAGACATCTTAAAATAACCCAACAACCACCGAAGGGAGGCCATTGACAATATAACTCATAACATACCTAGGATTTTCACTGAAGAGCACAACCAGATGCTTCTCAAACCAACCACTTTGCAAGAAGTAGAGCTGGTAGTCTTTCAGTTAAAAGAGGGTAAAGCCCCAGGCCCGGATGGCTTTACTACTACCTTCTTTCACTACTTCTGGGACATCATAAAGCAAGAGTTATGGGAAATAGTGGAAGAATATCGCAACATGCATTGGGTCCTTCCTGCTTTAAATGCAACCATCCTTGTTGTCATTCCAAAGGAGGACCAGGCAGTGAATCTAGGTAAATATAGACCCATCGCCCTTTGCAATGTCATATACAAGACTATTTCCAAAGTTATTGCTAATCGGTTGAAACCTCTCCTTCCTTTACTCATCTCCTTAGAGAAAACTGGCTATGTGGAAGGTAGTCAGATCCTAGATGGCATAATTCTCACCCCCTCAAAACTCTAAAAAAACCTATAATGCTACTAAAAATTGACTTATCCAAAGCCTTTGACAAGCTTAGTTGGGCTTACATCAAACACATACTCCTAGCATTTAGATTTAGCCACACCTGGATACGTTAATTTATGCATCTGCTCACTTCCCCCTTCTTCTCCATTCTCGTTAATGGGATTCTTTTTGCTACCTTATTTCCCACCAGAGGCATCAGACAAGGTGATCCTCTCTCGTCATTCCTCTTTGTTCTCATCGTTGAAATTCTAGGTCATCTCATCAAGAAAGTTGTCAAAAATCAAGACCTCAAGGTTATTCCGATCCACAATCAACCTCCCATCTCACATCAGCAGTTTGTGGATGGCAACATGATCATGGGCCATCCTTCAGTACAGGAAGCCAGAATGCTCAAAATGTTCTTGGACCACTTCTTCGAAGCCTCAGGAACCACTATCAATGATGAGAAGTCCCAGATATTTTTTTCAACATGCCCCCACTCACTCAAAGGAATATAGCTAGCATACTGAGATTCTCAGTGACCTCCCTACCATCAAAATACCTTGGATCCCCTCTCACCGCCTCTCCCATCAAGCACTCTTCCTAGAAAGATTTCTTAGAAAAATTGGAATCTAGACTCTCCTCTTGGACCTACAGATCCCTGAACATTGTCGGTCGCCTTGTCCTCATAAATTCAGTTTTACAATCCCTACCCATTTACCTCTTTTATGTCCTTGCTGCCCCAAAATGGGTCATCAAAAATATCTAAAATCTCCAACGAACCTACTTATGGGGAGCCAACAAGGAAAAACGAAAATGGGCATTGGTCAAGTGGAAGGAAGTATGTTCCCCAAAGGATCAAGGGGGCCTTGGACTTAGATATCCAAAGCAAAGAAACACCATCATGGGCGCAAGAATCTGGTGGAAATGGGTTTCCAACTCTCATGAACCTTGGGCTGAATTATGGAAAGCTAAGTATGTTGTTGCGTGGACCTAAGCAAGCTTAATCATATTCAATTAAGAGATTAAGGGTTCCCTGATATGGAATGCAGCAGGCCACCGCAAACATCTCATACAAACCCACAGTTTCTAGGAAATAAGATCAAGCGTGCAAGCTCGCTTTTGGGAAGACTCCTAGCAGCAGCTACCAATTATGTCATCCATCTTCCAATGTCCCCTATGGCAAGCATTCCTATAAGGAATAGAGCAGAATAAGGTACAACACTTCCAGAATCAGGAGGATACCAACGGATTCCGAAATTGGATTCCAGCAATTGATTGGCAGGATGATTGGCACGGAGAACAACACCCAGATAGTAGAGAGGATTTTTTCAAGCGAAAAATCAGAGTGTAGGAAGCACCGGATATTCTTCGATGGGGATACTCTCCACGTGGCACTTTCTCCAAAAATGAGGCCTATCAAATTCTCCACCGTCTGGATCCCGGTCAACCAAACAACCTCTGGAAGAAAATCTAGAAAGCCAAAATTTGGCCCAAAGTAGCCACCTTCTTATGGTTACTCAGAAAAAAAATAAATAAATAAATAAAATAAATAAATAATTAATTAATTAAAAAAAAAAATTAAAAATTAAAAAAATTAAAAAAAAAAAAAACTCACATGGGATAATATATTGAAGCGAAGCTTCTATGGACCTTCAAGATTCCCTTATGCAACCAAAGTGGTGAAACAATCAACCATCTCTTAGACCTATGCATCATGTCCAACCTCTTCTGGGACAGAAAAGAGACTCTTTGTAGAAGAATTGATCGAGCTCAGGGAAATATACTTCAAACTCTTAGCCAATGGAAAGCGCTGCCCTTCTCCAGCAACATCCTTAACAGCCTCTGGAAACTCATGCTTGGGCTTCTAACATGGACCCTTTGGAAAGAGCGGAATCGCTGAATATTCAAAGACATAAAAACCTCTCAGGAAGTGATCTAGGAAAAAATCTGTAGCTGCTTGAAGGAAACTCTAGCCCTCTCTCCATGGGCCAACTCGGATCTCCCGTCATCAACTGTTGAATGCTCAGTCTTGAATAATTGGGGCCTGAATCTCAATAAATTGAGCATCTCCCCCATGCCTTCAAAGGCCCCAACCACTACTCAGGATAGATGGTCACCTCCCCCATCAGGCTTTGTCAAACTCAACTTTGATGGCGCCTCTAAAGGCAATCTAGGGGAATCCAAATTTGGTGGCATTTTCAGAGACTGAAAGGGCAATCCGCTTCACCTCTTTTATGGTGATATTGGTTGGGATAGCAACAACTCAAGAAATCTGAAGGGACTCATCCAGGTCCTAATCATTGTCATCAAGCTCAATCTGTTCCCCCTGGAAGTGGAAGGGGACTCCCAAGTCATCATCCAAATAGCCACTCATCTCGCATCAAGGTCATCAACCACAAAACTCACAAAGAGCTGGAGACTGACTCACCGCCTTTAGCAATTGGAACGATGGCTTCATCAACACAAGTCCATCACTTTTCTTCATATGAGAATAAAATCCAATGTTGTGGCTGACTACTTAGCCAACCAATGAGTTAATCACAATCTCCTGCTTTTCACCTCCAACTTCCAGTCTATAACGGAGGAACCTCTAAGATCTAACTGCATCACTCTCCTACACAAGGATAATGACTTCCCGGATCTGGGTTACATGACAGAAGTGCCCTCTAGAGCGCCGGCGCAACCTCCCACGATGTGCGATGATGTAACCAGCATGGAATCGACGACGCCATGACAGGCGGCCAGCACCACGTCGCTCCAGGCTTCAATTAATATCGTTAATGCAACAGATGGATGCCAACTATATTCTCGATCGGAGGGGAACAACCATAAATCCTTTGCAGTGACTTCTCCCTCGCATTTCATCCCCCGCTTTCCCTTGTAGCTCCGTCACAGCTTTCCTCCCCTACTTGGCGAACCCTCTGCATCTCAGACCAGTCTCCTTCTTTACTTGCATCTCCATGGTGGGGAGGCAATGTTCAGGCTGCACTTCCTTCCTGGATGACCAGGGACTCAGCTGAAAGATTCCTAAATTATAAAGAGGCGCCCTCCTCTGCCCCCTTTGCACAGTCTTCTGCTATGACTTTTGACTACTCCTCCGCCTCCATAGCTCCATCTGCTCCATCTGCGACCTCCCTCGTCACCATTTCTGAGCCGTCTATGCTGCCCCTGCCCAGAGTTAAGCGGAAATACCGCAATTCCACCATCCCCGCTCCGTGATGCCTCCACCCAAGAAATTGGAATGCATGCCTGTTAAGGTCTCCTCTCTGTACATTCCCAACCTCTGGAATTACTCAGCTGAAGGTATATGGAGCAGGTTCAATGAGAATGAAGTGTCACCCAAGTTCCCTTACATCTTCACAGAGGAGGAAGAAGAAATAGCTCGTATCTACAAATTCCCAGTGACAGAGGAAGAACCGGCGGAACCTGATGCAGACCGGCATGAGAAAGAAAGCAAGGACTGAAGGTTTTTGCACCATATTTATCTTCTGGACATATTTGACATCTGTAGTTTTTTTAGTTTTATTTAATGTTTTAGCGAAGATAGATGCTTCAGACTTTTCTAGACAATTAAAGGGTTGGTTTCCATGTCATGGGCATCCCCTTCCTTTGCTATTTGGGAGACAATTGCAAGTAGGAATAGGATAAATTTCTTAGCTCAGACCATGGAATGTAATATATTATGCTAATTAATAGAATTTAGAATAGCTTACAAACAAACAAACAAACAAACAAAAAACTTTGTGTAGCACACTGAGAAGACAAAGCGCCACATTAGTATTGAGGATTCCCAGGTCATTGCCAAGATTGATTACTTCCATCACCGTGAGTTTAGGGAGATCGTTGAAATTTAAAAAAAAGGTCTAAATCGCTAAATAAAGATAATGGTTAGAAGATAAGTCATTGTTGGATCCTCTCTCTTTATTCCTAAATTTTCCTTTTTAATTTTCTCCCTCCTTTCCTACCAAGTTTTCTTTTACTTTTTGTCATTTTTATTTCCCTCGTCCTCTTGCTTTCTTACCCCTATTCTTTTTTATCTTGATAACTTCCTTACTAATTATAATTTTGTTATACCTTTAATTATTTTAATAAAAATTATATTTATTTCAATATTATTAATAATCTAAGTTTATGTTGTTACCTCTTTTCTATTATCATATTGTTAATATTGTTAGTTATAATTTTTACAACTTTTATATTATAATATTATTTGATAATAAAAATTTGCTATAACTATAATAATTATAATTATTATTTTGTGTTTTATAATTATAATTATTTTGATATAACTTTAATTATTTTAATAAATAAAAAAAATTAATCATTCTAATATTATTAATAATTTATTTTGTGTTTTCACTTATTTCTTATTATAATACTTTTAGTGAATTTTATTATTAAATATTCTTGATTCTTATATATATATTCCATAATTCTTTTAAATTTTATATATTATTCATGGTTTTATAATTAGTTTTTTTTATTACTTTTTGTTTTAATTTTAGAAGATTTTTTCTATTTTTTTAATGGTTTTTTCATTTTTATTTTATTGTTTTTTTTTTAGGTTTTTTTGGTTTATTAAGTTGTCTGTGATCCACGTTTGATCTGAGGCTTGAAGAGTTGCAACCCAGGGGCATCTAAGCCGTCAAAGTCACTCGGAGATCACACCCGGCCTAGGCCACACCAACCTTTAGCTGACTGGATTTTTTAGCATGTCTCCTCCCACTAGCACAAGGCACAACCACCCCCTTGAGGTTTGATCCTAGGTTGCCTTGCTGACAAGGTCCATCCTCAGCCGGTTGTGCTAATGAGACTTGACCTCCCTAACATTCATGTTCAATTTCATATATAAAAAAAAAATGAAGAAGAAGAAGAAGAAGTTAAAAATATTTACTGTTGGGATTTAGTTGTCGCATCTACACTATTTATTAGTTTTCTAGTTTATGTTATCCATCTATGTCTTGATGATGAACCACAATAAGTAATTTAAAAAACGTTGACATTAAAATTAATATGTTGAAAAATATTTTTATAAATTTAATTGTTGTTAAAATGATAAATTTATAAAAACGTAATTATATTATAAAATCAAATCAATATTAAATTACAAATTAATTAATTCACAAATAAAATATCATATAAGATAAGATCAATGTTAAAGTTTCAAAATAAAAATAAAAATAAATTCTCTTAGCCATCAGTAATTTTTTGTCAGAGCAAATGATGGCTTAAACAGGTCTTGAGCCTTCAAGAGATTATTTTCATATAAAATTACTCATTCTTGAAGTCTGTTGTTCCCTTCAAAAAATCCACCAAGAAAACCTGTTGTTCCCAAAGAAAATTGTTTCCTAAAAAGCCCCGTTTCATCTTCATAAAATGCCTATTTCACTTATTTTTCCATTTTATTATCCTTCATTTCATAAAAATTTCCTTTTTAAACTCATAAAAATCATGTTTTATGGTTTAAATCGTCCTATTATTGCCTATCGGAACTTCCAATTGGGCCTAAAAAGCCATTTTTGCCTAAAAAGCAGTCTTTTTCAATTAAAAGGTATAAGCCCCCGAGGGATTAAAATCTTTGACCCCTTTCCTCCATATGTCTGAGCGCTATGACCAAAGCGCCCTAAACCCCATCGCATCGGCCTTCCTCTATAAATCCACTTTTCCTTCGGAAATTTCTCCCCGCCGATGCAATTAGCACCCTACCCTTAGCCCCTGGTCACATATTCCCCCACAGGACCGTGCCCCAGTGCCCAGTTATTAGCCCCTCCATCACATCGGAATCCCCTTTTTTCTCCCTCCCCCTTGTCTTCTTTCTTTACCGATTTCCCGACGCGATAAGCCCCTTCTCCCTGGCTTCTGGTCACCTTATCTTCCACAAGACCACTCCTAAAGCCTTTCCTTAAGCCCCTCTTCCCTTACCCTCTCTTACCCCCGCACCCTTTTTAACATGCCCTTTCTCCTTTATATTTTCTCTGTGCGCTATTAACAAAACAATAGTGGGCTCACGTCACTTGCTTGGCCCCACCTCCCATTACTCCTCCACTCATCCAATCAGCGTGCGCCACCTGTCTCCCACTAAGACCTCGGCCGAGCACTTCTCTCCATCGCGCTCCCCCATAGCTGTTGGATCTTCCCTCCTAGATCCAACATCCTACGATCAATATCGTGTGACTTTCGCGTCCAAGTTTTAACGTCCCAAAGTCGCGCAAGACAGGTGGTATTTGCTAAAGTGTGATTTGTAGAATTCATGGTTAGCCCTATCTATAAAATACTTCTTCATGTTAAAATGATGCTTTAAGTCCCTTTGTTGAAGAGTACATATAATTAAGGATTCTTAACTGCCCTTAGTTCCACTTTTCATTCTAAACCCTTAATGTTCATTTCATTTCACCTGAAACTTTGTAGATCAAACTGCCAAGTTAGATTTGCCCTTTGACACCCCTAATTCATCTGCAAACTTGTTACAAACTTCCATTTGACTCCATTGCCCAATGACTTAGATATTTCCCTTTCTATCTATGTTTCCTAGATCATCATGTCCCACAAAATAATCAAACAAACTCATACTTAATAACTAGCCTAAAAACAACCTTTTCAAGCAAACAAGTCATATCTTTGCAAATATATTGAGAGATACCTCTCTGAGACTAGGAGGGCTAGATCCTAGAGCTCTAAAGACTGGTTTATATGTTGCCTTGTCATTTGGTTTGCCAATCGGCCAAATCACAGGACCCCAACATTCTGGCGATCAGGGTGGGAATCTTTAAGTAAAATTCCCTAAATGAGACACTCAATATTCATTTAAGTGAAACATAGCTTCTTCAAGCACTACCAGCATAATGGCAATCATGATAGGATCTGTCTGAATCAGTGGCAATCTAAGTAAACCTTAGGATTCTAAGAGACCCTTATCAAACCTTGAAGAAATCAGCTAGATAAGCCATAGAGTATACCCTATTTGTTTCACCACCTTAGCTAAGTGTTGAATTAGGTATAGGAAACTCTCATAACCAGAGAACCACATAAAGCTCATAAAAACCCAAAAACATTTCAGATTGGTTTTCAAATAAACCATTGGTGGTGGACCATAAAACATTTTACCTTCAGAAAAGCTAAAAATTTCCACCTGGCAACTCCACTAGCCCAGTAGGCCTATTACCTCACTAGTACTTCATATTTCCTTAGGATTGTGTTAACCAGCCTTGAGGAGGTTTAGGAGCCTAGTTATCCTATTATAGAAATCACTGTGAGAGGAAAACTTTTGAAAAACAGTCCTAAAAAACCTCTTCCTCTCTAAATTTTGAAAAGCTGAAATCTGGCTTCACATAGGGTCCATACTAGATCCCATCCAGATCCTAATCCCCCTACCATAGTTGACAATCCAGAGAAGATTTTGTGGTAGACTTCTAGATCTGGAAAACAAACTACTGATAGGACCAGCCTAAGAACAAGATCTATTCCTGAAAATCTTACAGTTTTAGAAGATCCTCACTTTGACTTACCTCGCACAAAGAACCTATTCAGAAATAAGTCTCAAAGTGATTTGAATCAAGTTGATTTTGAAACCACAGATTTGCAATAGAGCTTTAGCAGAGAGGCCTCACCTTCTACTCCACCTGATTCCCAGCTTCTCCATCATTTCAGCTCCTTCCATAACAAATCTGTTCATCATTAGTTTGCTGGCCCAAGTGTTTCTTCCACTCCTATTCACACATCCACTGTTCAAAAAACTCCATTCCAGCCCACTTCCCCTCTTTTTAATCCACCTCTTGTAAATCCCCCATTATTTCCTATCATGGCAGCATGGTATGCTCCATTAGTGTTACCAAAACCTCTGGTTCCCCTACCAAATGATTACCAATCCAAAATTCCCCATTTCACTAGAAATGAACCTACTACTGCCCAACAGCACGTAGAGCACGTAGATAAAATGAAAGATGACTTCGATTACATGGAAATAGAAGAAGAGACCATTAAGATGAGAATTTTTGCTCAGATTTTAGGAGGAGAAGTCAAGAAATGGTTTAAAAACTTAGCTCCTCACAGCATAAATGATCTCCCTTCTTTATATCAAACATTCATAAACAAATGGGAAATTAGAAAGAACCCTCTCCAAATCCTTTTAGAAGATACCAATCTCAAAAGAAACGGTGGGGAAAGTGTCCATGATTATTGCACTAGATTCAATAGTGTGTATAATGCACTTCCTCCAGACATGAAACCTCCACTAGGCCTAGCCTTAGCAAAATTTCCAGAAGGTTTTGATCCTGAAATGGCCTACCAGCTAAGAGAAAGAGACCCCTCAACCTTAGAAGATATGCAGAGAGGAGCCATGAGTGTAGAGGAAAATCTGATTGAGAAAAGAGCTAGGTTGAGAGCAGAAAAAAGAGTTACATACAAGGATGATACAATGGCTTCAACATCAGATACTAAAATTGATAACTTAGTGAAGGTAATGGAGAGGATGCTTGAAAAGATAAGCCTGAATGATAGAGTGCCTCCTAGAGAAAACCAAAACAAAAATAGAAACAAAAATCTTAGAAGAGACCCCAATCAAGATAGGCAAAGAGATAATGACCAACAGATTAGGCCTCCCTTTCAAAAAAACTATATTGATCAAGAAGAAGAAAGGGAATTTGAAAGGTTGGAAGAAAATCATGTAAACTTATAGGATCTTACAGAGAGACAGAGGTTTTTCTCACTGAAGAAGAACAAGGATTCTTCTCTTTATAACAAACTAAATACAATAATGAGGATTCTGAAGATTACAGATTGGGGTTTGAAAATTATATCATGGAGGTACACAAAAAATACAATCTTAGAAGTAAAGGTAGCCCAGAGAGTTCTAATGACAAAAATACTAGTACTGCTGTTAAGAAAACTTCAGAAAATCAGCCTAAGAAGACAGCAAGTAACACCAACACTTTAGCTAAGAAAGTTGATATAAATAAAGACAAAAATAGTCAACAAAGTGTTGAACAAAGCTGCCCTAGTACTTCTTCTAGTGGCCCTAACAAATTTGTCCCAAATAGCAGTCCAAATAAAAATCAGCAAATCAGAATTGTTGAAAGAGTTGTAAATGACAGAATAGATGTAAATATGTCAAGAACAATAGTTCCTTTCAGCCTTGAAGGGGGAATTTCCAAAATCAAGATCATATACCCTTGGCTGAATTAGTAACTCAGGATGTATATAAAAACCAAGTTTTGAAAGCTTTGAATATAGGCAGTGACACTGATACTTTGAACTTGACAGATGATAAACCAGAATTATTATTTGGTCCTGAAGTCAAAGGAAAGTACCAAGAAGGGGTTTTCCCTCCCTTCTATGTCAGTCTGAATATACATGACAAAATCTTGCATAATTCCATGCTAGACTCAGGTGCTTCACACAATCTTATGCCCAAAGTAGTAATGGAAAGCCTAGGCTTAGAAATTACTAAACCATACAAAGACCTTTACTCTTTTGATTCAAGCAGAGTCAAATGCTTAGGCCTAATCAAAGACTTGTGTGTCAACTTGGCACATATTCCTGCTAAGAGTCTAGTAATGGACATAGTAGTAGCTGACATCCCCCCTAAGTATGGCATTCTTCTATCTAGATCATCGGGAGCCAAACTACAAGGGAGCCTTCAAATGGAGATGTCTTATGCCACCATCCCAGTATTTAACCAAACTAGAAATCCCACATGAAATACATGGTGAGCAACATAGATAGACCAAACAATTCTCCTATATACTCCATCCATTAAAATTTGGATTCCTTTATCTTATATAATGAAGAAGAAACCAGCCAACAAGAAAACGAAAACAAAGGAGAAATTATTCTACCAGAACAGTCAAACATGCCCTTAACTCAAGAAAAGAACAGTTCAGATTTTAGCAGCCTTGAACAGCAGAAAGAAAATGAAGATAAGATTGAAATACCTTGGAAAATAAAATTTGATGGCTCTTGTAGCAAATTAAGTGCAGGGGCTGGTGTATGGATACAAAACATGAACAAAGGATTCTCCTATAAACTGGATTTTCCATGCACAAATAACATTGTTGAATATGAAGCCCCCCTTATTGGCTTACACTTACTCAAAGATTTAAGAGCCAAAAGAATATCAGTCCAAGGGGATTATGAGCTAATTATCGGACAAATCAAGGGGGAGTATTCAACCAAAAATCCAAAACTCGGAGAATATATAAATGCTTCCCTTGATCTCATAAAAACCTTTGAAAAATATGAACTCATTTTCATCCCAAGCGCCCAAAATAATCTAGCAAATGAACTTGCCTTTGCTGCTAGCAATTGCCAAATACCAGAGACAAATGAACAACCTAACATAATGGTAAAAAACAGACCTGCAATACCTAACAATGAAGATTATTGGCAAGTGTTTGAAGGAGACAAACACATAGATGACTTTCTGCAATCAAAGGATGATTTTCCCATACCAAGACCTTTTTTAAGACATGAGGAGAACTGTTTTAATAAAGAACCAACCCCTGAAACAACGTTGTCTTTTTCTGCTGATATAAACCATTTTGAACATTATTTTAAAGTAGAAATAATTGACAACACAGATCAGAAAGATCTGGAAGCTTTACAATGTAAAAATGATACAATTCCAAGAGGTCTTGCACCATTAGAACAGCTTTTCGATTTCAATGATGTAGCCAAAGAACCAAGGATGGATCCTATAGAAAAAAACATAGAAGAACATAACATAGGCAGCCTAGCAGAACCCAAAATGATAAATCTATCCAGCACTCTCCCAGCTCATATTAAATAGCAATACATAGACCTTTTCAAAAAATTTAAAGATGTGTTTGCATGGGGATACAAAGATTTAAAATCATATGATACTAGCATCATTCAACACAAAATTCCTCTTAAGGAAAATCAGAAACCTTTCAAACAAAAACTCAGAAGGATAAACCCTGTTTTATTGCCTTTAGTTGAGAAAGAGATTAAGAAAATGTATGATGCTGGGATCATAGTTCCTATCAGGTATTCAGAATGGGTTTCCAACTTAGTATTTGTTAGGAAAAAGACTGGGGAAATTAGACTCTGCATTGATTTCAGAAATATAAATAGAGCCTCCCTTAAAGATAACTATCCCTTGCCAAAAATGGATCATATACTTCAAACGATTGTTGGGTCTAAAATAATTTCACTGTTGGATGGGTTCTCAAGCTATAATCAGGTTTTAGTACTCCCAAGTGACCAACATAAAACTGCTTTTACTACACCTTGGGGTACATTCATGTATGTCAAAATTCCATTTGGTGTAATGAATGCAGGGGCCACCTTCCAAAGGGCCATGGACATAGCCTTCTCAAAAGACATAGGCTATTTTATAATCATTTACCTTGATGACATTACTATTTTCTCTAAAACTGATGAAGAACACTTGATTCATTTAAGAAATTTTTTTGAGAAATGTAGGAAATATGGCTTATCTTTGAATCCCAAGAAGACAATATTTGGTCTTCAAGAAGGAAAGCTTCTTGGCCACATAATTTCTGAAGAGGGAATCAAAGTAGACCCTAAAAGGATTGATGGCATATTGAAGATCAGCCATCCTAGAAACCTTAAAGAATTACAATATTTCATTGGGAAGATAAATTTTTGAAGGAGATTCATCCCAAACCTTGCTAAGCTATTAAGAAATATCACAAACATGCTAAAGAAAGAGGTAGGTGTTAAATGGACAATACAGGCTAAACAATAATTTGAACTAGTGAAACAAGCTTTAACTCAGACACTAGTTCTTATTAGTCATAATTTCACCAAGGATTTTTATATCTCTTCTTTTGCATCTGAACATACAATAGCTACAGTATTACTGCAAAAGAATGACATGGGGCATGAACAACCAATATCCTTTTTTATTAGGGCCTTAAGAGATGCTCCACTCAAGTATAACATCATGGAGAAACAAGCCTTAGCCTTGGTAAAAGCATTGAAAGACTTTAGAGTCTACATTTTTCATTCTCACATCATTGCTTTTGTCCCACATACTATTGTCAAAGATATTCTAAGTCAAGACCCTGATGGTAAAAGGGGAAAATTGATTGCTATTATTCTATAATGTGACTTAGAAATCAGGCCTACCAAACTAGTCAAAGGGTAGGGATTAGCAAAACTCATGGCTGAGTCAAAATTCCAAGCACTTGATATGAATATGGTTGATGTCTTAGAATAAATAGAGGAATTCATAGCTCCATTCATTAAAGAAACATTTGAGAATTCACCTTGGTATGTTGAAATCATATATGTGTTGCTTTATCTGAATACCCCCCTTTTTTGTCCAAAACTAAAGCTAGATTTTTGAAACAGAAGGATTTGAATTATTTCATATTAGATGGGATTTTATATTGGAAAAATGTTGTTGGAATATTACTTAAATGTCTACTTGAGGTTGATGCTGGAAAAATCATGCATGAACTGCATGAGGGAGAATGTGGAGGACATGTGTACTGGAAGACTACAGCAAATAAAATCCTCAGATTTGGTTACTATTAGCCCACCCTTTTCCCAGATACTCAAAAACTTGTCATGACTTGCCATAAGTGTCAAATTTTTGATCGCAAGAGAAAACTCCTACCTTTACCTTTACATCCCATCAGTGTTGAGGCTCCCTTCCAACAATGGGGCTTGGACTTCATTGGGGAAATTCACCCATCTTCATCAACCCAACATAAGTGGATCCTCACTGCCACTAGTTATTTTACCAAGTGGATAGAAGCTATACCCTCTAGGAATGCTACTGACTCTGTAATTATCAAGTTCCTTGAAACCAACATACTATCAGATTTGGTTGTCCAAGAAAAATTATCACAGACAATGCTACTGCCTTCAAATCTAAGAAAGTGGTTGACTTTTGCTATAAATACCATATTACATTAGGTCATTCCACTGCCTACTATCCCCAAGGAAATGGATTAGTTGAATCCTCCAACAAAATTCTTGTCAATATTATCAAAAAACTGTTGGAGAAGAATCAGAAATCATGGCATAGTAAGCTTGTTCATGCTTTATGGACGATAGATTAACCACCAAAAATTCAATAAATATGTCCCATTATCAACTGGTTTATGGCATGGATGCAGTCTTCCCAACCTCTTTAGGAGTTCTTGTCATGAAACTCCTCCAAGAAGTACAAACTGAAGAAAATGATATGCAAAGAAGGATCAACCAAACCATTCATTTACAACAGACCAGAGAGGAAGTGTACAGTAGAACATAAACATTCCAAGAGAGTATCAAGAAATTATTTGACAAGAGGACTAAAGAAAATGATTTCCAAGTTGGAAATGTAGTTCTAAAGTGGGATTCTAGAAGGGAAGAAAAGGGAAAACATGGTAAGTTTTAAAATCTGTGGAAAGGTCCTTACATTATTCATTCCATCAGGGGTCACAATGCATTCTTTCTACAAAAGATGAATGGGAAAGATTTATTTGGAGGTCCTATCAATGGCAGGATGCTCAAGCACTATTTCTGCCAAGAGTCCTAAATTTCAAAGTTTTTATGCTTTCCACTGTGTATAACATTGTTGTTTCAATTTGAAAAAAGAAGAAAAAACACAAAAAATAGGAAAGGAAAAGAGGGCAGATTCAAAAGAGGTACAGCCCCATACCCAAAAAAGAGAATTTTTTGAAAGTGAGCAAATCTAAGTGCCACTGCTGATTAAAAAATGACACATTGTTCAGTGATCTAGCCTAATCATGGCTGAACATTCTTTAAATTTATGTTGATAAGTTAGTAGAAGCACAGATTGATAAGATTTTTTCAGACTTGGCTTATCAGTAGAATAGATTAGGATAGAAAATAAATGGTTCTAACAAGCTCAAATATGAACCAGCAAAGGAAAAATATAGCCCTAAAACAGATCAAAAACAGAGCTGGAAAAGAATAGAAGGATGTTTATAATTTTCAGATCTTAAGCCTTCACCATTTTGCTTTATTTTTCTGCAAATAAAGTCTATGTGCAACTTGTATATACAGCCATAGACAGCATAGCAAATCAGACAGTCTAATCCTGATTTGACTGTATTTTAAATTTCTGTTTTAGAAAATAGAGAATAAAATCTACCAGACAGTTTAATCCTGGCAGATAGTAGCTTAAGTAGAGAATTTATGAGTTCAATAGTTTAATCTGAACTCATGGAAGAGTAGATTTAGATTAGTTTTTCCTATTTTTCAAAAAAAAAAAAATGTTGATGTTTAAGGTCTGCAAGTCCAAGTGCACCTGCTAAAGAAAAAATGTTAGGAAGTAGGTTGTGTAGGTAGTTGTTTGGGAAATAAATCATTTTGTTTAATGTGAGCACTGATCATCTTTTAAAGCAACATGATCAAAGGAGAAAAAAGGTGTTCAATGGATCAAGGCACAGATCTGCATCCCAGAGATAAAATCTGAAGTTCTTGACACCTCCAAGGAGCTGCCATCCCCAAGTGGAGCCACTATTAGCCATCAGTAATTTTTTGTCAGAGAAAATGATAGCTAAAACAGGTCTTGAGCCTTCAAGAGATTATTTTCATAGAAAATTACTCATTCTTGAAGTCTGTTGTTCCCTTCAAAAAATCCACCAAGAAAACCTGTTGTTCCCAAAGAAAACTGTTTCCTAAAAAGCCCCGTTTCATCTTCATAAAATGCCTATTTCACTTATTTTTCCATTTTATTATCCTTCATTTCATAAAAATATTCTTTTTAAACTCATAAATATCTTGTTTTATGGTTTAAATTGTCCTATTTTTGCCTATCGAAACTTCCAATTCGGCCTAAAAATCCATTTTTGCCTAAAAAGCAGTCTTTTTCAATTAAAAGGTATAAGCCCCTGAGGGCTTAAAATCTTTGACCCCTTTCCTCCATATGTCCGAGCGTTATGACCAAAGCGCCCTAAACCCCATTGCATCAGCCTTCCTTTATAAATCCGCTTTTCCTTCAGAAATTTCTCCCCGCCGATGCGATTAGCACCCTACCCTTAGCCCCTGGTCACATATTCCCCCACGGGACCATGCCCCAGTGCCCAGTTATTAGCCCCTCCATCGCATCATAATCCCCTTTTTTCTCCCTCCCCCTTGTCTTCTTTCTTTACCGATTCCCCGACACGATAAGCCCCTTCTCCCTAGCTTTTGGTCGGCTTATCTTCCACAGGACCACTTCCTGACGCCTTTCCTTAAACCCCTCTTCCCTTACCCTCTCTTACCCCCGCACCCTTTGTAACACACCCTTTCTCCTTTATATTTTCTCCACGCGCTATTAACAAAACAATAGTGGGCCCACGTCACTTGCTTGGCCCCACCTCTCATTACTCCTCCACTCATCCAATCAGCGTGCGCCACCTATCTCCCACTAAGACCTCGCCCGAGCACTTCTCTCCATCACGCTCCCTCGTAGCCATTGGATCTTCCCTCCTAGATCCAACGGTCTACGATCAATATCGCGTGACTTTCGCGTCCAAGGTTTAACGTCCCAAAGTCGCACGAGACCGGTGGTATTGTGAAGGACGCATTGCGCAATATAGTTGCATCGCGTTCCCTCCGGGCTAAACCACTTACCACCCGTTTTTTGCACGAAAACCGCCAATGGTTTCTCAAAACCACTTATGCCCATTTTCGTGCCAAAGTCCATTTAAAACCATTTTTTCTCCCTCTTCCATTAAAAACCTTCCTCCATGCATTCCGCCTCTCTGCAACCTCCTCCGCTAGCCTCCGAAGAAATATTTCCGACCCCGCATGGTTTTATTAACATTTATTTGTCTTGTGTAGGTTTGATGGTGGTTTTAAAGGTAAAAAACCTTCCCACTATCTGTGAAGGGAAAGGGTCGAAGATCACCATCTTTTGAACACTGATCAATGAAGAAAAGAAATTTCCAGGGCGTAAATCTGGGTCTTTTGATCAAAATTGCATGAATATTTGTTATTCAAATCAAACCCCCGTGCATTAAGGTCCTCTGTCCACAACAGCGAAACGAAAAGCACAGTGAAAGGAATAAAGGGTTAAGGAACAGCAATGATACGTTATAAATACCAAGAGAAAATCGGGCCAAAGATATAGAGATTAAAGGTTTAAAGATGAAGGGTTAAAGGCTGAGAACCAAAGAAAAAATATTAAAAGTTAGTCCAGACAGCAGAAAAGGTTTAAAGCAACAAAGAGAGAGGAGATTGAAGATAAAATATTATGCATGAAAGACGAAGGTTAAAGGTTAAGTACACAGTTTAAGGGTTTGAATCAATCATAAAAGGAAAAGGAGCAACGGTGTTACATTAGGAAGGCCAAATACATCATCAAGTAAAGGCAGATTAAGCCCAAAGAGCAGTTTTATGATTAAATCAAGAAGACTTAGGCTTGAAGATAGCCTTGAATGCATCAAAGGAGCAGTTATTCACTTAATAACTCAAAATGGCCACCTTTCATTCACTTTATGTCTCAAAGGGAAAATTGGCAGTTATTACACAAAAAGATATTTTAAAACTGTCAGACAGTTATTGTAAAAGACAGAAAAGAGCCTCAAAGTCAATCTTTTCAGCTATTTTATCCTCAGGAAGTAAAGACAGATTTAATACACAGAGAAGTAGTTGAGAAACATTCCTACCTTATGCCTTGCATGGTTTTTAAGGATAGGAATGCATTTACTGTGTCATTAATAACATTTTGAACCCTAGATACTTCCACCTCCTCATTTGCAGCAGAAATATTGCATTTGAACTCATTGTATGGGGGCATTTGATAACTCATTAAAGTAATACATAGTTCTGCTGAGATTGAAAAGAAATTGATGTACTAGAACCTGTGGATGTTTTGACCTGTTTGTGGATGGAGAAAGCTCTGTCATTGGATCCATGAGCTTAGTTGTTGGTGAAGTGTTCTAATTTGTTTATGTTTTTCATGTTTTCCATTCTGTTTTCATCATTTCTTACTTACAGTAGAGTAAAATTTTTAGGCTAAGAAATGTCTCCTAGAAGCACCTTAGACCTGTTTACTCTTCACTGTCTTTATGTTTTCATCTACTGAAGGTTTTATTAAGTAGTTCAATTGTTGTTTCAACCCTTATGCTTGTTTATTTCCTAAATAGTTTAATACAGTGGCCTCAAGAATGATTTATGGTTTTCCCTACTTCCTTGTTGCTACTTAAAAATTGTTTTTGAAGTCTCCCTTCAAAGTACCATTGTCCAAAGTCTGCTAAAGAGGTCTGTTTTGATCATACCCTTTGTACTTGCTCAAATAATTGTTTTGAAGGTCTTTATAATTGTAGTCTTAGATGTTTAGGAGTTCCCTCTTCTATGAATGCAGTTATTTGTGAATCTTGAATGTTTTCTTATCCTTGAAAGTGAAATCTTTGATGAAATAGAGTGTTCCTCGACTCTTAGATTTCATTTTGAAAGTTTGTCTTGAAATTATTATTTGCTAAAGTTGATTTGTAGAATTCATCGTTAGCCTTGTCTATAAAATACTTCTTCATGTTTAAATGATGCTTTAAGTCCCTTTTTTGAAGAGTGCATATAATTAAGGATTATTAAATGCCCTTAGTTCTACTTTTCATTCTAAACCCTTAATGTTCATTTCATTTCACCTGAAACTTTGTAGATCCAACAGCCAAGTTAGATTTGCCCTTTGACACCCCTAATTCATCTACAAACTTGTTAAAAACTTCCATTTGACTCCATTTCCTGTAGAAATTTATATAACTGATATGTTATACATCCGAGATTCTCCTGATCACACACTATTTGACTTCATGCACAATACAGAATCTCTTCTACCATTGATCGGAAATAAAAACAATCGCATGCGCACATTAAAACCATAAACATTCACACATATGAACACAGTATTTTATGGGAAACCTTAAAACTGAAAACCCCCAACTATATGTATATTATATGTCATAGAGATCATGTAACAATCATTATACAAAGCTCCTCACAAGCTCTCAGTACAATCTCCAATTGCTACACACTAATCAGGTCTGATCTAGCAAAACACATGCTCCAATCTCTACCACCTGCTAGCCTGCCTCTACTGCGCAATCACTGTTGAAGAATGGCTCTGAATGAACTCGAATTGGTCCAGCCTTGCTCATGCAATCCTCATTGGAATCTCCAACCACTGTGTGTTGCAAATCATGCAACACTATAGTCACAACTGATAGTCACACTGCTCTTTCACCTACCTCTTCACTGGTCTCCACTGAAACTGTCCATGCACTGTAGTTAACTGATGTATTCTTTAGTTGATTAATGAGTTAATAATTAGTGAATTAATTCACACCACTCTCACTAGTGTATCAATCAGTTAGACTAGATACAACTAGCTCAACTATGTTTAACTCAGTTAAATTGAACACAACTCCACCAACTACTTCAATAACTCCACCAAACTCTGTCACATGAGTTCTAACTGAAGTATCCATGCAATAGCTCCAATTAACCCTCAGGAATAGCGTAATTCCTTCTGTTAGCTCCTGTGCCACATCTGTGCACTTAACTGAAGTGCTCCAAGAGAATAAGATAATGTTTATAGTCCAAATATTATTAAGGGCTAATAATATTCGACATATCTATTTTTAGACTGGCAATCTAAAAATAGATTCCGCCCAATATGTCTAAAAATATAAGTCCATCTATTTTTCCAACTTGACCAACCATCCACAAATAGCATCCTGCAACTCATAGAATATGATCGACATGTCTAAAAATAGACTTGCGCCAAAAATAGCCTACGGGCCCACTTAGTGAAGGCGGCTCATCATCTTGTTGCAATCTCAACACTCCCTCTCATCAAGATAAGGATTATCTACCACCCCTATCCTGCCCCTGTGGTATTCGAATTTGCTCCTAGTAAGCGCCTACGTAAAGATATCAGCATCCTGATCCTCCGTAGGAATGTATGAAAGTAACATGATCTTCCGCTACACACAATATCTAATATGATGATACCGGATGTCAATGTTTTTAGATCTATCATGAAATATTGGATTAACCGAGAGTTTGATACAACTCTGATTATCACAATATATCACAGTAGGATCTAAGTGTGAACCGAACAACTCGACCACGATCTTCCTCATCCATATAGCCTCGCATGTAGCCAAACTTGTTGCCATATACTCGGCCTCTGCTGAACTGAGTGCCACGGATCTCTGCTTCCTGTTGTACCAAGAAACTGTTGTCGAACCGATACTGAAAATCCCTCCAAATGTGCTCTTTCTGTCTGTTGGGCTCCCTGCCCAATCTGCATCCGTGAAGCCACACAGCTTCACCTCATCCGACTGTCTGTACCATAATCCATATCCTGATGTGCCTCTGAGATATCTCAATACATGCTTGTCTGCCTTCCAAAAGAGCTTGGTAGGCTTAACCATAGCTTGTGAAAGTTGGTTAACAACGTAGCATATGTCAAGTCGTGTATTGACTAGATACATAAGCGACCCCACAAACTGTCGGTAAACAGTGGCATCCACTACCTCTTCCGATGTAGCATCCTCTTTCCTCCATCCACCAGGAAGAGGAGTGTCAATAGGCTTGCAGCCATGCATGTTAAACTTCTCCAGTATCTCCCGGGCATACTTGCCTTGAGACAAAAACAATCCATCACTGCGCTGTCAAATTTCCAATCCCAGGAAATAATGGAGGCCCAAGTCCTTCATCTCAAACTCCTTTGCAAGATCAGCCTTGCATGAGTGTATCAAAAGTTCATCACCTGTCAGAATCAAATCATCTACATAAAGTACAATGATCGGAAACTTACCCTCAACCACTATCTGGTACAGCTTCGGATCCGCCTCACTCTTGGAGAATCCAAGTCCGGTGAAATAACTGTCTATCTATGTGTACCAAGCACGAGGTGCTTGTTTCAACCCATACAGCACTCTTTTGAGCCTGCACACATGCGACTCACTGCTGAAGATCTCAAAACCTTCGAGCTGCTCTATGTACACCTCCTCCTCAATCACTCCGTTGAGGAACATAGTCTTCACATCCATCTGATGAATGTGCCACCCCATCTGCGCTGAGAGAGCAAGAATTGTCTGTATGGAAGAATACCTTGCGACATGTGCAAAGGTTTCCTCATAATCAATCCCCTCAATCTGTGAGAAGCCTCGGGAAACAAATATTTCCTTGTACTTCTCCACACTCCCGTCAGCTACTTGCTTCACTTTGTAGATCCATCTCGAACCTACCACTGATTTCCCTTTCGGCCTTGGGACAATCTCCCATGCACTGTTTCTGACAATCGAATCATACTCTTCCACCATGGAATCTACCCATGCGGGATCCTCCACAGCTTCCTCGAAAGAGGATGGCTCCATCATGATACACTTGCTCATCAGAGCCATGTATCCAGTAAATCGGTCAAGTGACATTGTATACATCTGTGTTTTGATGTAGGTGCTCCTCCAATCTTCTCCCCTGCATCCGACGACCACACAACCGACACGCCAGTGCGCTTCGCCCTCTAATGGTTTGGCGCTGCATAGGTGGTCTCTTCCACTCCATGAACCTCCTCTTGTGGCTGATCCACATCCTGAGGCTCATCTTTAGGAACTAATAGCTCCTCATCTGCATGCAAGTGTGGCTCCCTCTCAAGCGAACACTTCATGTCTTTCTCCTCATGAAATTTGATATCCCGTCACACAACAGTTTTGCGACTGTCTGGCAAATATACACGATAGTTGTGGGGTGTATCAGTGTACCCCACAAATATCCCAACCTCTGCGGTCAGCTCCAGCTTCTTCCTGGCATCCTTAGTCACATGAATGTAAACAGGTGAACCAAAAATCCTCAAATGGGAAATATCAGGCCTCTTACCAGAAAACACTTCCTCGAGTGTACTCATGCCAAGTATCCTGTGAGGACAACGGTTTTGCACATAAATAACGATGTGCATGCCTCAGCCCACAAGTGTATGGGAAGGCCCTAATCATGCAACATCACCCACGTAGCACCCATGATCGTTCTGTTCTTTCGCTCAACAACCCCATTCTGCTGTGGTTTATGAGGTGCTATGAGCTCTCTTTGAATTCCTTCTGCGCTGCAAAAGTCCTTGAATTTTCCAGAGATGAATTCACCACCATTGTCACTCTTAAGAGCCTTCACATGCTTCCTCGATTCTTTCTCAACCAGTGCCTTGAACTCACAGAAATTTGAGTATGTCTCGCGCTTCTTCTGCATGAAGAAGATCCAGCACTTCCAAGAAAAATCATCAACAAAGATCACATACTACCTGTGCTTTGCTTTCGAAGCTACTGAGAAAGGTCCACACACATCTGTGTGAATTCTCTCAAGGATCGTCGTTGCGCGACTATCCTTCTCGTGAAAGGTGGCTTTCACAAATTTTCCCAAGGTACACCCCTTGCACTGATCTGACTGCGCAAGAGTGCCTTTAGGAAGCCCAGTAGAAATATGCTGCAGTATCTTCAAAGCTCCATGGTGAAGGTGGCCCAATCTCCGGTGCCACAACTCGCCATCATCCCGGCTCACCACTCCTTCTGCCTTGCCTGCCATTGCTGCGCAGCCATCTACCTACAATTGATAAAGGTTCTTAACTCAAACCCCTATCCTCCGGGTCTCACCAGTTGCCTTACTCTACAGAAAATCCTTTCCCTCGCTAAAGATAACATCATATCCCTTATCTTCTAACATCGCCATAGAGATAATATTCTTCTTCGATCTTGGAACATGCATCACTTCCTTCAATACGAAGGGTTTACCAGACTCCCTCTCAAAGGAAATGGTACCGATACCGGTCGCACTGTATCTACCATCATCGCCCATCTCGATGTGCACTCCAAGACCTTTCTCATCCAAATCAGTAAACAAATCTTTGTCTCCGGTCATATGAATAGACGCACCACTGTCAAGAAACCAAATTGAACCCATCATACTTGAGACCAAGCATGCGATCAACGAAAAATCCAACTCAAACTGCGAGGCTAAGGCCTCTCCAGCTGCAGATCCAGCAGCCTGCTTATTTTTCTTCTTCTGTGGATAATTAGTGGCATAATGTCCATATTGGTGACAGTGAAAGCACCTCACGTTGGACATGTCCTGCTTCTTGCCTTTTGAATCGGATTGAGAAGCATTCTTATTGCTCTTCTCCTTCCTTGCTTTGGAAGCCAAAGCGAAATTTTCTTCATCTACATTCTTCGATGAAGGTCTGTCCTTGGTACTTCGCCTTATCTCCTCCTGCACAAGATCCAACCAAAGTCACTCCCATCTTGGAAGTTTCTCCCGACCATTGACAGAGTCCTGATAGGAATTCCAACTCTTTGGAAGTCCAAGGAGAGCCAAGCTTACCAAGTCCTCATATCTACAGTAACCCCCACACTTCCCAGCTCATCCCCGCACTGGAAAAAATTCGTGAGGTACTTGGGTATACTGTCGCCTTTCTCCATTTTTATGTTCCGAGTTTATCCTTGTGAGTTTATCCTTGGCGCCAACTTCCTCTGGTCGCTCTTGCTTTGGAATAAATCTGTCAAAGCTTTCCACATCAAGAATGGAGAAGCCTTACCATGAAGGCTGGACACTATGTGATCCTTCACGCCCTCCAACAGAATCCTTCGACACTTTGATGTCTTCTTTTTCCATGCATCAAGTACGGCAGCATCGCTAGAAGTAGGCTTTGGAATTTCAGCATCTATGAACTCCTTCAACCCATTGTCATCCAACACCGCCTCCATCCTATCCTTCCATGAAATATAATTTGAGCTGCCCTCAAGGGCATACTCCAATCGCAATCCGTTGAAAGACATCTCAACTTCGACACCAAGAAAACATTGCTGCAAATTCGAATTCCACCAGCACAAAACTCAACTGCTTCAATGTTTTGCAATTGCTCCAATGATCAATATCGCTTTGATACCATGTAGAAATTTTAATAACTGATATGTTATACATCCAGGTATTCTCCTGATCACACACTATTTGACTTCATGCTGTCTGAGAATCTCTTCTACCATTGATCATTAATTGCGAAATAAAAACAATCGCATGTGCATTAAAACCATAAACATTCACACATATGAACATGAGTATTTTATGGAAAGCTTAAAGTAAAACCCCCAACTATACGTATATTATATGTCATAGAGATCATGTAACAATCATTATACAAAGATCCTCACAAGCTCTCGGTACAATCTCCAATTTCTACACACTAATCATGTCCGATCTAGCAAAACACATGCTCCAATCTCTGCCACCTGCTAGCTTGCCTCTACTGTGCAATCACTGCTGAAGAATGTCTCTGAATGAAATTGAATTGGTCCATCCTTGCTCATGCAATCCTCATTGGCATCTCCAACCATGTGTGGTGCAAACTCATGCAACACTATAGTCTGGCCAAGTAGTCTGTGCTCTTTCACCTACCTCTTCGGTAATTCTCCATTGGCTTGTCCATACTGCTTTGTAGTTAGCGTGTATTCTTGATCCGGTGGATATTGGTGGCCACCGCCCTATTCCACCTATTCCCACTTGGGGCCCCACCATTGCCTCTTTCAGTTTTTCAGTTTTAGCACAACTTACTATTTTTAGCAGTTTTTCGGGTCCTGAACTTTCAGAGCCGTTTTGAGGCCCTAAACGACGTTTTTTGGGCATCGCGCCTGCAGCGAATATATCATTCCGTTTTGGAATTGACATATTTGGCGAAAGTTGTAGTCCTCGGATAGATCTTTCTAATGATGTACCATGTGCGTCAAGCGGAGATAGTATGCCAAAGTTACGTCCCTAAGAAGTTGAAACACAAATTTACCCAAACGGGGCCCATAGTTTTGACGCTTCATCTCCTAGGGTTAGGTTTTTGGATGTTTAGAGTTCTCCATTATTTCTCAATAATAAATAGGCCCTCGAGCCTCATTGTAACTCAGTTCAGAGGCCTGTAGCCGCCACATCTCTTCTCAGAGATAGCTACCAGTGCCCTAACTAGTTTTATTTCCATTCTGTCTGTAAGCAAATTTCAGTTCTTTGATATTAATGAAATGAAGTGTTATTTCCACTGCATCTCTGTATTTATGGTTATATGTTTATTCTGTTGCGTTCCTGCATAAATCTGGATCAGTGGTATCAGAGCGGTCTGCTTTTTCTCGATCCTTCTTTACATGTCCCCAACGAGGTCGGGGTATAAGGAGCTAGGGCTTGATCTGGTGGAACCTTTGCAAGATCAGCCTCGCAAACCTCGACGGACGCCCATGGGGGACGAAAAGAAATATGAGGGAGTAGGAGATCCTATCAAAATATTGCTCGAGGAGGCCCTCGAAACACAAAGGAACGCGATGATGGATAACTTTGCTCGGATCCTTCAACGGCTGCCCACCGGCGGCGCATCTGCATCCAGCAGCCACTCTGGAGGCGCGACTCCTTTTAAGGTACAAGTAAATTTTGACATTCCCATATTTGAGGGTCAAATAGACGCAGATGCTGTAGATAAATGGTTGAATCTGTTAGAAGGATATTTCTCGGTTCATGACTTTTCGGACCGGGAGAAGATTATTTTTGCACTCCTCAAAGCTACCCCCCATGTTAAGGACTGGTGGGAAACCTACTGTGAGAACAAGGACCAGACAGAACCCTCTTTGTTCTCGGTCGTACCAACTTGGAATTCTTTCCGAGACGCCGTCAAGGAACAGTACTATCCCGTGGGGAGCTATGAGGACAAGTACATACAATGGACCACGCTGCGACAACAAAGGGATCAAGATGTGCACGAGCTGACGAATCTGTTCCATACCTTGCGCACAAAGTTGGGTATCAAAGATTCAGAGAAACATTTGGTGCTAAAGTATCGCAGCTGTCTGCACAGATACATTCAGGAGGAAATGGAGTTCCTCGACATATCCTCGCTTGGTACGGCATACCGGTATGCTGCCAAGATTGAGCAGAAATTCAAACAGAAGAAGCGAGACTTTGGATCTGCGAATCAAAAGCAAGGGAAAGGTGCTTCCAAACCGCAGAACAAAGGACAAAGCCAAGGCATGGCGGCTAAATACAACCCGTCAAAGCCACAAGAAAAGAACAGCACTGCAAAGCCAAAGAAGGACACGGGAAAGTGGTGTGAGTTCCATAAGAGCTCCACTCACAACACAAGTGAGTGTCGGGCCAAGTAGTTGCTAGTGGCCGAGATGAGGGCTTCTGAGTCAGATGCATGCTCCGACTCTGAATCAAAACCTGAAAAGGGGAATGAAAAAGGGAAACAGATTATTGATGCGGAGCCCAACACCACTGTTGCCACTACAAAGATCTAGAAGGAGGAACCGGAAGATCCAGAGGAGGAGGAACGTCTCTTCCACTCCCAGATGTGGGTAAAGGGCTCCCCCGTAAAGTTCATTGTCGACAATGGGAGCCAAAAGAAACTCATTTCAGCAGACGTCATGAAGCAGTTGGGCTTGCCGACCACAGCTCACCCACATCCATACACCATCGGGTGGCTTCACCAAGGACGAGATCTTCGCGTCAACCAGCAGTGTTGCCTTCCCTATAGCATCAAGCCCTTCACGGATGAGGTATTATGTGACATTGCTCCTATTGATGTTTCTGATGTATTATTAGGACAACCATACTTGTGGAAGTGTCATGCTGTGTATGAGTCTCGGCCTCGCGCTGTTATTGTTACTTTGGGAAATAAGTTGTACAGGATACCAGAGGTACCACCTCCTGTCATTATCTCTTCAGTTACTGCAAAACAATGCAGTAAGCTCATTTCCCAAACCAAAAAATTCGTTTTCCTGATGATCCGCCCCCAGGGCAAGAAGAATACTATGGCCACAACCTCTAGACAAGGCTCCTCTACACGACAACAACAAATGGATAAGGTTGTGGAGGAGTACGGGGACATCTTCACCTCACCCACAGGGGTTCCTCTACACTGTCAGGTCAAGCACCTGATTGATTTGATCCCAGGTGCGCCACTATCCAATGGACCGATCTATCGGCGCTCTAAACTGGAGAACGATGAAATCAAGAGGAAAATTCAGAAGCTGCTGCAGAAAGGCCACATAAGACCAAGTTCATCGCCCTGTGGCAGCCCGATCGTGTTGGTACAGAAGAAGGATGGGACGTGGAGACTCTGTATTGACTATCGGGCGCTAAACAAGATCACTGTCCGGAATAGGTACCCGATCCCACGGATTAATGACCTTCTGGACAAACTCAAAGGTGAAAAATATTTTAGCAAGATTGACTTGAATTCGAGGTATCACCAGGTACCGATTGAACCCTCCGATGTGTGGAAGACTGCCTTCAAAGCCAAGGAAGGCCTTTTCAAATGGCTGGTCATGCCTTTCGGGTTGACGAATGCTCCCGAAACCTTCATGAGGATGATGGACGACATCTTGCGGCCATTCACCAACTCATTTGTAGTGGTGTACTTGGATGACATTCTTATCTTCAGCCAGACTTGGGAAGAGCACCTTCATCACATCCGACAAGTCCTCCAAACACTGCGGAAACAAAAGTTGTGTGCCAATCTGGAGAAGTGCACTTTTGGCATGACCCAGGTTCAATATCTGGGATACATTATTGATGAAAGGGGGGTGCATGTGGATCCAGCCAAGATCCAAGTCATTCGGTATTGGCCAACCCCAACTAATATAACAGAACTTCACAGCTTTCTGGGTCTTACTAATTTCTACCGGAGGTTCGTGTTGGGATTCTCTCATATCACTTGGCCCTTGAGTCAAGTCACCAAGGGAGGAGCGAGAGCAAAATTCTTTTGGTCGGAACCTCAACAGAAGGCGTTCACAGAATTGAAAAATCGCCTCTGTTCTACCCCAGTTCTCACTTTACCAGACTTGCAATAGCCATTTGAGATCGAGACAGATGCCTCCGACTATGCTATTGGGGCAGTTCTTACTCAACAGGGACATCCAATGGCATATCACAGTGATACATTGTCTGACATAGTTTGCAAGTATCCCATTTATGACAAAGAAATGTATTCCATTGTGAAAGCTTGTCAAAAATGGAAGCATTACATTTTGGGGAAGGAAACAATCATCCACACAGACCACCAGCCCCTGCAATTCATACAGACACAAGGGAAGTTGCAGAATGATCGCCATCAGAAGTGGTCCACATATCTGCAACAGTTTCATTTGAACATCAAGTACAAGAAGGGTAGCACCAATAATGTTTAAGACTGCCTCAACCGACCACCAATCGTGGCGCTCACCACCGTGCTCAACTCTTGTGGGCATGAGACTTTTGATTGGATGCTTCTCTATGAGAGTGACCCAGAATTTGGCCACACTAAGGCACTCTTGGGGGGTACGCAAGTTCCAAATTTTCACCTCCAAGATGCATTGTTATGTCACCTGGGACACCTTTGTGTTCCTTCAAGCGAGCGTGCCAAGATGATATGGGAAGCACACTATAGTCGAGTCGATGGGCATTTCGGGGTCGAGAAAACAGTAGCAATCCTGCAAAAGTATATCTATTGGCCGAACCTTCGAAAGGATGTCAAGAAGCACATTAGATCCTGCACTGCTTGTGCCATTGCCAAACTGACCATCAAGAAGCAAGGCCTATATACTCCGCTACCTACCCCTAGTCGACCTTGGGAATCCATCTCCATGGATTACATGTCGGGCCTGCCTTCTACTAAGCAGGGAAACGACTGTGTTTTCGTGGTCATCGACAGATTCTCGAAGATGGCCATCATGGTGGCCTGCAAGAAGAATATCACAGCAGAAGCCACTGCTAAAATATTCTTTGAACGAGTGTGGGTGCACTTTGGGATCCCACAGTCTATCATATCAGATCGGAATAGCAGGTTCCTCAACACATTTTGGTCCAGCCTCTAGTCAATGTGGGATACCAAGCTCACCAAGTCCACAGCTTTCCATCCCCAAACAGATGGCCAGATAGAGGTCGTCAACAGAATGCTTGTACACATTCTGCGCATGTACAATTCAAAGAATCCACGCACATGGGACGAGAGCCTCCCATATGTACAACATAGTTATAATCGGGCTGTCCACAGTTCAATCGGCCATAGCCCCTTTCAGGTGGGCTTGGGATTCCAGCCACTATGTCCTATTGACGTAGCCATACCATTTGCAGCTGCTCAGGCCGATTCAGCTCATGTCTAGTCTGAAGTTGAGAAAGAAAGTAGCTTCGTCGAGCGCATTCAACACATCCGCCAGCAGGTTCATGATATATTCGACAGAGCCAATGCCAAGCACAAGCAATGCCATGATCAACACCGAGTGCCACACAACTTCCAGGTGGGCGACAAAGTATGGCTACATTTGCAGAAGGAGCGCCTCATTGGACCCCACCGCAAGCTTCGCCCGCTCCGATACGGGCCGTACACCATCACCAAGGTTGTAGGGAACAATTCCTTCGAGCTCAATATTCCACCATTCCTTGGTCTGCACCCAGTCTTCACTGTGGATCGCCTTCGTCCTTACTTCCCACCTCTACTGGACACCTCAGACATTGCAGAACAACTCACACCAACAGAGTTAAACCCAGACTGCATGGAACAGGCCACCACAGATTGTATCAGGGACATGAAAATAAAGAGCACTCGCCAACAGAACATCCAACTGTATCGGGTTGTCAAAGCTGGCCAACTCCTGCACCAAGGCAAGTGGTTCACCAGGGACCAAGTTCAGCAGAAGTTTCCTCATCTCATGGATGAACTCAACGCAATGGGGACCATTGCTTCCTAAGGGGGGAGGAATGATCTAGGTGGATATTGGTGGTTGGATATTGGTGGCCACCCGCCTATTCCACTTGGGGCCCCACCATTGCCTCTTTCAGTTTTTTTTAGTTTCGGCACAACTTACTATTTTTAGCAGTTTTTCGGGTCCTGAATTTCCGGAGCCGTTTTCAGGCCCTAAACGACGTTTTTTGGGCATCGCGCCTCCAGCAAATATCATTCCGTTCCAGAATGGATCCATTATGGAATGGATATTCGTGGCGAAAGTTGTAGTCCTCAGATGGATCTTTCTAATGATGTACCATGTGTGTGAAACGGAGATAGTATGCCAAAGTTACGTCCCTGGGAAGTTGAAACACCAATTTACCCAAACGGGGCCCATAGTTTTGGCACTTCATCTCCTAGGGTTAGGTTTTTGGATGTTTAGAGTTCTCCATTGTTTCTAAATAATAAATAGTCCCTTGAGCCTCATTATAACTCAGTTCAGAGGCCTGTAGCCGCCACATCTCTTCTCAGAGATAGCTACCAGCGCCCTAGCTAGTTTTATTTCCATTATGTCTGTAAGCAAATTTCAGTTCTTTGATATTAATGAAATGAAGTGTTATTTCCGCTGCATCTCTGTATTTATGGTTATATGTTTATTCTGTTGTGTTCCTGTTGAGCTCCAAAGATGTTCTTTCTTCCACCACATTCCACTCCATTTCCTTTGTCCATTATTAATCACAGGCTCAAATGATCAGTATAATTAGTTAAAATTGCTTTAAGAATATATATCATGACTAACTTGCTATGTTTTTATGATTTTGTCATTGTAGTACTTTTTTGAACTAGATCTAGCTACTGAATGCGGACATTCGTAGCTAGTTGTCGATTCTGCAGCTATCTTCATGTCTACGGGAGTTCCAAGTGTCATCTCGGGAGGAAAACACATATGGTCATATTCCACATCATTCCCTCATCATTTTTTTGCTCTCCACGAAGTTTGAATGGAATTCGTCAGGCGGTTGTGTACGTGGGAACTCAAACTAGAGAGAGACTCCTAATAGGACAAGGACAGATCCAGGTGTCCTTAATTATATTACGTGATCCACCATCGAGTCCTAGTTTGGTTTTTATTTGGAAAGACAATTATCCCTAGGTTATCTCAGACAGTTATGTAAATTTGTTACAAATATGGCTCGGGAAACCGAGGGACAAGGTTAGATTTTGTGGTTGATTGCTAGATTTTAGAAGTTCGTAAACACTCTGTTCTTGAAGTAATTTCTCTTTAATGAAAGAAGCATCAATTCCTTGAAAGCGTTGAGTCAATCTTGAAGTAGATTTCGTGCTACTCTGGTGGTAGCGACCTCGCTACCTGAAGCGACCTTGTTTATACGGTTTAGATAAGTATTTTAGTCTCGTTTTCATTTCTAGCTTAGGCAAGTTTCTGAAGTTTATGTTTATGCTTGTTTACATTAATTATCACAGCTAGACTTACTCTTATGAACTCTTCCAAAATATCATCACGATGAATAAGGCATAGCTGTGGTATTGTAAGTTTTAGTTGCATTTCCTTTCGATTTTTATGATTTATGCTTGTTTACACTAAGTGTCACAGCTGGTCTTACTTCTACAAACTCTTCCAAAACATCATTAACAATGAATAAGAAACAGCTGTGGTGTCTTAGATTCTAGTTGTCTTTGCTTTCAATCTTATGTTTATGTTCAATTGCATTGAATAATACAGCCAAACTTTTTTTACAAACTCTTCCAAAATATCATTCCCTATTGAACGAGATGAGCGCAGAATTCCATAGACTAGTTGCATGTTAATTTAGTTATAGCACTTCGGAGGTTGATTGCATTTAGTTCAACTCTGTCACTACATTTCAGTTTGATAATGGTATTTTTATTTTAACTGCTGTTCATTGTACTTCAAGTAGATTAGAAGCACTCTAGTTCAGGTCTCAGTTCATTTTTTGTTTCAAGAGAAAAGATTAATGGAATTCTAGTTTAATTGTAGTCACTGCATTTTAAGATTGATAGACCGCTTTTCTAGCCTAGTGTTATCCATTGTGTTTCTAAAGTAGTGCTAGTTGTCAAAATTAGTCTCTCGGCCTTCATTATTTACAACTTACTTTTTTTCGAATTTATATTGATACATCATCACATGAGCAAGTGTCGATAATATCGGGTGTAGGGCTTTGATCACTTTCGCAAATCTTTTACAAACTCACTTCTAGCCTTTTTCCCAACATTATCCTAGAAAATCTCTAAACTTACGAATAAGGCACTGGTAGTGATAAGTCAAGTTACGAGAATGAGGGTAACTCGAGCATCATAGGTTAATCTAGAATAGAAACCTTTCATCGTGTTACAAATAATCATTTTGTAATATTGTGAATAGATTGCTTATTTAGAGAACTTCATTTACACTTAACTTGTCCATTTCTCAAGCTCTTCCAACACACCTTTAATGAATGAATTGGATAAGTTCAAGCTCATGTTGTGATTTATTTTCTTGCAATGAAGTCATTATCAAGCTTTGCATTTGTTGTTTGTCATCCATAGTTTAGTCTTTGTTCTTGTTTTAAATAACCAATAGCTTCTTTTCACCAGCACTTAGTTCTTTCCCTTTTCAAACATAAAAACCATAAAACCAAAAACATCATAAAACACTAAACACAACGTAGTGAGAAACAAATACCTAGGCACATATAGTGCACCACACTTCACGAGTTTACCAACCCTGGTTGACAATTAATGAACTCAATTTAGGAACACTAGGTTCAGCACAAACATTTTGGCGCGTGCTGCGTGAAGTGTAACTAGGTAGCCTTGTTTTCTAACTTCCAAAAACAATGATATGTGTAGAGAGAGAGATTCAAGGGGTAGATTCATAAGAAGCGATGAAGCGAAGTTTGATTCCTAGAACACCACTTGTTTCACCTAGACCAAGAGCCGATACACCTCCAACTCGGACCCACATTCCACCCCTTCTACCGATCCTAGACTTCCAGAAGACTTAAGATCAGATATTCCATTAGAAAGACCTTCCACTTCATCCATCGAACTGTCTTAGGAGAAGTTTCAAGGACCCTTGCTAGAGATACAAACTTTTCCACCTCCACGTAAGAATCAACTATGGCAGAAGAAGGGGGGAGGAGGAGTTTTTAATGGATAACACACATTATTTGGAGGAGAGAGGTAGAGGTAGAGGAGAAGGAGGTAGAGGTGCAGAAGGAGAAGGAAGTAGAGGAAGAGGTAGAAGAGGAAATGGGAAAGTCTTTTGGGTTTCTTATAGTAGATGAAGAAACCAATATAACTATGAAAAACATTTCACCCTCTGTCCTTCCAAACTTCTATGGACTTAAAACTGAAGATCCTGAAACCTTATTATTTGAATTTGAAGTCCTATGTAGAAATTATGACTACTTACAAGATGCTCAAAAACTTAAACTATTTCCTTCATCATTGAAAGGAGCAGCATTGAAGTGGTTTATGAGTTTAATCAACAGTTCTATTAGGACATGGGAAGACATGAAACAAGAATTTCTAGAGAGGTATTTGGATTATTGTATGCCAGTAAATCATAAGGAGGAAGTGTTTAAGATGATACAAAAAGAAGATGAAAACCTGGAAGATTTGTTGGAGAGATTTCATTACAACATCAAAAGAGAAAAAATGGATAACTTAGATCAAGACACCTTAAAAGCTCTCTTGTTGAAAAAAATTAGGGATGAATGGTTGGATATCCTTAACATGATGGGAAAAGGGGATATATCTCAGCTCACATTACCTGAAATATCTGAGTTATGTATCAACCTTTCAAGAGGGAAATCTAAAACTGTAAAAGGTCCAAGAGACCCTGCTCTTGCAAGGGCAAGTAAGTCTGCTTCTGGGACAGTAAGTAGGGCAGAGATAGGGCATATGCTTGATGAATTCAAATCTGACATCTTAGGGAGTCTTAGTGAACAAATAGACACCCTTAAGTTACAAAACAAGCAAAAATCTAAATCTGATGCCTTAGCAATCTTTTGTCCCAAATGTAGAAGGAAGCATGCCTTGAGAGAATGTCCTTTGGATGCAAAAGTTGTAGAGACTTGTGTAATTTGTTCAGAAAAACATGAGACCAAGAGTTGTCCTTCACTTCCTGGTCTTAAAGCTGTCTTTCAAGAGGAAACTCCTACAAATTCCACAGAATCTCTCAATTTTGTCTCTAGAAGGCCTTGGCAAGGACCTCAAACATAAGGATTCCATGATCAATTGTATAATCAACCTCCACTAAATTGGAATTCTTGGTAGCAACCTTGGCCCCAATTTCAAAATCAATCTCAAGCTTGGGCACAAGGAGCACAAAATCCCTATGGAATATACTCTCAATACTATCAGTATCCACCATACCCACATTTTTCTCCTCAAAGTCCTCAACAGAATCCTTAGAACCCACAACATCAAAATCAACCACTTCCATTACCATTTCCTTAGAAATCAAATCAGTTGCCTGCTCAACCCATACCAAACCCCAACAATAAAAATCCTCAGAATACATACATGATAGAATGCCAACAGTTTCCAACTTATTTAATTACTCCTCTAGACCTTAGTGATGTTCAACTTAGGTCTGGAAGAATACTTGAAAAGAGGAAACCTTTTGTGATCATACAAGAACAAGACAACTCTGAGGAACACTGTCTACGGGAAAATAAAATTCTTGAAGAAGACACATATTTTCAGGACCCAAAAATTGAAAAATCAAAACAAAAAGAACCAATCATTTCAACTCCTGTATTAGAGCAGCCATCAACATCCACTTCTACACCCCCCTTTCCAGAAAGATTACAAATTGATAGGGGTGTAGAAAAACAAATTATGGTGCCTAATTATGATTTCCTAGATGAGATGAGAAATGTTTTCATTAAGATTCCATTATTACAAGCTATCAAGGAAATTCCAATTCTAGCGAAGACAATAAAGGAGTTGAGCATGAAGAAAACAAGAAAAAGAATAAGAGAGACAAAGAAAATTCAACTGGCAGGAAAAATAGCAGACATTATGGTCGGTGAGATTGCTATTCCAAAGTATCTAGACCCAGGAAATCCAGTTGTTAAAATTCACATCAATGGAATTGAGATCCAAAACACACTCATTGATTTAGGAGCATCAATCAATATCATGAGTAGACAAATCATGGATAAACTGAAACTTCCTAATCTTCTCTTTACACCCACATTATTACAATTAGCAGACAGATCTGTGATCAAACTTGATGGGGTAATAGAAGACATTCCAGTGTCCCTAGATTCTTGGGAGTACCTTGTGGATTTCATGATCCTAACTCCTAAGAATAATCTAGGAGGGCATCCTATTATATTAGGAAGACCTTGGTTAGCTACAGCTGATGCTTTCATTAGTTGTAGATCCGGTGATATGTATATCTATGATGGTATTTCAACTAAGAAATTCACTTTGTATCCTCCAGCAAGGACAATTACAGATTTAGATGATACTCAATGGATAGAGGATGAAAAAGACTTACAACCTCTCTTCACAATTTCAGAAATTAGTGAAGATAGTCAAATTCTGAATACTTTAGAAAAATTTGAATCCTCTTCGGAATACAAACATGAACAATTTCAAGAAGAATCCAACATTGAGTTTTTTTCATCAAGACAGATGTCTCTTTATTCTATGGATAAATTTGGCAGCTCTATAATTGAGATATTTTCAGGCAAAACTTTAAACATAAACAAGAACCTAGAAAAATCTCAACAGGAAGAGCTAGTCAAGATCTTACAGAGACATTCTTATGCATATGCATGGGAGTACACTGATATGAAAGGGATAAGCCCCAAGACTTGCACTCATCAAATCTACATAGAGGAAAATTGTAAACCAATCAGACAACCTCAAAGACGGATGAATCCAAATCTTAGGGAGATTGTTAAAGAAGAATTGCAGAAATTGTTGAATGTCAACTTTATCTATCCTATTTCAGATAGTCAGTGGGTTTCTCCTTTGGTAATTGTGCCAAAGAAAAATGGTAAATGGAGGGTATGTATTGACTACCGAGAATTAAACAAAGCTACTCTTAAAGATCATTTTCCCCTACCTTTCATAGATCAGGTGTTAGATACATTAGCTGACAAAAAGTACTTCTCATTTTTAGATGGGTTTAGTGGTTATAATCAAATTCAAGTAGCACTTGAGGATCAAGACAAAACCACATTTACCTGTCCTTGGGGTACCTATGCTTACCGAGTATTGCCATTTGGATTAGGCAATGCACCTGCAACATTTCAAAGGGCAGTATTAGGAATATTTTCGGATCTAATACATGATTGTGTAGAGGTATATATGGATGATTTCACAGTTTATGGAAACACATTTGAAGAAGCCTTAGCAAACTTGGAAAAATTTTTAAAAAGATGTAAAGAAGCAAATCTTTCACTTAGTCATGAGAAGTGTTTTATGATGTTTACTGAAGGAATTGTTTTAGGACATCACATTTCAGGGGATGGGATTAGAGTTGATGAGTCAAAAGTTGAAGTCATCTCTAACTTATCTATTCTAAGTTGTCAAAAAGATGTTAGGAGTTTTCTAGGATTTACAGGATATTATCGAAGGTTTATAGAAAACTTCACCAAGATAGCATCTCCACTTTTCAAATTACTTACCAAGGACTGTGAATTCAAGTGGAATCCTGATTGTCAGTTAGCCTTTGAGACCCTGAAAACAAAAATTTCTGAAGCACCTATTTTAAGGGGACCTAACTGGAAGCTACCTTTTCATATTTCAACAGATGCCTCAGATACAGCTCTAGGAGCAGTATTGGGACAAAAAGACCTGATTCCTTATGCCATCTACTATACCAGTAAAAATTTGACTCCTTTAGAGTTAAACTATACTGTAACTGAAAAAGAGTTTTTAGCTGTTGTTCATGCCATAAACAAATTCAGACACTATATAACAGGCTATGAAACTTTTGTTCACACGGATCATTCTGCAATTAGATACTTAATGAACAAATCAATTACTAATGGCAGAGTTATAAGATGGTTATTGCTTTTACAAGAATTCAACATTACCATTCTAGATAGGCCTGGAAAACAAAACACAATAGCTGATTTCCTATCTAGACTCCAAAACATCAAAGATGACACTCCAGTTGAAGATCAATTTCTTGATGAATATCTTTTTGCAGTTTCTACTCAGACTCCTTGGTTTGCTGACATTGTTAATTATTTAGTTTCAGGGAAATTTCCTTCAATAATGAATGTAAGAGAGAAAATAAAAATCATTTATGACAGTGCAAAATATTCATGGGTTGCTAATGAGTTGTACAGGACAGGTCCAGAGTTTATCATTAGGAGATGTGTTCGGGAAGATGAGATGCCTGAGATTCTCAAAGCATGTCATGATGAACCTTGTGGTGGACACTTTGCTGACAAGAGGACAGCCTATAAGATCCTTCATTTAGGATATTATTGGCCATCCTTGTTTAAAGATGCTAAAGAGTATGTCAAAAGGTGTGATAGTTGTCAAAGGGTAGGGAAGCCTTCTCCTTCAGGTGAGATGCCATTACAACCTCAGGTACATATTGAACCTTTTGAAAAATGAACTTTGGATTTTGTAGGACCTATTAGTCCTCCATCAAGACAAAAGAGATATATATTAGTTTGCACTGATTATGTTACCAAATGGGTAGAGGCCAAGCCATTACTTTTTGCTAATGAAGCATCTATAGTTAATTTTCTTTTTGAGGATATTTTTACTCATTTTGGTGTCCCAAAGGAAATTGTTACAGATCAAGGAGCTCAATTCACATCAAGGCTAGTGGAAAAAATTATGGAGAGGTACAAAATCAGACACAGAAAATCTACTCCCTATCATCCACAAGCAAATGGTCAAGTGGAATCTACTAATAAGGTTATTGAAGGGATCCTAACAAAGACTGTCCATTTACATAGAAGAGATTGGATAGATAGGCTTCCTGAAGCCTTGTGGGCCTATAGAACTACATGGAGAAGCACAACAGGTCATACTCCTTATGAACTTGTTTATGGAAAGCAAGTTTTTTTTCCCATAGAGTTCCAGATTCAAACTTTCAAAATGGCAGTTCAGCTAGGACTTGATCTAACAGAGGCACAAAAGCACAGATTGGAGCAGATTAATGAATTGGATGAAATCAGACAAGATGTAGTTCAGAAAACAAGTATAGTCCAACAGAAAAGGACTAGATGGCATGATAAGTACATCAAAGAAAAGAAGTTCAAAGAAGGTGACTGGGCTCTCTTGTTTGATTCAAAGTTCAAAGATTTTCAAGGTAAATTCCAAACACATTGGCTTGGGCCATATGAAATTGTGAAAATTTTTGACAATGGAGCAATAAAAATTAGGACAATAGATGAAGAAGAGGTCACTTTTCTTGTGAATGGTCATAGATTGAAGTTGTATCATAAACCACTTTCAAGAGAAGAATTTGTCAAGAAGTTCCGGGAAAACAGTGATGTGAAGTTAATGAAGAAGAATCTTTCTTCTTCATCAACTTAATTGAATTTTCTGAAGTCATTTTATTGAAAAAAAAAAAAAAAAGTATAAACATGAAAACTAATCACTGATTAGCATGTTTATACAGAAAAGGTAGAGTGAAAATCAGAATCTTTCTGACACTTTAGCTTGTCAAATTTGTTTTTCTGCAAGCAGTTGTTACAAAATCATAAGTGCAGATCCATTTCACTTATGGTCCATTTCATTTCATTCATCCATACTTCATTTCATTCATTCATCCATACTCCATTTCATTCATTCATCCACACTTCATTCATTTCACTCCATGGTCCACCTCATTTCCATTCCAGATTTTTTTTAAAGTTTGATGTCTTTCTGCAATTGAATAATACATATCATGAATTGCAGGCCACTTCTCATACTTCACTCCATTTCATAAGTTGTGATCCATTCCACTCCATTATTTACTTCATTCATATTCCATTACATCATATTTCATTATCCATATTCACTCATTCCATACAACATTCCATTCATGCTCCAAACCATACCATTTCATGTTTCAAGTCTTCTACAGGTACATTCTGCAATCAGTTAGACATTCTGCAACCAGTCAGACATTCTGCAGCTAGACAGACATTCTGCAACCAGAGATCCTGAAAGCATTGTCCAGTAATCACCTGATCTGCAATAAAATGATCCTGCATATCCATGACAACAAGCAAAATCAAGGGAGTTATGAAGACTCAAAAAGTAATGATTTTTAGGGGAGAACAAAGCATATAAAGATCACAAAAATCAGAGGAAAGGCAAAGGTAAAAGTTCTGATTATAATGACATATCATGAAAAATTTTAGTATAGTTAAGTTATGAATAATTCAAAAAGTTGTTTTAATTGATTTTTTTGATCATGACTAACAAACCTACCATAGAAAATTTGGATAAAACTCCTTCTATTCCACCATTTCAAATCCCATATCTGATATTCATTTAAAAATATAAATGGTTAAAGTGCTGAAGTGATTGGATTAGTCACGTCACTAGGCCAAAGCATTTAATGATGATTTTTAATTCGTTACAAAATATCTCCGCAGTATTTTCTTCCGTGATATATTTCAACTCATATACATCATCCTCACCTCATTATATTCATTCCGTAACCACTCCATATCATTCTTTCCCGCAACCAACTCTTAACCATTTCAATCTGTAAAACAGAGGAAACATCTGTGGGGAAAAAACATCTCTGTAACAGCCATTGTCACCGAGAACAGAGGAGCAACAATTTGAAGGTTGGACAGAGAAGTGATGGGTCTCATAGTGAGGACCGAACCAGTTGGAACTAAGTACTTGGAAGGTTATCCTCAAATCAGAGAAATGTTACAACAAGCAGAGTGGTTGCAATTCTTTGAAAAATTCAGTGGTTTTCACAAAGAGGTGACTAAAACGTTTGCATGGTCCTTCAATGGAGCTGAGGTCGAGATAGGAGATATTAAATTCACCATTATAGAAGCCTCCATTGCAGAAGCAACAAAATTTCCCAGACAAGGAGAAAGGTGGTTCAAGAATAGAGAATTTCATAACGAGGCATGGAAGCAGATACTCAAGTCACCAGGTATGGATGTTTCCATTTTTAAAAAGGGTATCCCTAGCTTTGAACTAAAGAAAAAATGGAGGAACATGTTGCTTATCTTGCAAAAATTCATCACTTGTGAAGGAATATATGCTACCTTCTATGTTTATCATATTCGGTTGATAACGCATTTCTTAGAAGAAGAACTCAATTTTCCCTTTTTCTTGCTTCATAGTTTAAAGAAAATCGCCTCAAGTGTTCAAAAGAGAGTTCAATTTCTAGAAACAACCTTATACCACCATGGTTTAGTCAAAATTTTTATTGAACATCATTTGAGAAAAATGGGAGATAATTGGGAAGAGTTCTTAGTGAGAAATAACTTTGAAGAACCCAAGGAACCTCCACCTGAAGACAAACCTACAAAAAGAAGCAGAAGATGGAAAACCTCCAAAACTAAAATTGGTAAAAGAATACAAGAAGGCAGTGAAGAAATGATTTCTGAGAAATTGGCTCATATTAGGAAGTAGCTTAAGAAAGAGAGGATAATAAGAAAATTTTCCAGAGAGAAAGGAGAAGGACCATCTCAACCAAGAAGGAGCCACAGACTTAGAGGGATAATAAAGAAAACAAAGGTTAAACAAACTGGATTCATAAACATAGAGGATGAAGAAACACCTACTAAGGAGGATTTTGATGAAGGAGCTCCTGAAATAGACCCAACACAGCAAGAAATTTACAACTATGTTGAGACATTAGAGAAAAGAGTTTCAGAAGGAAGAGACAAAACTCCTAGTCCACCAAAATCTGCAGTACATATCCTAAGGAGAGATAAATATGCGTTAGAAATACTCAACAGGCATATCAAGAATGAGAATTAAATTCTGAGAGAGCAGGTTAAACTGAAAACTAATATGAATTCAACTCTGTCTCTACAAATGCAAAAGTTACACAAGGCCAGTGAAAAATTGAAGAAGAGAAATAAAAAGTTAACCAGGGCACTCACAAATTTGAGATTCAAGTTAGTCATAAGGAAGCCCAGAAGGCCTTTGACTGCCAGGAAAAGTAGAAGAAGAGGGTTGGATGTCCTTGCAGAGGTCTCAGAGTTCATGGAATAGTTGCATGAGGACATGCAAGAATCTAGCAGTGGGGGTATGTTGAGCTTCAAAGATGTTCTTTCTTCCACCACATTCCACTCCATTTCCTTTGTCCATTATTAATCACAGGCTCAAATGATCAGTAGAATTAGTTAAAATTGCTTTAAGAATATATATCATGACTAACTTGCTATGTTTTTATGATTTTGTCATTGTAGTACTTTTTGAACTAGATCTAGCTACAGAATGCAGACATTCTGTAGCTAGTTGTCGATTCTGCAGCTATCTTCGTGTCTACGCAGGTTCCAGGTGTCATCTCAGAGGAAAACACATATGGTCATATTCCACATCATTCCCTCATCATTTTTTGCTCTCCACAAAGTTTGAACGGAATTCTGTAGGCGGTTGTGTACGTGGGAACTCAAACTAGGAGAGAGACTCCTAATAGGACAAGGACAGTCCAGGGGTCCTTAATTATATTATGTGACCACCATCAGAGTCCTAGTTTGGTTTTTATTTGGAAATACAATTATCCCTAGGTTATTTCAAGACAGTTATGTAAATTTTTTACAAATATGGCTCGCGAAACCGAGGGACAAAGTTAGATTTTGTGGTTGATTGCTAGATTTCAGAAGTCCGAAAACACTCTGTTTTTGAAGTAATTTCTCTTTAATGAAAGAAGCATCAATTCCTTGAAAGCGTTGAGTCAATCTTGAAGTAGATTTCATGCTACTCTGGTGGTAGAGGGCCCCTGCTACCTGAGCAGCCTTGTTTATACAGTTTAGATAAGTATTTTAGTCTCGTTTTCATTTCTAGCTTAGGCAAGTTTCTGAAGTTTATGTTTATGCTTGTTTACATTAATTATCACAGCTAGACTTACTCTTATAAACTCTTCCAAAATATCATCACGATGAATAAGGCATAGCTATGGTATTGTAGGTTTTAGTTGCATTTCCTTTCAAATTTTATGATTTATGCTTGTTTACACTAAGTGTCATAGCCGGTCTTACTCCTACAAACTCTTCCAAAACATCATTAACAATGAATAAGAAACAGTTGTGGTGTCTTAGATTCTAGTTGTCTTTACTTTCAATCTTATGTTTATGTTCAATTGCATTGAATAATACAGCCAGACTTGTTTTACAAACTCTTCCAAAATATCATTCCTATTGAACGAGATGGGTTGTAGAATTCCATAGACTAGTTGCATGTTACTTTAGTTATAGCACTCCGGAGGTTGATTGCATTTAGTTCAGCTCTGTCACTACATTTCCAGTTTGATAATGGCATTTTAGTTTAACTCTGTTCACTGTACTTCAAGTAGATTAGAAGCACTCTAGTTCAGTCTCAGTTCATTTTTGTTTCAAGAAAAGATTAATGGCATTCTAGTTTAAGTGTAGTCACTGCATTTTAAAATTGATAGACCGCTTTCTAGCCTAGTGTTATCCATTATGTTTCAAGTAGTGCTAGTTGTCAAAATTAGTCTCTCGGCCTTCATTATTTACAACTTACTTTTGTTCTAAATTTATATTGATACATCATCACATGAACAGGGGTCAGTAATATCAGTTTAAGGCTTTGATTATTCTGCAAATCTTTTACAAATTCACCTATAGCCTTTTTCCCAAACATTATTCTAGAAAATCTCTAAACTTCTAAATAAGGCCTAGAAGTGATAAGTCAAGTTGCAGAATAGGGTAACTTCAGAATCATAGGTTAATCTAGAATAGAAACCTTACTGTGTTACAAATAATCATTTTGTAATATTGTGAGTTGATTTTTTATTTAGGAGAACTTCATTTACACTTAACTTTTCCATTTCTCAAGCTCTTCCAACACACCTTTAATGAATGAATTGGATAAGTTTAAGCTCATGTTGTGATTTATTTTCTTTCAATGAAGTCATTATCAAGCTTTGCATTTGTTGTTTGTCATCCATAGTTTAGGCTTTGTTCTATTTTAAATAACCAATAGCTTCTTTTCACCAGCACTTAGTTCTTTCCGTTTTCAAACATAAAACCATAAAACCAAAAAAATCATAAAACACTAAACACAACGTAGTGAGAAACAAATACCTAGGCACATATAGTGCACCACACTTCAGCAGTTTACCAACCCTGGTTGACAATTAATGAACTCAATTTAGGAACACTAGGTTGAGCACAAACAGTTCCTGCATAAATCCGGATCAATTCTTTAGTTGATTAATGAGTTAATAATTAGTGAATTAATTAATAATTAATTCACACCACTCTCACTAGTGTAACAATCAGTTAGACTAGATACAACTAGCTCAACTATGTTTAACTCAGTTAAATTGAACACAACTCCACCAACTACTTCAATAACTCCACCAAACTTTGTCACATGAGTTCTAACTGAAGTATCCATGCAATAGCTCCACTTAACCCTCAGGAATAGCGTAATTCCTTCTGTCAGCTCCTGTGCCACATCTGTGCACTTAACTGAAGTGCTCCAAGAGAATAAGATAATGTTTATAGTCCAAATATTATTAAGAGCTAATAATATTCGACATATCTATTTTTAGACTTGCAATCTAAAAATAGATTCCACCCAATATGTCTAAAAATAGAAGTCCATCTATTTTTCCAACTTGACCAACCATTTTATTTTGGGATATTACAAGTATCCATGCCCAACTCTCCACTTAACCTTCATCGTGAATAGCGTAATTCCTTCACAAATTTCGTGCCACATCTATGCACTTAATTGAAGTGCTCCAAGAGAATAAGATAATTTTTATAGTCCAAATATTATTAAGAGCTAATAATATTCGACATATCTATTTTTAGACTTGCAATCTAAAAATAGATTCCACCCAATATGTCTAAAAATAGAAGTCCATCTATTTTTCCAACTTGACCAACCATCCACAAATAGCATCTTGTAACTCATAGAATATGATCGACATGTCTGAAAATAGACTTGCACCAAAAATAGCCTGTGGGCCCACTTAGTGAAGGCGACGCTTTTCACAAAGCTCATCATCTTGTTGCAATCTCAACATTTCCCAATGACTTAGAGATTTCCCTTTCTATCTATGCTGCCTAGATCATCATGTCCCACAAAACAATCAAACAAACTCATGCTTAATAACTAGCCTAAAAACAACCTTTTCAAGCAAACAAGTCATATCTTTGCAAATATATTGAGAGATACCTCTCTGAGACTAGGAGGGCTAGATCCTAGAGCTATAAAGACTGGTTTATATGTTTCCTTGTCATTTGATTTGCCAATCGGCCAAATCATAGGACCCCAACAAATTCTATATTTACTTTATTTTATTTTTTCCTTAAAATAAAAATGAAAAAAAAAAAAATGTGTGCAATGACATCCTTGATGTTGTTGTTAACATTTGTGATAACAATAACAAACACTTAAAACAAAGTAAATATGTATAAATTTAAATAACCCATGTGTTAACATGTATTTAACATCTCTTGCAAACCATAATCACTACATTTTACATTAGGGGTACATACTTAACTAATTGCCTTAATATGATTCTCGACCGAGGGAATATAGCTTGAGTTCAATTAATCCTTCATAATAAATACATATTCGATATATTTTTTAATAAATAGATAAATTTAATGTAGCGAAGAAAGGTTATTAATTGGTGTTTATGCCCCTCGGGTTTTAAATGGACAATTAAAATGTGATATACCCCTCACGTGTTAAACGCACAACTAAAATGTGATGCACATATGAATTGATGTATGTGTTGCTTCATGATGAGCAACCTTCTTTTGTTCAAATTTCTAGTATGTTATTATGACCAGAGATAATGCATCAAGTGATAACTCAAATGCTTAAGTCCAATCCTAGTAACAAAGTTAACAATGGAAATAGCACCAACTTAAACAACCAAATACTTCATTGAGACGTTAAGGCTAATAACATATTTTTGGTGTCTTCACTTTATATGTCCTTGCAAAGATTGGATGCATGCTTGTGATAACTTAGCCTTTGTTAGTGAATGTACACACCATTTCACATAGTCATGTTTCTCATATATGTGGTTTTCCAACAAAATCAAACTACACCCATGATAAAGTTAATAGGGAGGAACCATGGCACCTCACTCACACTTAATCATAATTGAAGGGGGATATGGGGTGGAGGAAGATAACCCTTTATTACAAAGGTAAGGCATTGGCCCAAAGTTTGTGACGAGATTACAGAGTTGGCCTCGAGTATTAAATTAAAGGAAATTAAATAATTTAATTTATCAGGTATGAGAGGAGGAATATTTCAGTAGGAGAAAATCCTCAATTAATCATGTCCACTTACATGCATGATTAAAAATAATGGTAGTTAATATAACAAGCGATTGTTTTATCAAATGAAGTAAATGTAGAGAATGCCATGTGGTATATTACTTGGTCGCTAAAAACAACCCTTGTTTTTATAGGTATTGTGATTTGGATTTATGAAGGAATGCAATGAAATACAAATTTAACTAGAACACAAAGATACAACGAAAGAACAAAACTTTGATTAATTAATAACAAGTACTGAAAAATGTTTACATGCCGAATGGAACAAACTAGCTCAAGCAATGGTCACACTTATCTCTAAGAAGAGATGTGAAGACTACATGCCTTCTCCATTGTGTTACAATGAGGCTTAGAGGCATTTTTATCATAAAGAAGAAGTGTGAAACCCTAACCATAGGAGATGAAGCGCCAACAGTTTTGGGCCATGTTGGGGTAAATTGGACCCCCAACTTATCGAGGTTGTAACTTTGGCATACGATATTTGTTTTGATATCATAATACCTCGTTTCAAAGATCTCCACAAGGAGGCAAAAAGATAAATTGTAAGACAAATTTTGGCATATTTTTAGTCTCTACATTTTCCTAGAAACTATCTTTTAGGACCTCAAAATGACTCTGGAAGTTTAATACCCAAAAAAATTGCAAAAATAAAAAGTTGTGCTAGAATTAAGGAAAATAAAAGGAAACAATGTTAGGGGTCCAAGTGGAATAGGTGGGTGACCACCAATATCCACCTAAATCAGTCCTCCCTCTTTAAGAAGCAATGGTCCCCATTGTTTAGAGTGCCTCCATGAGGTGGGGAAACTTTTGCTGAACTTGGTCCATGGTGAGCCACTTCTCTTGGTGCAAGAGTTGGTTTTTGATAAGCTGATACAGTTGGATCATTTTTTGGCGAGTGTGCTTAATCTATGTGTCCATGATTCAGTCAGTCACGGCTTGTTCAATGCAATCTGGATTTATATTTGTTGGGGTCAACTTCTTAGCAATGTCTGATGTGTCCAAAAATGATGGAAAGTATGGCAGAATACAATCCACATTGAACACTAAGTGTTAGCCAAGGAATGGGGGAATGATGAGCTTGAAAGAATTGTCATCCACAACCTCAGTGATGGAGTACGATCCATATTAGAGTGGTTGAAGCTTTCGATGGGCTCGAGTAAGGTGTTCCTTCCACAAATGCAACCACACTTTCTCACCCACTTGAAACTTATGTGGCACTTGATGTTGATCGTGATGTTTTTTTTTACTTGGCATTGGATTTCTTTGGGATATTATGGACCTACTGGCGGATGTGCTAGATGTGTTCAATAAATTTGGTGGCTTTATCAACTTCATATTGAACATGTGAAAATTCTTCCTATGTAGTCACAAGAGGCATTGTGACATCAATGGGACACAATGGTTGAAATCCCATGCCCACTTGAAAGGGCTTGTGTCCAGTCAAGATATGCAGTGTCGTACATAGGGAAGACTCTAGTCCCGTGTTCGTGGATTCTTGGAATTGTACATGCGTAGTATGTGCACTATCATCTCATTGACAAACTCTATCTAGTCATCAGTATGTGGATGAAATGTAGTCGACTTGGTGATATTAGTGTCCAATAACGACTAGAGGATCGACTAGAATGTGCTTAGTAACCTGCTATCTCAATATAATATAATGGTCTATGGAATCTCAAAATGAACCCTCACTCATTCGAAGAAGAGTCTGGAAGTTTCTTTTTTATACAATATTTTATCACACTCCACTTTGTGTCGTCATACCACCAGTATCACAATATATCTTCTCCATGAAACATGTCTAAAACATCCCTCAAGAAGTGGAAGAATAATTGACTTGAAAATATTCTAAAAATCTTGTCAAGAACCTTGTTTTACAATCCCAACGCGTTCTACATAGCTGATGACTCACACTTGTCACCTTTTCCACTACTTATGTCTAGAGCTGGCAACACGAATTTTGTCAGGAAATCTGTGTTGGCCCTCATCAGGCAATTCTTCCCAAAATGGAAAAGAAGCTTCCCTTACTAGAAGGCTCGAGAATGACAACATGGTTTCAAGTAGTTAATGATAGGAACGAGACCTCCCATTCATGGCCATGGATCCATTTTTCATGGGTATTTCCCTTAAGATGTGGAACTCGTCCCACCTTTTATGGATCCTCAACTCCATCTCCTTCCCTATAAATGAAACCCCTACCATCTAGTAATGGTTGGTTTCCATCCTATGAGTTGAATCATGCCCAATTTTTGCCCATTTGGAAAGGAGGAAGTTGATTACAAGCAAAGCCAAGGACTGAGAGAACCACCGTTAGGAGACATACAAACCAAACATAATAAAATATATCTGACATATCTGATGTAAGTATGCCTAAAAATACATCTCTGAGTAGGCATCTAACAATACATGAAACCACTACATGGACACACCCATCCAACTAGAAAGGATCATGTTTATAATCACGAATACATGTATCCATGACATGAGCGCAACCATCCGACAAGAAATTATCATGTGTACTGAATAAAAGGTACAATTTTCTTAGGAGGCTCATTGTACAACCAAGATAAACTTTATAAGAACCAATAAGATTCAAGATGATGATGTCAACCATGGCGGATGGTTCATCATTTTTGGAGTAAAAAATTAAAAAGATTAAAAAATAATGAAATAATAAAACTACTTTTTCAACTCGTATTTTCAACTTATATCCTGAAGGTTTTAATCAAATTTCGAGCGAAAATACTCGTTGGATGCAAAATTTTAATTCATCATCCAAGGATTACCCCTGTTGCATACTTTCGATGGACCCTGCTACACGAAAAATGAGAAATACATGAAAAAACATGATTCAAATCACGTTTTTCATGTATTTCTCATTTTTCGTGTAGTAGGGTCCATCGAAAGTATGGAACATGGATAATATTTTGATCCAGATTTATGCAGAAAAGCAACAGAATACACATATAACCATAAATATAAAAATGTAGCAGAAATAACACTTCATTTCATTAATATCAAAGAACTAAAATTTGTTTACAGACATAATGGAAATAAACTAGCTAGGGCGCTGGTAGCTTATCTCTGAGAAGAGATGTGGTGGCTACATGCCTCTAAAATTTATGTTATAATGAGGCTCAAAGGCCTATACATTATTGAGAAAAAATGGAAAACCCTAAATATCCAAAACCTAACCCTAGGAGATGAAACACCAGAATATGGGCCTCGTCGAGGTAAATTGGTACATCAATTTCCCGGGTTTGTAACTTTGGCATACTATCTCCGTTTGATGCACATGATACATTGTTAGAAATATCAATTTGAGGACTACAATTCATGGTCGTGAATGTGGAGTCTAAAATGGACTCAGATTCACTGAAGTTTTGATGCCAAAAAAGCGTCGTTTAGGGCCTCAAAACGGCTCCGGAAGTTCAGGAAACAAAAAACTGCTAAAAATAGTAAATTGTGCTATAATTAAGGAAACTTAAAAACTGAAAGAAACAATGGAGGGGCCCTAAGTGGAATAGGTGGGTGGCCACCAATATCCACTTGGATCATCCTTGGATGAGAAATCAAATTCTGCATCCAACATTTGAGTAAATCCATAGGGAGATAAGTTGAAAAAATAGTTTTTCCCTTTTTCCCTTTAAAATTTGATGATGTAATCTAATATTATTTTATAATTTCCTTAGGAAGCTCATTTTAGACCTCAAAATTCCCTTAATGATGTATCAAATGAAACAAAGGGTCTTCACCTCTGTCTTGATCCGACCAAAGTATGAATATGGCCATGTGAATAGATGTGTTGAGGTAAACCGTTAACATGCACGAGAGAAACCACCAATGAAGACGATGGCTCTCAAGGTACAACAACATATTCCACAAGTGTGAACAATGAAGTTGAATTCGAACACTCGCATAATCATTCGATTGAAGGCCAGTGATGTGAACCTATTGTCGAATGCGAAGAACCTACCATTGAGGCATGTATGCTCCAAGGTACTGAAAGGGGATTTCTAGATCATCTTCCTGGATAATGAGTTGGATTCGATAGAAAGTGATCCATCAAAGCAGCGCCATAATTTTTTCCACATCCTCGACACGAAACATAGGATTTTGAAAAGTTGGCAAGAGTGATTCAGGATTGATGTAAACAAATTCAAACAGGGTATAAGTTGTTTGAACTTGCAGGTGGGACTTCTCTTGAACATATCGGCAACACAACTCAGAAATTTGGCAGCATTTGACTCACAATAGGATCAAAGGTCATGGTGACAATATATATAATCAAATGAGAGGAAAATGGATTTCCCAAACCTAGTAAGATAAGTGACAAGTGAGGATGTCGCAAACCCGACATAAGACAGATAAGTGTCATGTTCAAGAGTGACATACTGCCTTTCACAAAAAATACATGATATATGTTTCCTTCCATTTTCCCCCACTATTTCTAGTGAGTACCTCTTTATTTTTTATCTCAAGCTTGAAGAGGATACCATATGCTTGTTGTATAAGTTCATCCTTCAGATGAATCTGTCCTAGTATCTTTAATGATCCCTAGGAAGGAGTAGCTAAATCTCGTCATGGTGACAAGTCCTTTGTCATTTTAGTTTTACAAGTCCAACAAAGGGGTAACTCAACATATTTTTCATGTTTAGAGAGTTTGAAAAGGAGGTGGAAAAGAAAACCTCAGATATCCCTTTTTGTAGATAGTATTTCGAATCCGAAAAGGTATAGAACAATACTTGAGAGAACCTCTTAGCCATGTTTGACTAAGGTATTCCTTTTTTGTAACTAGTCTATCTCTATCCGGAAAAGGGTTAAACTTATACTGAGTAGACATCTTTTCATTCACTTTTATGAGCTCGAAATGACAAGTGTTTGACAATATTTTCATATTTTGGGAGTCTGAAAAGAGATGAAAGAGGACTCCTCCTGGAGGAACGAGTGGTACAAAAAGGTAGCAACTGATTTTGATCATGATGGAACTACTTAAAACATGTACAGGTTAAGAGGTTGGCTAATAAGACCACTCATCACAACGGTTCCACAGATAAGGGTAAAACAACCAAGTGAGAGTGTATGATCGGACAAGAAGATGGTGACGATGGAATGAGAAAACCAAGGCTCATCTGGCAGAAGAGGTAGATAAAAGGGAAGTCACGAGAGGTGTATAGGAATGGTTTCATTTTTTACACAAGCTTGAAACATGGGAAACTATGCTTGATAACCCTTGAAGATGGTTTCATTTTTAAACAAGCTTGAAACAAAGGAAAAACTATGCTTGAGAGTGGTTTCATGCCCCCAGCATAATGAATCAATTCGAGGTACGTGCCCTCCAAGCTTCATTTCATTCACCTAAGTAGACTATTGGTTACTAACAGGTGGATGGAATGAAGGTTCAATTACGAGATCAAGGGAAAGACTCGACTGGGAATTTACAAGATCTAATCAAGAAATCGAATTAGAAAGGGGATTTTCATTTTTTTATGAGCTTGACATCGTAAAATACCTATGCTCATAGGGAGCTATTTCATTTTTTAACGAGGTTGACGTAGTAAAAGAACTATCCTCATAGGAACCTATTTCATTTTTTAACGAGGTTGACACAGTAAAAGAGTTATCCTCGTGACACCTTGTTTCATTTTTTAAGGAGCTTGACACAAGAAAAATAACTTTTCTCCAGAGACCTTGTTTCATTTTCTAATGAGCTTGACACAAGAAAAGGAACTCTGCTCCAAAGACCTTGTTTCATTTTTTAAGGAGCTTATTTGCTATTGTGATTTAAATTTATCTTTTTTTTTAATAATAAATATGAGTTAAACAATACAAAAATCATACTATATTATATTTAACTTTTTGACAAATAATATATTTGATTATTTCTTAATGAAGAACTCAAGAAATATTATTTTGTCCACATACTTATCATGAGATAGTCACTAAAATTCATGGTTTCACATTTTACTAGCTAATACATCATGTTTACAATGAAAAAGACATGTCTACTTTAAATAATTTACTTCTAAATACATAAAAACATATATTTATTTTTCATCATCTAAATATGAAATAAAAATGCATCACCGCGTCTATTAGAAAGTCAAACAAATGCCTCTTAACCATCATCACACTATTTATCATTCTTAGACAAAAAACATTTATTAATTCAACTTTTATTTATAATTACCATTGAAAATTAAAGTTAAAACTCTTCCATTATCCATGAATAAAATATCAAAGCATCTCATTGGCATCCATGTAAGCCCATTTGTTTATCTTATGGTCCATTAAAAGATGTAATCAAAATTTTACACATGCACATAGACCTCCTTTAAGTTTACAATTTTTTGCAAGAACTTGAATTTAAATATAAAAAACATGAGTTTACCTCTCACATCAATAATCTAATCTTGCATATTAATATACATTTTTTTATTGTTAAAGTCCTTATATATTTATTACTACATGATTTATATTAATTTTGATATAAACCTAAATAAGTATACATGTGAATACATTCCTTCTCTTTAATTCCTTCATCTCAACCATTTAATGTCAAGTAGGGAAGACTTGACTTATTTTACCGAAATCATAGAGTGCTCTTGTGAACCTTTATAGAATAAATCTTCAATGTTGTTTCCAAATTCCCTATTTTCTCATTTTTTGGATATTCTTCTCATTTTCCTATTTGATAAGGATTGTCACCTTGAATCCTTATTATCATAGATATTTTAAACCATGTTTTGCACATTTATATTTATGGAGATATGTTGCATAGTGAAAATAAGGGAGGTTATTTTACTATATTGAAAAAAAATTGGCGATGGTTGTAGTAGGCCTTTTAGTACATATATAACATAGATATGATTTTCCTTCTCCATTTTCTATTACTTTGTGAGTTATTTTAGATTGATACTCACAATCTGATTTGAGAAAGGAGATAATAATTATATTTAGATTGATATCTTAAAAAATATAGTTATAAATAAGCATTCTTAATGGAGTGCTCTCCTTTAGGATTAAAAATGGACTTTTATATTATCTAGAGTAGAAAATTTTCTCTATTGACAAATAAAAAATGATAAGTCACATACTCTTTATCATGCGTCCTTTTCCATTTGTTTGGAGAAGCTCCCCTTCTCTTTTGTCTTCATCCCTTTCGTCATCCCAAATCAGTACACCTGGTGTGTTGTCGATCTGCTTGATGTACTCATTGGCATAATAGAAAGATTCATACAATATGTACCCCTATGCCATAGACCCTTTGGGTTTCTTCCTTTGTCGAACAATAATTTTCAATTTCTTCATGTACCTCTCTAATAAGAACATCCAACAACAAGAAACCACCCCAACTAATTCAAACTCATCTACTAGGTGAATTAGAAGATGTGCTTGCAAGTCCATGAAACTCGTTGACAGTTCCTTCTCAAACATACAAACAGTCTCAGTTATCTCTTGACTTCTCCATGGAATTCTATCCATATGAATCTCCTTTGATGTGATCCAACATACAAATGAAAATAATGTAAATATGGCACGTTGTAGGTCTTGGAGGATGTCATGGTTCATACACCCATGCACGAGTAGAGGATACTGACACTGAAAAGTAAAAACATACAAAAATTAATTGTATTTCATCTCGTTGCATAAAAATATAAAATCATGTTTTTGACATACATACTCTTAGAAGGTTCAAATGGTCATGTGATTTCAACCCCGACAAATGGTCTTCCACAGTAAAGCAATGAAAAAGTGAAGACCCATATAAAAAAAGCACCCTCATACCCATTATAACTTTATTTGCCAAAGAAATATCATCTTTCTTTAAAATACATGGGACACCAATTTCTTTGAAATACCAAGAGGGACCAACGTCTCTTATACTTTCTTGTCTTGGCCAATGTTTCTTTTCATTTTTTGAACGAATAATATATCTCCTAATAGTCAATGTTTCATTTTCTTTCGATGATATGTGCCTCCATAAAGAAGATGAAACATTTTTAAATGTATGCATGGGATCTGGTAAATGGGCAATCTTAAGATTCTCCTTGTTAGGATAATCCAACACATAGGAAAATAACTTAGTCTAGTGTAGATTTAGGTAAAGTGTGCTTCTTTACCATGTACATTTGTAACTTATAATCCGACGGTCACGATTTGTAGTGATCCAACGGTTATCTCTCACCTCGGTATTAACGGCACTTGATTCGTGGCTCAGCACCCGATTGGTCCATGATCTCTATTTAAAGAGAATGGAGGGTCATTTCTCCAGTAACCGTTTATGAGAGAAACATATGTAGCTTTTCTTTTTATATTAATAAATTCCCTGAAGTGGCCGCGTTGGCTCAAGGCGTGGACTATTTCCCTCTTTGAGGGTTTTAACCACGTGATTATACTGGTGTACTGATTTGTGATCTGTTTGTGAGCGGTGACCTTTTGTTCTCGATCTACGAAACTTACGTTGTAAATTCCTACATGGTATCAGATCTATTTTGAGGGTCGCGTCTGTTTTTTATCAAAATCCAAAGCCGATTTGACTGCATGCAAATTTCGTTTTGTAGATCTATTATTTATGAACATTTTTGCGCTTAGAGAACTGCTCGGTTGTGTCCGGAGCGTCTATTATAGTGAGGAACGCCTTTCGTTTCATGCGAAAAGGTTTCCGGCTGCCCAAGTTATATCAGTTTAGATATGGAGGTATAAAGCATCTATTTTGCAGTTATATTTGTTAAGAATTCTTCTTATTTTGGTTTTTTTTTGTTTTTTTTTGGTATTAAGTTTTTATTTATTTGCCGGATCTATACACTCTTCTCTATGTATGCTCTTTGTTGTGCGCTCCGTGCGAACTCGGCAAATCAGAAACAGGAAAAAGGGATTTTTTTTGCTACATATGCTCTTTCCCTGTGTCTTTGTGGGATCTCGGAAAATCAGAAATAGTGAAAAAAGTGATAGTTCCCGGTAAGGCTAACCGAAAATATAATATTCTGCCATAACAGTTTTTGTGTTTTTTTGTGCAGAAAAAGGCACACACACCGAAGAGTTAAAAAAAAAAAACAAAAACCAAAAAAAACAAACAAACAAACAAAACAAAACAAAAAAACCCCTTCCTCCTTTCATACAATAACATGATCCTTTTACTATCTCACTTGGTAAGGGGTTAGTTTATGAGAATAGAGGTCTTGGGTTCAAGTCTCTTTCTCAAGCTTCTTTTGTAAAAAAAAAAAAAAAATCAAAGGGGATTTCAAAGGGGTGGAATTTTTTTTAAAAATCCGCACTTCCTCCTGTTCCCGTAACTATTCAGCATCTACAACTCAAATTTTTCAAAAGGCATAACTCCTTCATCTGAAAGCCATTTTTAGAGCCGTTTTTTTTAAACGACCTAATTTTTTGAGATCTTTCCATTGAATCAGTTAGTTTTAGCTTTTCTCAGGTTCATTATTTATTAAAAATAAATAAAATAAAATAAAATAAAAAATAAAAATAAAAATGGAAAGTGCATGCCCGGTTATTCTTAACAGCACCAATTATTTCCAATGGCTACCTCACATGGTAGATATACTTAGAAGTAAAGGGCTTTATAGAATAGCCACAAGACAAGAAACTAAACCTTCCGATGATGATAAAGCTGTTAAATGGGAAAATAAACAAGATCAAGCACGAGGGTTGATAGGAATGTCCATTGCTCAAGATCTTCGATTTCATATCCTTGACATTGACACCCCTGATGAGGCCCTGGAAAAGCTAAAAAAAAAATTTGGCATTCAAAATCAAATCCGAGCCCACCAGCTTGAAAATGAGTTGCTTACTTTAGACCCCAATAATTTCTCCTCCATTGAAGATTTTTTTTTCCAAATTTAGGACCCTCATAATTCTTTTAGAAGGTTGTAAGATCAAAAACGATGATGGTAGCCTCATATATTGGATTCTTGCTAAGCTTGGTCCTGAATACTCTATATTTGTTTCCGCCTTCCATTCCACTAGAGAAGCCAGCATTTCTTTAGGAACCACCTACAAGAATCCCTATTTTGATGCCTTTTGTGATTCTTTGATAAGAGAGCAAGAAAAAATTTTACACCTTGGTCTTATCACAGCTGGAAATGCTTCTAAGAAAGCCTTAGCAGCCCAACAACAACAATATCAAAATAATCCCAAGAAGCATTATCCTAAAAAATATGGTCCTAAACCAAACAAGGGCCCTAAGAAATTTCAGCTACAAATTGAAAAATAAAATCACCAAAATAATAAGGAAAATCAAAACAAAGGGAAGAAGACAGATAGACATTGCAAGTTGTGCAATCGGGATGGCCATATAGAGTCCAAATTTTTTAAGAAGATGGAAGCCTTAGAAGTAGCAATGAAGAAGCACAACATCAATTTGGAGCACTCTTCACCTTCATCTTCAGGCATGGCACTTTCTACTTGTGGTTGTCAAGCATCAAGATCTGGTTATGCATTAAATGTATCTTCTTCTTCTCCTTCTCATGATTGGCTCATTGATTCTGGAGCTTCTTACCACATGGCTAAAAATAAATCCATGTTTTCTTCTTTAAAAGATTGTAACACTAAACATATTTATGTTGGTGATGATAGATCTCTTTGTGCTGTAGGATCTAGAACCATTCATCTAGATAATGGTAAGTTTAATGATGTACTATGTGTTCCTACCCTTTCATGCAACCTTCTATCTGTTTATCAGATAACTCATTTAGGTGAAGGGAAAATAGTAGAATTATCACCTCATGATGTTGTAATAAAGGACCTCAAAGATCCTAAACATATTTTAGCTACTGGCATTGTTGATGATTCCACAAGGTTGTATAAGTTTGACAACTTTGGGTCATCACCTCTTCCCTCTGTTTTTGTAGCTCATAATGATGATGTGAGCAAACTTTAGCATGAGAAATTTGGTCACTTAAACTATCGCTCTCTTCAAACTCTATGTAAGGAAAATATGGTGATGGGCCTTCCTATGGTATCTTGCCGAGATCTTGTTTTCTCCGAATGTGTACTCGGAAAACATCATCGGGATAGTTTTGAAAAACGTGCCTCTTGGCACGCTTCAGCCCCTTTGCAGCTTGTGCATAGTGATTTATGTGGTCCACTTCCTATTGTTTCTTTCTCTGGTTGCAAGTACTTCTTAACTTTCATTGATGATTTTTCCAGACGCACTTGGGTATATTTCTTAAGACTCAAGAGTGAATTTTTTAACATGTTCTTGGCCTTTAAGGCCTTTGTTGAGAAACAATTTGGACATCAAATTCTTAAGTTAAGATAAGACAATGGCAGAGAATATGTTAACAACATTTTATCAACTTCTGCACTGAGAATGGCATTCAATTGCAACATATTGTTCCATATTCTCCACAACAAAATGGTGTAGCTAAAAGGAAGAATCGCACCTTAAAAGAAATGGCTAATTGTATGCTTCAATCTAAAGGGCTTGATCTCAATTTTTGGGCAGAAGCCATTAACTGTGAAATTTACATAGTAAATTGCACTCCTACTAAGGTTTTAAAGAATATATCTCCAGAAGAAGCTTGCAGCTCAATCAAACCAGATGTAAGTCACTTTCGTGTGTTTGGAAGTGATGCTTGGGCCCATATTCCAGATGCGAAACATAAAGCCTTAGAACCTAAGAGTGAAAAATGTATTTTTGTTGGATATTCTGAAGATGTCAAAGGATATATACTTCTTCAACTAAAATCCAAAAATATAATCATTAGAAGAGATGTAAAGTTTTATGAAAATATATCGGCCCACGAGCCTAGTTCAGCGGGTGTGCCACCTTTGGCATGCGAGCCTGATTCGGCATATGTGCCACCTCTCTCACTCTCTTCTATTTTTAATAGCATTCCTTCTAGTTCAAATGATGACAGCGAGGATGAAAATCCTCCTCCAGCTCGTGAAATTGTTCCTTATACTCCACCGCTTCCAATACGGGTCTACTCTACTCGGGATGCAGCATGTTCTCTTGCAGGTGACCCTGCCGATCGATGATGTACACATTCTCAGTTTGAAAGAGCCTCTTCCTTATTGGCTCAAGTTCCAGAAAAACTTGATCCAGAAACCTTTGAAGAAGCCTCCGGTCATCTAGATTGGGATGAAGCTATGAATGAATAGTATCATTCCTTATTGGAAAACAATACTTGGGATCTTGTTCCTCTTCCAAAAGGAAGAAAACTTGTCAGATGCAGATGGGTTTACAAAACAAGGTTTGGACCAAATGGAAAAGTGGATAGACATAAAGCTCGTCTTGTCGCTAAAGGTTTTTCACAAGTTGAAGGCATTGATTATACTGAAACCTTCTCCCCTGTTGCCAAAATGAATTCTATCTACCTTGTTCTTTCCCTTGCTACCTCCTTTAAACGGGAAGTCCATCAGATGGATGTTAAATCTGCCTTCTTACATGGAGATTTTCATGAAGAAATCTGCATGGAACAACCCCCTGGCTTTATCCAAAAAGACTCCAAACTTGTTTGTTGCCTTATGAAGTCTCTCTATGGTCTCAAACAAGCTCCTCAGGCTTGGTATGCCAAAATGGATAGATTTCTCTTAGATAATGGCATTTCTAGGTGTCATTCTGACAACACTGTCTACACCAGGAAAGTGGGTAATTCCTTCGCCATCCTTGTTCTGTATGTTAATGATCTTATCCTTCCTAGAAGTGATCCAAACCATATAAACCATGTGAATTATAGCCTCAAAAGGAAGTTTGAAATGACAGACTTAGGACACTTGCATTATTTCCTTGGTCTTCAAGTCTTGCAATCCAAGGAAGGCATTACCCTCTCTCAATCCAAGTATGCCTGTGATCTTCTACACCACTTTCACATGGAAGACTGTAAGCCTGCCCCTTCTCCCTTTCAGTCTGGATTCAAGCTTTTAGTCAACTTTACTACCCCTGAAGTCGATGCTACCTTATACAGTCAACTTGTTGGTAAACTTTGTATCTAACCCATACACGTCCTGACCTTTCCTTTGCCATTGGTCTTGTTGCTCAGTTTATTGACCAACCTCATGAAAGTCACTGGAAAGTAGCTAAAATAATACTTCAATATATTCGAGGTACAATTCAGTTCGGGATTCATTACAGTGCAGGAGCATCTCCCTTGTTGATTGATTTCACTGATTCTGATTGTGCTGGTGACCCTAATGATCGGAAGTCCACTGCACGATATGTATTCACTCTTGGTTCAGGACCTATTACTTGGTCTTGTAAGAAAAAAAGTGCCATCTCCCTTTCTTCAGCAGAAGCAGAGTATCGTGGTGCAGTGGAAGCCAGCAAGGAAGCCATGTGGCTTCGTCAGATCCTGTCTAAATTTGGTCTTCATCAGCAGCATCTAACTACACTTTGGTGTGATAATCAGAGTGCCATTCAGTTATGTAAAGATCCAGTTCAGCATCATCATATGAAACACATTGAACTCGACATACACTTCATCAGAAAGCTCATTCATGATCGTGTTCTTGAAGTGCAATATTGTCCGACCAATGACCAAGTAGCCAATATCTTTACGAAGGCTCTCACAGAAGCGAAGTTTACCAAAATTCGATCCATGCTTGGAGTTCAGGAAATTTGTCGTTAACGGGGGATAGGCTCTAATGCTTCCTTCCTTCTCCTATTGTGTCACTTTTGTAAATCCTTCAATCCTATCCCAATTTTTTCTTAAGGGGGGATGTTAAGATATTTCAACACATAGAAAATAAGCTATGTTTGTGTCACCTTTGTAAATCCTTCAATCCTATCCCAATTTGTTCTTAAGGGGGGATGTTAGGATATTCCGACACATAGGAAATAGTTAAGAATAACTTATTTTAGTGTAGAGTTAGGTAAAGTGTGTTTCTTTACCATGTACATTTGTAGCTTATAATCCGACGGTCACTATTTGTAGTGATCTGACGGTTATCTCTCACATCGGTATTAACAACACTTGATCTATGGCTTAACACCTGATTGGTCCATTATCTCTATTTAAAAAGCATAGTTGTCATTTTTCCAGTAACCGTTTATGAGAGAAACATATGTAACTTTTATTTTTATATTAATAAATTCCCTGAAGTAGCCATGTTAGCTCAGGGCATGGACTGTTTCCCTCTTTGAGGGTTTTAACCACGTGATTATACTGGTGTTTTTATTTGTGATCTGTTTGTGAGCGGTGACCTTTGGTTCTCGATCTACGGAACTTAAGCTGTAAATTCCTACACTCCCAATATGGGAGCTCATAAAAGACATATTTTATTTTCATCCCAATGGGAAATTTCTCAACATAGGTGTTGAAGAATTATGGATCATCTAACATAGGCTCCCCATTTGGATTGAACATTTATGAAACCTCCTTCTCCTTCTCTCTCTAATATGCTCTAAGCCATTCAATTTTTGTTATTATTGTAGGTCTTGGGTTCTCTCTGGTTTACCATTGAAAGTGGATGTTGCTTTGTTGTAAGGGTGTTATTATAGGAGGAATACCCTCGAGCAGTCATACACTGGCTTTTGTACATGGTTGGATCGCCTAGCCTTCAGAAAATGTCCACAACATTTACATCCATGATACCCTTTTGTTACAAGACCTACGAAATCATTGTATAATACATAGCACGTTAGCGATCACAAACATCAAAACAACTGCAACGAATTAAGTTAATATGTGAAAAAAAATTATTACATATATAAACAAATCAATAAACATGTAATTTACCAGAGTAAACTCCTAATCCTAAATAATCATGTATGGTGTAAGCACATATGTCGTACAATGTAAAACTACTCTTTATTGTGATGGGTCTTGATACATCGTATACAAGTATCCTTTGCCATAATTTATTCAATTCATCCAATGGTTGTAAGCAGACATCCATATTCTTCACTTGTCTTCTACCAGGGACTATTAGAGCCAACATAATATGTTCATTCTTCACGAACAACCATGGGGGGATATTTTTATTAATCACTACTACAAGCCAAACAGAATAGTTGATGTTTTGGAGGGAATATGGGTTGATTCCATCCCTGGATATTCTGAGTTGTAGACTTTGTACATCATCCTTGAATTTTTCAGGCCATGTATCCTCTATATGATTGATGGCTATTGAATTTTTTGGGATTTTATTGGGGCCTTTGTTTGGATAGAGCGAAGAAGAATAAAATACAAGGCCAGCCTCCAAAGCCGACAGACCAATGGAAGCCGCAACAGCAGGAAGAGATTGACTTGGGATGAGTCAATAGCGTGTGGTCAGGGCCTGTTGGGGCCTTTTTTTTTAAAAAGAAACAGTTTTGAGTTGAGAAGAACAGGTGGTTGAGCGCATTCAAGGTAGACAGGGAGATGTCATGGTTGCGGAAAGCTAGAAGATAGGTGGCGCGGCAGTTGTGGAGAATAGTGCAGATGGCAGATATGGGAGACAAGGACAATCAGCGGAACTCCCAGTAATCAAGAAGAAGCAGAAAGAAGCGGAGCAGTAAAAGAAGAAATACTGACAGTCACGTTGGCGGAAGAAAAAATAGGTAATCGGCCAGCATAGATGAGTTAGTTAGTCAGTGCAGCAGAAGGCCGTTAAGGAGAGCAGAGCCGTAGGAGAGCTCTGAGAGACCTCTGTTGTATTGAATCACATTTTAATAGACTCCACGAAGTGATGTATGTTGTTTTGATATTGATAATGGAATATGGTTATTTTTGTGTGTAATGTTATGATTTGATTGTTAGTCATTTGAGTACTATGATTGTACGCCCAGTTTTAAATTTTAATTCATCTTTCTGAACATGCTTGATGAGCAATAGCGTATATAGAGAGGCGAGATTTGTTTTTTGTTCCAAGTTTCCTTAACTGTTCTTCATGGTTGTAATCTTCTTGTACATGGTTTGTCGCCTAATCTTAGTAAGGTCACAACATGCCACGGGTGAGACGCTCTACTAAATGTAGTAGGGTGAAAATGTCGGCGTTGTGCTACACTATTGCAGAAACCTTGTTGGCCTCTATCCTGAACTGGGTCTTGCCCAGAGACCTTCATTTTCGCCAACAGATTCACATAACTCCCGACTCACTTATTTGTGAGGTATGCCATCCCTACAACATAACTAATTATTTGCAACGAAAGAGCCTTTGAATCCTTGGGATTATAGGCATGTGCCTCAATATCTTATGAGGAGGACCATGAGATTTACACTTTTTTATTTATTTATGATACCTATCATGCCCACATTTTCAGACATATCTCTTTGTCTGCATATTATCCTCTATATAAAATACAATCATTCAGACATGCATGATATGATATGTCCTCAACACCCAACATTTTCAACGATTGATTAGCGTCTTCGAAACTACTGGGCAAGAAATTATCACTTCAAAGAACCTTATCTTTGAATAACTTGCAGTTGATGGGCAACATAAATTTACAATGTCAATATTTAACATTCATAACATTGACCATTTTTAATATTGATTGTGTGACAAGATTATTAGACAGTTGGCATTTTTTGGATGGCTAGTTGCTACAAGTGTGTTGGAATTGATTTCAACAATCATGTTGGTTTATGTGTTGATTAGTTGGCATTTTCTGACTATTGGCAAGAGTGTTGGCATTGATTTCAACCAGACTAGCATGGATGTTTGTGGCAACAGATGTTCGATTTGATGTTTACTAAGCTAGTTGTGATAGCAACAAATGCTAGCAGTGATATGCTTAATGTATCAAGGTCAGGGGGAATCCTATGGTTTTTGTAGTCTCTACGAGAGAAACAGCATAGTAGCAGACTTATTAGAGAAGCCATAAAATGATAACTATGGTGGTTGGGAGTCCAGGTTTTAGGCACAAGAAGAAGAGTCAAGGTGTAAATAATGGCAGAGAGTTTGCAACTATTTTTCAGGTAGAAAATGGTCACAAATACTACATCCGACCTTCTATACTAGAAAGTGCTCTAAAATATCTTTCCAACAGTATTTAGAAGTCCATGAACGGGTCCCGGGATCAAAAATTCTTGACAATCGAAGTAAGGACCTTAAATTATTTAGAAGGAGGGCAAACGTCGGATCCTGAATCTCGGGACCTCAGAACCATGGGTGCAGATGAAATTGGGATGTGATATCGGAAGGATAGAGCATGCAGCAAATCAGGACCTCAACAGTTTATTTCCTTAGCAGTGTATTTAAAATGAACCCGATATCGGAAAGGTGATTATCAGAAACAGGCAGGAACCTCGGGACCTTGGAACAGCTGAACTTCAAATCTTCAGAAAGTATCATTATATTGGAAGGAAACATATTATAACCTCATATTATTGAGAGGTTTATTTAAAAAAGGGACTTGAGACAACATATTAGAAGGTTGAGACCATCAAAACCTTGGAGGTTTGGAACTTCGGGTTTTTGGAACCTTGTAAGTTCTTATTATTTGGATTTTGTTGTAAGTGTCGAGGGTTGCGTAAAGAAGGATTTACAAAGGAATTAGTTGAAAAACCAGAGAAACAGGGACCCTTTATCTCTCCTCTGTTATGACACATGGTAGTCGGTGATTGGTCTTATGGAGTTGACATGGCAGATGATGTCAGCATGACATGGAAATACGGAGGACATGTGGCATTTATTTTTGGTAGTATTGGGTGGCCTAATGGGGAAATTTTGGGTGACACATGTCACCACTAAGGAGACGCCATGTGGAAATGATGAAATCAACATGACGTCATCTTAGAGGTCAAATTATCGAAGGCTATAAATATCGTAACTGTAGTGTAAATTATTTGTGAGGAAAGTTATGATGAAAGGGGCTCTGATGGTGATTGTTGTTTGGTCATGAGGAGATCCAAAGAACCAAGAGTGGAGAGAAGGATAGCACCTAAGTACTATAGAGTATTTCAGAGCCCGAAGTTTTCAAAACCCCTCTCTATTAAATTTCTAAGAGGTTACAATACAGGGAGCTTCTGATGTGGCTTGGCACTCGGTCATGGATTTCAGAGAACCAAGGGTGTAAAGAATGGATTAGCACCTAAGTTCTATGGAGAAGCCACAAAGCTATTTTGAAGGTCAGGATTTTGGAACTTCATTCAAATTGTTTTATGGGAAAGTTTTGATCTGATATGTGGAGCTCCGATGTTGGTAGCACTTGGTTATGGAAGCCCAAAGAACCAAGGGCAAAGAGAAAATATGCAAGGAGATAGGCCCCCGACAAGAGCCTAAAGGCCTTAGCACGTAAGTGCTATGCTACCTATCCCAACACCCGATCATATGAGGAAAAATAAGAAGGGTCTAACGGTACTTCATAATTTTATGATTTTGTAACATTTTTTTAATAAAAGTTACGATGTGTGGAGCTCTGATAATGAAACACAAAGGTAATAAAGGATGAATGGGTCAAAATCTGAGAGTAAATGCACACATAAGAGTTGGTGTCTTAGGAATAATGGCGACTGCCAAGATTTCTTGGTCAAGGAAGCGAGGACCATGAATTGCAGGAAGGAGCATTGGGACTTTCTTGAATCAAATGAAGGGTAGAGAAGCCATGCCGAAGTACAATCAAGCTCAGTGAGCCATGAATGAGCATGGAGAGCCTTGTTGAGTGTGCAGGTGGACTAAGGATTTAATTCTTAGTATGGAAAATGCTTAGGAGCCCATTCTTAGTGGTTATGAGGAAGCAGTGGAAAGTCAGACGCAACTATAGTAGGAGAAGCCATGTTGGAGGTACACTCAGGCAATGTGATGATAGAGATGATCGTTGACAAAGACACCATTGAGAAGAGTGCAACATAGGAAAAAAACCAATGATTTCCATTAAGCAATCTGGGGGAAAGCAACATAGATGTGAGTTAGCCGAGTGGATAGATCTGAAGCACGTGTGTGTGTTGTTGTATGGGTGGCGAAGTGAGTTAGATCTATTCAGAAGAGGATGAGAGTGCCTAAGCAGAGGAAAGAGACCCCGAGATATTTTGTGTTGATGTGTGGAAAGAGGTCGAAGGTGCCTGTACAGATGGACGAAAATAGTTGATGTTGTAATGTGGATAGTGGGTTGTGAGGGGTGACTTATGTTGAGAAGAACAGTAGGATGCAATAGAGAGTGCAAAGAACAGATTTTTGTGTGGGAAAGAGGGATGATAAGAGAACAAAGTTGATATCAAGCATAGTGGTTTTCATATCATTGAACATTGAGTTCCTTATTGAGTGTGGGTTGGAGCCTGCATACGGGAAGTTGGTGGTTCCATCTCTAGTGGATGCTTGAGAAGGCTTGGGGATTGGTGCCTCCTACAAGTTGGTGCATAAATCCAAGGAGCTGCAAGTTGGTGCTTGCAAAAAATCCTTGAAGTCGGTGCTTCACATGGTGCTTCTAGTAAGCTAAACATGTGTTTACAAAAGGAGGGAGTTGGTGATTCGTGCTAGTGGGTGCTAGCAAACAATAAAAGGGAGTTGGTGTTTCCTGTGAGTGGTGGCTCACAACGAGATTGATGTAATAGAGTAGGTGAACTTATTTTTCATCAATAACAACATCAGGCTCTGGTGGTTTTTTCCCGAAAGGGTTTCCACGTAAAACCTCTGTGTTTATGTATTTGCTTCTCATGATGTGTATGCATGTGTTGTGATATGGCTAATGTTATGGTTGTTAGTGGCTTCTCAAATATAATGGATGCCAAGTTTGAATGAAGAAATATAAATTGGCATAAAATTTAAAATTATCCTTAATACTAATTCACCCCCCCTCTCGATATTAACATTATTTCCAAAAAATATTTATCAAAATATAAGGGGCTTGATCATGGTCAATTACCTCAATATTTCCACGAAACATGCATTCAGCTTGTGAAAATTTGCTTTCAAGTGATATAGTAGCATCGTTGTCCCCAGTTGGGTAGACTTTAACTAGCCTCCAAGTCCAAAGAGAGGGGTGGTCGAAGCAGATTTTAGGCTTTCGAATAAGGTATTAGTGATATGAACATCATCCACTAGCTCAATGTTATGTGATTAATCTAACATCATTGCCTCCATGGAAGTCATATCCCATAAGTAATCATCCATACCAACCTCTATTTGATTGCCTCCATTGCCAACTTGTGATGAAAACTACTATTGTTGTATTCATTCCTATTTGGTGAATATGGACGTAGTGGGAATTGAATAGGTGGTTGATTCAACCATTCTTTATATGCTTCATCTCCGATTTTTTATTTTAATGTAGCCTTATCTTGATTTGTGTAGAAATTATGATGTATATTTGCAACTGCTCGTGAAGTTTTAATAAAAATCACAAGACACAAACCTACTCTACTGCTCTGCGGACATTAATTCACAATTTAGAAAAAAAATTACAGACATGCAATAATAAATCACACATGAAATAGAGATGTATTACAATTTCTTTTCTCAACTGACTCACCCTGCAAGTGCACAATCTATCTCTCTGCTCACTGAAGGCCTCTGACCCAGACTTAGTAATTTTATGCCTTGGCTTGAGCTCCTATTTCTTTGCAATGTTCCTTGAAGAATTAGGCTCCTATTATTTAGGAAAATCCTCAAATTGATTGTGCAATTCATTTAGGCTGATCATTTGAATGCATGGAACACATGTACACTTAGAACTAGTTTGCATCTGATGTTACACTACCTTGTAATCTCCATCGCAACTGGGTAACTCAAATTATCTGCATGCACTAGATATTTTTGTTTGATTGATCAATTAACTGGATGATCACTTAGTTTGACTAAAGTCCCACTAGACAACTTGACCCTCCACTAGTTCTTCCAACAGTTAGAAGTAGTTTAACTGAAGAAAAAAAACCTTAGATAACTAACCTTGATTGCTGCAAATTAGAAATCACACATGCGTAACCAAATCATAACTCCTCTAACTCAAATTTACTGAGTAAAATAGGTGACAAAATCCATTTTTCTCAAGTTAAAATCAACTAAGTTGTCAGCTGATGTGGAAGTTCGAATTTTCTCAATTTAATTAAGGAAAAATCAAATTTAAAATTTCATGTTGCATTTTTCAACACTCCCTCTAAGCAAGAAAGGGGTTATCAATCACCCCTATATTTCACATGTGGAACTCGAACTTCCCTCTTGATAAGGCCTTTTTCAAAATGTCAACATCTTGTTCCTCTGTCAGAATGTACTACAATAACATGATTCGCCTCTACACACATCCCATATATTGTGATAGCAGATATGTATATGCTTGGATCGATCGTGAAAAAATGGATTTTCATATACCTTGATGCAAATATGATTATCACAATAGATCACACTGCACAGTTGGAACCATCATCTGACAAAACAATCCAACAAGTATATTTCTTATCTCGATCGCCTCACATGTTGCTTTACTGGAAGCCACGTATTCTACTTCTATCGAGCTGAGTGCCACAAATATTTACTTCCTATTGTACCAATAAAATTATGCAAACCCAACACTTAAATTCCACCTGATGTAATCTTTCAGTTATATGGAATCTCCATCCAATCTACATTTGTGAAGCCATGAAGCTTCACTCCCTCTGTCTATCTCTACCATAGTCCAAAATGGGTAGTGCCTCTGAGGTACCATAGAATATGCTTAGCTGCCCTCAAAAATAATTTATTTGGTCAAAACATGGCTTGGTTCAACTAGTTGACTGCATAGCACATTTATGGATTTGTGTTCAAAAGATACATTAGTGAATCCACCAAGTTTCGGTAAAGAGTAGCATCCACTTCCTCACTTGAACTGGCATCCTCTTTCCTCCAGTTGATCGCTAGAGAAGTCTCCATGGTTTGAAAATATCCATGTGGAACCTCTGAAGTATCTTGTTGGAATACTTTCTGTGAGAGACAAACAGTTCCCCATATATTTTCCACACTTCCAAACTGAGAGTAGTGCATGAGACCCATGTCCTTCATTTCAAACTCTCTTGCAAGGCCCTCCTTGCAAGATCTGATCAACTTCTAATCACTAGTTAAAATAAAATCATCAACATATAAGACAATAATAAACAATTTACCTTCTACCAAAATATTATAGAGGTTTTCGTCTACTTCACTTTTTGAGAATCCCAAACCAGTGAGATAGCTATCGATCCTAGTGTACAAGGCAAGAGGTGCCTGCTTGATACCATACAATGTTCGCTTGATTCTGCACACATGATACTATTGATAAAAAGTCTCAAAGCCTCTTGTTTGCTTGATATATGCATCCTCCTCAATAAATCCATTGAGGAATTTTGTTTTCACATCCATATGGTGGATCTTCCACCCCATCTGTGCAACCTGAGAAAGAATTGATAGGATGGATGAGTAACTTGCTACATGAGAAAATGTATCCTCGTTTTCAGTCTCTTTAACCTAAGAGTACCCCTTGGCCAAAAACATGGCCTTTTAATTTTTGATGCTTTCGTATGATGCATGCTTTACCTTGAAATTCCATATTGAAATTACAACTTATTTTTCTATTGGTCTTGGGACAACTTCACAAATATTGTTTCTTACAATGGATTTGCATTCCTCCACCATTGCATCAACCCATATAGGTTTCTCTACTGCTTCCATGAAATATGATGGCTCAGTATCTGAAAGCTCATTCATCATAACCATGTAGCTAGTGTACCAATCTGGTGACCTTCTTTACCTGCGCTGATTTGAAGGAGCATCAACATTCTCCCTCCAATCCTGCACAAGTATCTTAATTTCCTTGGTTCTTTTCCTACCTTCTCTAGATGATTATGCTTGAGTGTATGTCTCCACTCTCTAATCCTCAATTTGTGGTTGGTCCAAAACTTCCTGAGGTTCCTGCATTAGAGCTAAATGCTCCTCTTCTTATGGGATATGAAACTGCCTCTCAAGAGAGCATCATGTTGGGAATCACGATTTTCGTTAGACCAAAACTCGCAGGTGTTATTCAACTATCGCATCGCCAAAGATAAGGATGGATCCACGAGAGGCAGTTAGTCCATGTCACGAAACACACGGGGAGAATTTGTTTATCCAATGTCCAACAATCTCCCCCCCCCCACCCCAAACGCGAGCCGGGTGTGGATCGAACTTGTGACCTACGCTCTGATACCACTTGTTGGGAATCACGATTTCCGTTAGACCAAAACCCGCAGGTGTTAGTCAGTGATCGCATAGCCAGAGATAAGGATGGATCCACGAGAGGAGGTTATTCCATGTCGTGAAACACACAGGGAGCGTTCGTTTTTCCAATGTCCAACACATCACATCTACTTCTCTGCATCAAATTTTACATCCCTTTTCACCACTGTCACTATGAGGGATGGAAAGTACACACAATAGTTGTGGGGAGTTTCTGTGTAACCCACAAATACCCCCAACTCCGTTGTCTGCTCTAGCTTCATCCTTGCATATTTGGAGACATGGTAGTAGACAGAGGCTCCAAAAATCCTGAAGTGCAACACATCTGACTTTCTCCTCGAAAAATCCTCCTCTGGTGTAATCATTCCCAAAATATGATGAGGAATTCGGTTCTGCAAATAGACTATTGTGTTGTATTCTTTGGCCCACAAGTGCAGAGGTAGGCCTTGGTCATGCAACATTTCCCTCACTACTCCCACAATGTTATGTTTCTTTCTCTCAGCTACGCCATTCTATTGTGGGTTGTGGGGTGATGTAAAATCTTGTTGAATGCTTTCCTTTGCACATAAATTTTTAAACTCATTCAAAGCGTACTCACCTCCATTATCGCTCTTGAGATCCTTCACCTACTTTCAAATTTCTTTCTCCACAAGTTCCTTGAACTCCACGAAATTGGAGAATGTCTCATCCTTCTTTAGCATGAATAATATCCATCACTTCTGTGAAAATTCATCAATAAAAATGACAAAATATTTTTTCCTAGTAGTAGAGGCTGTCGAGAAAGGTCCATAGACATCAAAGTTGATCCTTTCCAGGACTGCATGTTCTTTCCTGTCCCGACCATGGAAAGTGGATTTTGTGTACTTACTCAAATTAAATCCTTTGCATACATCCTCTTGCTCAAGTGCTCCTTTGGGAAGGCCTTTGGTTATCTACTTCATTATCTTCAAAGCACCATGATGCAAATGGAAAATAATTCTATGCCAAAGTTCACCAACATCACAACTCTCCACCTTCTTCGCCTTTTTGCTCAATGTAACACAATCCTCCACATATATATTATACTGGTTCTTCATACGAACTTTGATCTGCCTCACATGTCATGTGGATATGCGTCTTAGGAATTCCTTTCCTTTACTAAAGATCACATCATATCCACGGTCTTCCAAAACTGCAACAGAGATGAGATTTTTCTTTAGGCCCGGAACGAACAAGACATCCTTGAGCCTGAGGGGGGAGACTAATTCCCTCTGAAAGGTGACTATACCAACCCCGATCACACTGTAACTTTCGTCATCCCCCATATCAATGTGCATTTGCAAGTATTTCTTCTCCAAGTCACTGAAAAAATTATATTCCTTGTCATGTCGAACGATGCACTTGAGTCCAAGTACCACACACACCCCATCACTATGATGGCCATGCATGCAATAAGGGTAAAGTCAAGCTCAAAATGTGAAGCCAAAGCTTCACCTGCTACTTCTCTTGAGGTATTATTTCTTTCCTTCTTGTGTGGAAACTTCATGTCATAGTGCCCAAATTCATGATAATGGAAGCATTTGATTTTCAAAAAATATTTCTTCTTTCCCCCTTGACTGGATTTTGGTTTGGATTGGGATTTCTTCCCTTTTCCCTTCTTTTCCTTTCTAAACAAAGAAAATTTTTCTTCATCCTCACCCTTGGATGAAGTCCCATCTCTGTGTTATACCTTATTTCCTCTTGTACCAAATAAAACCATAAGCACTCCCTATTCAGTAGTTTCTCCCTCCTATTCAATGAATCTTGATAATTGTGGTAGCTCTTCGAAAGGCTTAAAAGGGCTAGGATTAGACTACGTCTTCTTCAAGGACATTAACACCAACCCCGCTAAGTTCATCACGAAACTTTGTGAACCTGCTCAGACATTGTGGAATTGTGTCATTCTTCTACATATTTATACTTCGAAGTTTATTCTTGAACTCCAACTTCCTATGGTCACTATTATTCTCAAGCAATTAGGTTAGTGCTTTCCACATCGTGAATGAAGTTTCCTTTCTATGGATATTTGAGACAAAATGATCATGTGCTCTCTCCAATATGATTTTCCTTGCTTTGTCTACATCTTTCTTCCATTGAGCAAGGTTTTGGGTATCATATTCTTGTGGTTTTGAAACATCTGACTTGATGTATTCTAACAATCCATAGTCATCCAATACTACCTCTGTGTGATCCTTCCTTGCAACAAAATTTTAGGTGCCTTCTAAGGCATACTCTAGCCTTAGTCCATTGAAATCTATCTTCTCATTTCTGAAGAAAACCTGCAACACCAATCTCCAAATTCAAACCTCTTGATAAACAACTTCGAAATTCTTGTTCTAATGTGTTTCCTACTCTAATACCATGTAAAAAATGTGTTTTATATTTGCTACTTCTCATGAATTTTTAATCAAAATAACAAGACACAAACCTCCTCTACTGCTCTATGGACATTAATTCACAATTTATAACAAAAAATCCAGACATGCAATAAGAAATCACACACATGTAACAAGTATTTTTATCTAGGGAACGAAATATTCTAAAAAATCCAATGCCTCTTGCATTTCTCAAATTAAATAGAAATGTATTACAATTTATTTTCTCTACTAAGCTCACCCTGCAAGTGCATAATCTATCTCTCTTCTCACTGAAGGCCTCTGACCCAGACTTTGTCAATTTTTTTCTTGGTTTGAGCTCTTATTTCCTTGTGTTGTTCCTTGAGAAATTAAGCCCCTATTATTTAGGAAATTCTTAAAATTGATTGTGCAATTCCTCTAGGTTGATCATATGATCACATGCAACACATGTACACTCAAAAATAGTCTATAATTGATGTTACATTGCCTTGGAATCTCCATCTCAACTGGGAAACTCGAATTCTCTGCATGCACTAGCTATTTTTGGATGATTGATCAGTTAAATGGATGATCGTTGAGTTTTACTGAAGCCCCACTACACAACTTGACCCTCCACTAGTTCCTCCAATAGTTGGGACTAGTTTAACTCAAAACAACATTAGATAATTGACCTTGATTGTTACAAATTAGAAATCACGCATGCATAACTGAACTATATCTCCAAATTTAATTTACTAAGTAAAATGGGTGACACAAGCCATGTCACTCAAGTTAACATCATTCAAGTTGTCTGCTGATGTGGAAATTCGAATTTTCCCAATTTAATCAAGGCAAAATCAATTTGAGAATTTCTTCCTACATTTTTCAACAATTTGACATTGTAATGGGGCGCTTTGGAAGATGGTAGGTGGGTCGCTCATCATCACTAGAATCCTAATTTCAAAAAAAAATGAACATTAGTACATCAATGATATTAGTAAACACAATGCAATTAGTTAAATGAAATTACATTATACCAAATAATTATTACCATCGATAACCGATGATTGTGGCTCGAGATTCCATGTTCCAATTGGCAGGGTGAAGCAACTATCCATTTTTCATCTACCAATTTCTTGCAGTACACTGCTCTCGATAAGAGATTTCAATGTTTTTGAAATGGTGGAATATTTTATGCATATGAACTCGATTCTGAATGAGGATCCTGCAAATTTGGATACATTTTTATTCAAATTAACATGGATAAAATAAAAAAATAAAAAAAAAAAGTAAAAAAAAAAAAAAAATTAAATTTAAAAATAAAACAATAAAAAATATATATATATATATATATATATATAATCGAAATATAAATAAAATATGAACTTACTGGAGATGGAAAGGGAGAACTCCGCGAAGGAATTTGAGCAATATGGAATGAGTTGGAATTCGAAGAATTGACCATTTGATATTATGAGATTTTATCCCTATATTAGAGAAAAACCAACAATAAATTTTTGTGTACATACCTAAAATTAATTTCAAGAACCATATAACCACAATCTAAATTTCAATATAATTTTCAAACCATTTTTCAAGAATAAGGCGACTTTAAGTGGAAAATGTATACTATGAACTACTTTCACTCATGTGGATTCATCCTAAAGGATAAGTTGAGATGAATATGCCATTTTATGTGAAAACAAAAACTTAGATAACTTTTATAGCATATTCTGCTCTTGTAAAATTAAACACACTAATGCTTTTAAATCACAACAACATTGATGTGTTAACATAATATCCGCACTAGTTTCTGGGATTTCAAAAATTTTAAAAATATATATCATATCAGTTCTCTTCTAAAACTAATCACATCGATGTGTTTCACTAATAATCTCACCTGTGCGTTAAAATAATAACCGCATCAATTTTTAGGATTTCAAAAATAATAAAAGAATTTTATCATATTGGCGTGTTAGAAAAATTTAGCAGATTGATAAATTTTTCTGGGATTTCAAAATAAAAAATAAAAAATAAATGATATCATATCGGAGCTCTTCAAAAATTAATCGCACCAATGTGTTTCACTAATAACCACACTAGTGCGTTAAAATAATAACCACGTCATTTTCTAGGATTTCGAAAAGAAAAAAAAAAGGAATTCTACCATATTGGTGCACTTGAAAATTTTAGCGCACCGATAAATTATCTTAATCGATGTGCGTTACTCGTAAACGCACCAGTGCGTTTTACTATGAAACACACTGATGTTCGAAAAAAGTGGAGAAAAAAAAGCGCACACATTTTTTTTTTCAAATTGAAAAATGAGTGGTAATTGTTTTTCAAAAATCTAATTTCATAAAGTCTTTTAAAGAGTAAAAAGTTATTTATTATTTCACTATTTTCCCCAAAATTTCAGCAGAGATATTTGCAAAAGAGACATACTGGGAGCACTATAGAGCAATAGAATACTTTGGAACAACAAAACTATTTAGAAGATCAAATGTGGAAAGGTATGATGATTCACTCAAAACTCTATTGATTCTAATTTATGCAGGAATGCAACAGAATACACATATAACCATAAATACAAAGATGCAGCAGAAATAACACTTCATTTCATTAATATCAAATAACTGAAATTTGTTTACAGACATAATGGAAATAAACTAGCTAGGGCACTGGTAGCTTATCTCTGAGAAGAGATGTGGCGGCTACATGCTTCTGAACTCTGTGTTAAAATGAGGCTCGAAGGCCTATATATTATTGAGAAACAATGGAAAATCCGAAACATCCAAAAACCTAACCCTAGGAGATGAAACGCCATAATATGGGCCCCGTCAAGGTAAATCGGTACATCGATTTCCCGAGGTCGTAATTTTGGCATACTATCTCTATTTGACACACATGATACATCATTAGAAAGATCTATCAGAGGAATACAATGGTTGATGGTGAATATCCAGTCTAGAACGAACTCATATTAGCCAAAGTTTCGATGCCCAAAAAATGTCATTTAGGGCCTCAAAATGGCTCCGGAAGTTCAGGACTCGAAAAAAACTGCCAAAAATAGTAAATTGTGCTACAATTAAGGAAACTAAAAAACTAAAAGAAACAATGTTGGGGGTCCAGGTGGAATAGGCGAGTGGCCACCAATATCCACCTGGATCACCTGCATAATAAAGTTTTAAAATTTACTCTTGATTTTACTAATAATTTTTTTTATGATTTTTGTTAGATTTAATTAAAAGAGAGACATACATGGAGCACTGTGGAGCAAAGTAATACTTTGTATCAACATATCAACTATTCATAAGATCATAATTTTAAAGTTGTGGCGATTCACTCAAAACCCTGCATAGTAAAATTTTTAGATTTTACTGTTGATTTTACCAAAAAAATTACAATTTTTGTTAGATTTAAATAAATTAATTAATTAATTAAAAAAATAAAAATAAAAAATAAAAAAACCCTCCACAGTAAAAAATTTAGTATTGATTTTATTGATAATTTTTTTTACAATTTTTTATCCTATTTAGATTTAATTAAAATTCACAAAAAAAAATATAGTCAATACTTCCTTAAACCCTTGCTTCTTCTTACTTATGTGACTACGAAATTTCACCTTAGGGTTTAACTCCCTCTACCACTTCACAATTAGAGATTTTCATTTTAGGAATTTTAGATTTAATAGATTTGTGTATTACTAAATATAAGGTGTTTCACATGTAAAGCATGTGCACTAGTTGTTGAATAGGATCCAAACCCTATCAACCTTGTCCTTTTTAAAAAAAAATGGCTTCTATTTACTAGTGCACCATGTTTTATATAACGCACTCATGCACCATGTATTATAAAATGCACTAGGTTTCCTATGACAAATAACATCGTTGAGTCAAAAAAATTGTGTTTAATTTTTTATTTTGTTTTTTTACTGTGATGGTGATGTTTTTATTGTAACATATTGCACCATCATAATTTAAAGTTTAAAAAATAATAATAATAATAAATTTAAAAAAAAAAAAAAAAAAAAAAAGTATTTTTCATTGTCGGTGATCAATAGTTAAACGACCGATATGTTTACTAAATTAAACGCACATGTTCTCCTATGAAAAATAGCACTATTAAGTCAAACCACTTGTGTTAATTTTTTTATGTTTTTGTTATTTATTGTGATGAAAGTGCCTTTATCGTTACCTATCACGTTGATGCTCCTATGACAAATAACAGCGTTAAGTCAAACCACTTGTGTTAAATTTTTTATGTTTTCGTTATTTACTATGATGGTGGTGCATTTATCATTATTTATCGCACTAAAAAAAAGCTCAATAATTGAACACCCAATGGGTTTACTGAATTAAACACAAAAATGCATTTTTTGAATTAAATGCATCGATGTGTTTATTCACATAAGCACATCGATTTTTAGAGCTCTTTTTGGATGAAAATTATGTGACTTATTTATAGAATATATTTAATGGCTTCTGCATTGAATGATAAAGGATGTATATTGATAAAAAAATGTCTGAGAAGTGGTCAAATAGAAAAAATATTGACCAACACAATGATAACACATCCAGAAAAGAAAAAAAGTCAACTTCTTTGTAAATTCTTTACAAAATTCATATGTTTGAACTATACGTAATTTTAACTAATATGTATTTGTTAGTGTGTGCCATGTCGAGCCATGAAATGAGGAAGCTCAATTATATTATTTATGATCTAAGTGCAGAAGAGTGTAAAAGCTTGTTAGAAGAATTTTAGAATGATGAATTAGGTGAATGAAACAATATTATTCAATATGAGTTTTTTTTTCTTTTGAATACTCATTAATAATGTACTTAAGAATATTAAATAACATGTTTCAATCAATATATTAATTCACATATGTTTAATGTTATACAGGGACCAACAACGAAGAAAAATAATTTCATTCTAAGAAAAAAGAATTATAGAACATGTAAATAACGATGAATTGATCCTTAAATCATATGGAGTGGTGTTGGAGGTTAAATTTGAAAGGGGGAATGTTTTTTACAAAAATATGAGGGATATAGTGGAACAAATGTATAGAAGTACTTTCAACTTACAATACATAAATCAAACCAATGATTCCAAGAACCAAGACATATTAAAACTATAAGAAGCATTTCCAAAGCAATGGTTAATGAGACCTGTCAGACTTGCAATAGAAAAAACATACATCAACAAAAAAAGATCCATTCAAAAATTAATATTCCTAATTAAAATGCTTTTCTAGATTATATGTGTATATTACTACAAATCATTCAATTTTTTTATATTTAGTTTTCTTATATCAATATAAAAAATGGTTTATTACTTTTTCAGGAAGATTACGAAAATCCCAAAGGATCAATGACATGATATCTTAAACATGCCAGTAGGAATGTCCAAAAAAATGTACAAGGATATAGTCAAAGAAATGGGCCTAATTTCATCACAAGAGGAGTCATCTCAACAACAACTTGCTTCAAATGTATGTAACCATAGAATTTTTCTATAAGGTACATATAAAAAAATAATTTAGCATTAACTTTTTTTCAAGTTTTTTCTCACAAAAAAGAAAAAAAAATGGAACCCATTCAACACATAAAATAAGATGACAAGGAAGAAAAAGTGTTGATATCAACGTTTGTGAGTAACTGTTAATATTTCCTTATAACAACTTAAGATTTCATTTTTGTATATTTTAAGTTGTTTTACAACAACCAACCTTGAATGTCTTCAAATAGGTGTTAACATACAAAGAAGAGCCATCTGAAGAATTGACTGACATTGGGTTAAATATGGGTTATGAGGATATGTTGGCATTTCAAAATTTAATTGTGGAATCTTTAAGTATCTATGTTGTTTCACTTCTTTGAGTTTATAATTAATAGAACAAAAAAATCCTTTATATTAAATCTATGATTTATTATGGGGTATCAAACATGCAAGAAACAAAATATGGAACTACGCTAACAGAAGAGTTGTTGCAACAAGGCATGAGACCTGGTTTTGAAACCATGTATACAATTCATGACTCACTTCTTACTATGGTACATAGCTATTCGATTTGCATTGATGTATATTGTCTATTTCAATTTTCATTATTCTCACCAATTTAGAGACACTTATTACACTTTATTTCTATGTTTGCAGATGGAACATTATGAATACTAAAATAATCGATGCAATCAACAAAACATTCACCTAAATTAACCAAGTCATGGAAGTAGATCGAGCATTGACATCAGTTCTGATAAAGAATGATGATATATTTGGATATCAATGCAAGTTATTTTATTTTTTGAAATAATTTACAGTGAAAATCAGACATTTTGTTTAATGTAATGGACATAGTGTCCCAATTTAAAGACAAGGGGTTACCAATAACTATCCCATTTTGTATGAAAAAGAGTCTCTTAGTCATATATAATAAAATATATTTTAATTTATTCTATTGTGTTGTCCACTCTGAAATGTTATACCACGAATTAAATATATGGATGATTAAATATTATAATGAAGAGATGTAAAATGTGATGATATAACAAATTAATCCAAACATCATATACAAATGCACTAATCAAAATTTAATTTATATGAATACTTTTATAAGATATATGTTGATTTTAGATGAATAACGGATTTAAAAATTACAACAATTGCACTATCATGAGTCAATTTTTCTAGAAAATAGTAAATAAAAAATGGATACCAAGACATCGTATATTAATGCGCACTACTCTGAGTATGAAGTTTTCAACAAAGATATTTATAATAATAAAAAACGGCATCCTATACAAAGTCACAGTGCATTTGTAAAATAAATATGCACCAGCACATTATTTCATGTAAAATCATCGGTGGGAAAATATTTTTTTTGCATTGCCCAATGCCTTTTCTGAAAAGCACAACACTGAGGTGTTTGGGGAAATGAGCACCATGGCGTTATACTCTTAAAGAACCGGTAATGTTTGAATTTAACCCCCAGTGCATTGTAATTGTTAAAACACTGGTGCTTTCATAGAACCAATGCCCTAGTGCTCCAAAATATTGTTTCCAACCTCGATGCATTATTCAAATTAACATCATTGGTTCTTTTATATTAGTAGCACAATGGTGCTTTTGTGAAACTCATAAGAACCAGTGTTGTAAATTTAAATGAAAGCATCAGGTCTGCAAGCATTTTTTTTCCTGCCCTAGTGTCGTTCCTGAAAAGTACGACCTGAGGCATTATTTTAAGACATAAGCACCATAGAGGTATACTTTTCAGGCATCGGTGTTGTTTGCATTCAACGCCCTAGTGCTTTTATTTAAATTTACAACACCGATGCTTGTATAGTGTTAGTGCATTGGTGTTATTTTTCCATTGAGCACACCACTAAAAAAACATACGCTAAAACCTTCGGCAGCCCATATTTTTTTAGTTGTGATGAAGTTCCATTATCAGCTCTGCTAAAACATCTATTACCACAAAAAATTGTTGTAGAAGGGGTTTTTTTAACAAAATTTTCCAATTTTATAATTCTAAAAACCTTCGTTATAACCTCCGCTAGAAGGTATTTTCCTTGTAGTGAAAGGAATAGAACTGTAATAGTGTAGAATTTGATATTTTAAATATAATTTTATCATATCTATTGTCATGAACTTCCCAGTGGATAATCCACGACAATTTACAGATCATATTAGTATCATAGCAGGTTTCTTTGGGTGTATTGTGGAGATTTACAGGGGATCTAGATTGGCCAGGCCAAAAGTCATAAAATCATAATAATGGTTGACGATCCCTTAATAACCCTCGTGATATTGCATAGGATATATTTTCACAGCTATAACAACAATTCGTTGATATAAATAGTAATTTAAATATCCTCGTGGTGGCTCTAAAGAATAATATTGGGATATTTGGAGAAGATGGGGATTTAAATGTAGAGGAAAAATGAGAAAGGGGATCAATAGATTGGGAAGAAATGAAGAACCAACTGAAGAAATAACCCAAAAATTATCAACCCAGCTCAAGTGCCATGAATCAATCACAACCCCTATTAAAAATAGAAGCAAGGGTCGATATCAAGCCATAACATGGCTAGATCAAAAATCTGAAACTAAATCACTGGTTGTAGCAACTGGAAATGTATTTCAGTGTCCATCAAATTGAGGAATAACATAAATTTTTATTTGTGAGGCTGAAATTAGAGGGACATGCCCCAACTTGGCAGGAAAGCCACATAGAAACCTTGAGGTTGTAGGGAGAACCTCCAATAACTGAGTGGGAGGACTTTAAAACTCTCATAAAGTCATAGTTTTACCTTATTGGGTATGTATAGGACCAGTGGATCTAGTGGCACTACATCAAGTAAAAGCCAAGGCAAAGCATGTAAGAGTATACTATAGAGTTCATAAAGATGGTATAATGTTGGGTATCTCTCCAAAGAACCTATATGTACTCCTCAAATATTTTGGGGGCCTACACTTCCATCTGCGGGAGCAAGTGATGTTGTTGAAGCCAAAATGTATGGATGGTGCTTGTGTATAGGCACAATACCTAGGGAACATAGGTTTGAAGAAAGTGCAATTAAGTGGATCGAAGCAGAAGGAGCAACATGACGCTTCTAAGGAGGGGAATAAGAAGCATCGACGGGTAAAAGATAAAAATACAACAAACACATCATGCCAATGTAAATATCCCAACAACCATTGTAACCACTGCAACCACTGCAACATTGATGATCATACAAAGGAGTAGTGTTGGAATTTACATACAAAGCTTAAACCAAAGAATAAAAAGAAAGACAGTAATAAGAAGAATCTCATGGCCACTGATTCAAGCAACCAAGTTGAAATCAACTCAGATGTGGATGATAATATCTCTTGTATGTCAGTGTAGAAGGAGGTGAATTTGAGTAGCCTTAAACAACGGGAAGAGAAAGAAATGACCAAACTTTTCCATATAAATATACAATTCCAAAATACTAATATTGATGCTTTGTTTGACTCAATATTACAGGTGAATCTCATTGCAGTAGAGCTAGTCAAGAAGTTTGGATCGGAAGGTCGTGATCATCCAAGAACATATCCACTGGGATGGGTAAATAAGGATGTAGAGCTAAAGGTAGAAAAACAATGCAATTTTTTCCCCATCAATGCTCATTTGATTGATGAAGTAGAACTAGAAGAAGTTCATCTTTATGTATGTGATTCATGTTTGGGAATCCTTAAATGTACCTACGAGATGCAATATTCATGTAGAGATCTAACTAGTATTGCCTCGTCAAGGATGGGAAATTTTTCAACATCATTGTGTATAAAGGCAAGTTAAAAATTTCATTGGCAAGTGCCAACCAAGCCAAAAAATTGATCAGTTCCAAAAAGAAGTATGTTTTATTGTTTTAAAGAGAAATTTAGTCTATAGAAGAGTGTATAAGAGGCAAGGCATCCTTGGAGGGGTGTACTAAGAAATATAAAAAAACAACTAGAATAGTTTCTACAGGAGTACAAGGATGTGTTTGGAGAGCCTAAAGGGTTACCACCTAAGAGGGAAGTGGAGCATGATATCCAGCTATTTTAAGACTACCCATTTCCAAACATTGGGTTGCACAAGTAGTATGTTATAGAAGCAAGCGAGGTGAAGAAAAAATTGCACCAGTTGCTAGAATAGGGTGTCATTCGATGGAGTACATCATCATGTGGGTCACCAATCATTATTGTTCTTAAGGACACGACTTGGAAGATGTGTATATATTAAAGGGTGTTGAAAAAAATAAAACACAAGAACAAGTACCCCCTTCCTAGGATAGATGATCTGTTGGATCAATTGCAAGAAGAAAAATACTTCACCAAGCTAGACTTAAAGTCTAGATATCACTAGGTTTAAGTCAAAGAAGAAGATAATTGGAAGACCACCTTCAAAAATAGGCAAGGTTTGTATGAATGGTTAGTCATGCCATTTGGCCTATGCAATGCACCAACTACATTTATGAGAATGATGTATTGCACTAATTTATAGATTAATTTTTTATTGTCTATTTGGATGATATATTGGTATATAGTACTACCTGGGAGGAGAGCATATCACATTTGATGTAGGTGCTAGAGACATTAAAGAAACACCAACTGTTAGAAAATCTCAAGAAGTGTGAGTTTGCACAACAATCTTTGGTGTATCTGGGGTATGTGATAGGTTGAGGAGGGTTGAAGATAGATCCTGCCAAGATGGAGGCCATCATGAAATGGATGGTTGCTACTAATGTTTCTGAGGCTAGGAGTTTCATTGGGGAAACACAATACCTAATGAAATTTATAGCCTCATTTTTCAATGATGGCAACACCGCTCCAGTCCATAACAACAAGTGGAAATAGTTTCTAGTGGGGAAAGGGTCAACAAAGGGATTTTGAGGAGCTAAAGAAGAATATCATTCAAGGACTAGTTCTGGAATTACAAAACTTGCAGTATCCCTTTGAAGTGGAGATAAATGTGGGTGGGTATGCTATGGGACCATTCTTGATGCAAGGAGGAAGGCTTGTATGCTACCATTTTAAAGTTTTTAATGGGGCATTTCTTAACTACCCTACCTACCACATGGAGCTCTAAGTGCTAGTGCAAGCCGTGAAGAATTAGAAGCACTATTTGATGGGAAAGGAGATAATAATACACACAGATTACCAACCACTATAGTCCCTACATGCCCAAAGTAAGCTATAACATATTAGAAAATCAGAAAGGTGGAATTTTTTTCTTATGTTAGTAATTACTTGTGATATTCTTTTTTTATTATTAACTTTCTTTATGTTCTTATTTTATATTATTTTCATCAATCAATCATAAAATCAAAATATGAAGATCAACAACACCATATGTAGTCACTCAGCCAGGAATAAAACCCCTCTCTAGGGGAAAACCCAGTCAAACTCTTCCACTAATCAAATTGTGATAGACCAAGAACTTAGACAAGACCAAAATACGTTCCTCCTCCAGCAATTCAACATGCAAAAATAATTATGAAAAATTCAGTAGTCTCCTCTTTTCTAGCAGCTAAAACTCAACACTAGTCAAGAATTTCAGCCCAACTATTCTAGAATTTATGGCTAGCTACTCCATAATTTTGGCCCAGCTACTTGATAATTTTGTCCCTTCTACAAATTCGTCTCCTTCAACCGTGTGAGACAAAGAGAGATAAAATTTCACTTATTTTTGCTTTATAAATACTTCATTCTCCTTCGCTACTTTTTCCTCCTTCTTCCTTGAATTTCACACCCTTTTACGACTTCCAACTACTTCATATCAAACTTGAGTTAGTGTGCTCCAAATGAAGTCGAGTTGTTTCCTTTATATAGTGAATCTATGAGGTCGAATTCCCTTGATGAGGCTGACTTTTCTAGGTTGAGGCCGACTTGGTGGAGGAGGCCTAAGCGTCCTATTTGACAAAAAAATAAATTTCTTTCCTGACTCAAGAAGCCCAATTAGGGTCTATTACATTATGACAAGGACATTGCATAAGATAGTTTCCTTTTATATCTAAAGTTGGCAATGCATAAGATCACATCTTTGGCTTTCAAACAGGCCTAAATGGCATCTCTAAATATCACATGAAAACTACTAAATATTGAACATAAAGTAATGTAGTATGATGTTTCTTATTATCGATAGTTGATACAAGTTGGAGATGATGTTCAAGCTCAATTGTAAATTGAGGATGTATGTTGTAAGAAATCATAAATATGAAAGACAATCGATGCTTCAACGATCATGGTTTTCCCTTTCCACGCAGTGAAAGATCTACGCACAAGCATTTGTTACTCTTTAATAGTTGTACGAGGCTACAGGTCCTTAATGGGGTAGGGAAGTGTTTCTTTGATTAGTGCTCTGACACATATTTCTAGTGCATTTTTTTCATCATTTCATTTTAAGTTGTTTTCCATTTAAAACTTTTACATATTTAGCTATGTGGAAGAGGAGTTGCATACAACTCTACATCTACGCAGAATGAAGGATATGTGGAGGATGGGGATGTAGATATGACTTTATTCTGCAGAGAATGAGCTTACAAGTCATTTTCATGGGGAAAAGGGGTAGATTGTGCAGAGTACTGCACAATTAAAGCTTCAATTCTTCCTCCGCACAATGGAATTAATACTAGTTAACTTTAATCACAGGTTATTGGGTTTCTATGGCATTTATTAATTGTTGTTGTGGAAACAAAATTATATTTGGCAGAGAGACTTATGATGTTAGTAGCAAATTTATTTTTCGTCTGGTTTACTTGGCATGTAATTAATTGTATTAGCCTCGCAATTGCTAACCATTTTCACAACACTTTAATTTTAATTAGCACAATGCATTACTTTTATCTCCAAAGTTGGCGTCGCATAAGATCACATCTTCGGATTTCAATTGGTTATGAATGGCATCTCTAAATATCGCATGAAAATCACGAAATGTAAAACATAAAGAAATGAAAGCTAATACAGGTTAGAGATGTTGTTCATGCTCAATTGAAAATCGAGGATGTATTTTTCCATAAATCATGAATCTAAAAGTCAATCAACGCTCGAACGATTATGGTTTTTGCTCTTCATGGAGTGAAAGTTGCCCATATAAACATTTGTTAATAGTTGTATGGGGGTGATGGTTCTTTACGAGGTAGGGAGAGCATTTCTTTGGTTAATGCTCTATCATGTATCAATAATGTTCTTATTTTTCATTATGTTATTTTAAGTTCTTTTCCATATAGAACTTTTACAAATTTAATTGTGCGGGATAAAATTTGCATAGAGCTAATTAATTGACCAAATGTTGTACTCTCATAATAAAATATCTCCGCATAGTGGAAGATCTCCCCACAAGAATTTGTTAATAGTTGTGTGGAAGTACAATTTCATACAGTTGTTAATATGCGTGGAATGAAGGATGTGAAGAGGATGGGGTGTGTGCATGAGAACGGGGGCATAATACGAAGTTGAGGAAGAATTTTTCATTGTGCATAATGAAGGATGCGAGGACGACGAAGTATGTGTGTGAGAATGAAGGTGCATAGGGGAGAAATTTTGTTAATGCGTTTATTTTTCATTACTTCATCTTAATATCTTTTCCATTTAAAACCTTTATAGATTTAGTTGTGCAGGATAAAATTTGCATAGAGCTGTGAATATTTGTAGAATGAAACATGTACGATGACGTGGTATGTGTAGAAGAAAGGGGGGGAACAATGTATCACAAGCAGAAAGGGTAACTGAAGTGTCGGGAGTGCAAAGTGAGGAGTTGATATGTTAATAGGAAAAGCAACACAATGACAAATTTATGACACATTCCTAGATAGATCGTCTATCATAGACAAATAGACTATTATCTAGATTTTTTTATCATCCCAATGCGTTAGATGCAATATTAACGACGTACAACAGTTTGCTTCAACTAAAAATCTTAGGCAAGAGTCATGGTGACAGTAAGCAATGTAATGAAAATTGTGTTTGAACACGAAGGAATTTCCATAATTTTATGGTAATGACAATTGAATCGAAAGAAAGCAATTGATATTATCCCTTAATCACATGCTAACAGCAAAAAACAACACACGAACGACCATTTCAACTCACTGGGTATCAGGATGATATGATTGAAAATAAATATGTTAGTAGGATTGGTATAAATTTCAGAGGTGGAACGTGTATGCCATCCTTTTTGAACTAAATTGAAAAATAATTCACACAAATTCCTCACAAAAATTTACTAATCTAGATCTACAAGTATTAATTACGAAGGAAATTTTCATCTATTGGAAGGAGAAAATGTTGTGAGTCTATGACAATTCAACAAAGTATAACAGTTCGCAATTGTGACAAGAAAAGTAGCACAATAATCGCACAAGGAATAGATAAAGCCACATTATCAATACATAGAGAAGTCAAAGGAATGACAACAATGAAGATAATACAACGAGGAAGAGCCTATTGTTTATCATTCTAGTATGATACAATCGCACCAGGTGGCCCGGAAGAGAAGGGGCTCCTTTCGCTCAAGAGGATGGTTTAAACAATAAGTCACAATTACATCAGTTAAGTTAACCTAACAGAAGCTATGCGAAAGCCCTGTGATTATGGGAAGGCCTTGTTCAAATATAATGTTTTGTGTTGTGAATATGGGAAAATAATGCATTGCAAACACATCAGAAATCTTGTTGGATGAGAAAATGAACACTTTGGTCAATTTTGCTGAGTGTGGAGCCTGATTATCTTCCTAAATCAAAGGTCTTGTTTCACACAAATGTATATCGTAGGAGGAATGTACACCCCTCCATGCGGGGGGTAGTTGTCCCCTCTCGGCGAGACTTCGAGGGTAGCACCCCTGAAGCTGAAAATATAGGAAAATTGCCTTGTAAAATATTGTAATTTCATAATCAATCTGGGTTGTTCATTAGGCAAATGGTCTGATAGTAGAAGTTATGTTAATTTAGGGTTTTATTCCCTAGAAGGAAACCCTTTGTTTATATGAGGGAACTATATTGTGACTATGATTTTATTATTCTTAGCGAGAAAGAGAGGGGAGATTGTGTGAGAGCAAAGAGGAAATTAGTGGATCTATTGTAGATTGTATCTCTTCATTTTTCTCTATAATATAAAAGTAAGAACTGGTTATTTCTCTGTGGACAAAGCCCAAATTGGGTGAACCACATATATCTGTGTCTCTCTTGTTTTATACATTTTTGTATTTGTGTTTCTGCAATATTTTGTGTATTTCATTGCTCTGTTAATTAATTTCTAACAAATTTGTTGTTAATGGTGATACAATATGCCCATATTCTCAACACATAACATTATAATCAAGAAAATGAATAATTTCGTCAATGATCTAAGACTCCATTTGTTTGAAATTACCCTTTACCATGTTTCCTTTTTACATATTCCATCATGTTGATTGAATGAATGTAAGTTTTATGAAATTGAAACATTATTAGTGGTTAATAGTTTCTAGTAAACTTGTTGTTGTAAACTATGTCTCTTATTTAAAAGGAAATAATATTGTTTCTTATTTAATGTTTATTAAAATTTATGTTCCTAGTTAAATTAATTTCATGTTTTCAAAATAAAGTTTCCTTTGTATAGTTCCAGGGGGGAATTCAATTGGTGATCGACGTAATGTGAAAACTATGAAAAATCAGAAATCCAAGGTTAAAATCCCCCTAGTTGTGACCCAGTTTACAGAGAGGAGGATAGGTTGTAGATCCCCCATAGGTTTACTTGTAGTTATGTCCGAGGCATGTTGTTGGGTTCCTATGGGATACAAAAAAAAGGAAGTTTCCTTTGTATCTTTGTTCTCGCGCACATATGAAATCCTCTACACATTCAACTCTTGTCCCACACGATTAAATTTGTAAAAGCTTTCGATGGAAAAGAGCTTAAAATAAAACAATATAGTCTTGTCTTGTTCTCACTATGAGAGCACTAACTAAAGAGACACACCGTAAAATTTGTATGTTTGTTTTGTTTTTGTTGAATTTTGACAATATCAACATGCTAATGGTTATTGTGAAGAGAAAAGTGATAATACATGAGAAAGATAGATTATATAAATAGTGGATAGGATTTCCCCACTCAAAAAATTTGCATAGTTGATTATGTACATAGTGAAAACTTAAAAGCCTATCTAGCTAACAAAATTTGCCGATGGAAAATCTATCTGAAAAAACCACAACACAATAGATGAAAATTTTTATTATGCTCAAATAATATAGATTCAACACACTTTAATGCTTGGGAAAATGATATAGTCACTAGCACAAAGCCCAGTTCTCTCGCACAAACCCTGTCCTCTGCACATCTTTCATTACACACAAATTCATACTTCGTACTCTGCACATCCTTCATTCCACACAAATTCATAGCTCTATGCAATTGCTATCTTGTGTAGCTAAATATGTAAAAGTTTTAAATGAAAAAGAGTAGTTTTAAATTTCACTCCACAGATTCAAAACTTTATGCAATTGCTCTTCCACATAGCTAAATTTGCAAAAGTTTTAAATGCAAAATTGTTTAAAATTAATTTCTTCTGTATGGATTAAAGTTCCATCTACACCCTTTTTTTCCCGCACATTCCCCTTTCTCCGCATAGTAAAACTCCGCACAAGGACAGCTTGGCGCAAGCAAGCTCCGCACAATGAAACATAATAAAATTAGTTTAACATTAATTTTGTCCCTATATAATGAAGTTACCTATGCACCCCCATTCTCCCACACATGCCTCATCCTCTGAATAGTAAAAGCTTCGCACAAGGAAAGCTTCACACAAGAAAGCTTCGCACAATAAAACATAATCATCCTTCATTCCCCACAAACTAACATTAATAGTTTAACATTAATTTTGTCCCCATTGAGAAAATTTCCCAATGCACCCTCATTCTCCTGCACATACCCCATCCTCCACATAGTGAAAGCTTCACACAATGAAACATAATAATATTAAATCAAAATTTGTTCAGAGTTAAACTAATTAAAGCTCCCTCTGCATCCCCATTCTCCCGCACATACTCCGTCCTCCACAGATTCTTCATTCCGCAAAGATTCATAGCTCTATGCAACTGCTCTTTGACAAAGCTAAATCTGTATAAGAGAAGTTTGAAATTAATTACATCATTGTGAAATTAATTTACCTCTACACCCTATTCTCCTGCACATACTCTATACTCCGCACAAGCAAAAATAATAATATTAATTGCAGATTTGTTTAGCACCCCCCTGGCCCGTGCCTTTGGAAAGGACCTACAAATGCGTCAATTCTGGCATCATTGGGAAAAGTAGTAACACATTGTCAGAGCACTCAAAAAATCATAGCTCTATGCAACTTCTCTCCCGCACACCTAAATTTGTGAAAGTTTCAATTACAAACAAGTTTAAAATTAATTTCGTCATTGCACAATAAAGTTCCCTCTCCACCCGCATACTCTTGCACAAAATCCATCCTTCACATAGTAAAAAATCCACATAAGGAAACATAACAATATTAATTGGAGATTGTGATGGGCCTATAAATTAGACATAAATTAAGGCCCATACAACCTTTCTTAGGCCCATATATCTTCCTTATGCACATGAAAAGATATATTAAATCTCTCCTCCTGCACTTAATAATGTTTTCTTATGCTTTAATATGTTCTTAGGAAGGCTCAAAGGTAATTGCATATTTGTGCCTAATATTGGTTATTTTTGTAGAATATTGTGAGAATATTGGGAAAAATATGCATATTTGAAGAAGGAGATAATTTAGAGACTTGCTCCCTGCCACTGGAAGACCAAGATTGGAGAATAAATGAGCACAATATCAGGAAATTATTGAGAAGGCAGCCAAAGGATCCCAAAGAATATCCACCCTCCTTAACTCTTAAAGGCAGCCAAAGGATCCCCAAGGATTCTCTCTAGCAATTCGAACTCCAGAGGCAGCAAAGAAACTCAAAGAGGAGTGCAATCAATCTAATTTTACTTGGAGTCAAGTGGAATCAATCACTATTTTCAAGGGAGTTGTTGGTAGCTGCCCTGTAGAATAAATAGAGCAAAGCTAGATCTAGGAAGGATTGGAATTGTTTCCATTCATAACTTTTTCTGCAAGTTGTTAAGCTTTTTATTATTGTACTCAGTGATAAAAATTTTAGAAATGTAACAAGGCTATTCTCTTCCTAAAATGAGTAAACAAACTCCATTTTACTGATTTAGTCCCAGAGAGTTGGGCTCGTGGGTTAGGGCCCAACCCATGTGCCTCATCTTCTCTGTTGTTTTTATTCTTTCCTTTCTTCCATTTAGCTAGTTTTCTTTCTGTCATTCAATTAGTTATGCTTCTGATGGTCTCATTGCTGCTTAGTTTTTACTTTCAGTTTGATGTTGTAGCTCTTCATTTTCTTACGAGAGTAATAGAGTAGTGGAAAAAAAATTGTGGATCAAGACCCCCTTCTCATCTCTGTCAATAGAGCTCGAGGAGGGCGAACCTTCCCACAGACCCAAAAACTAATTTTTGTTCATTGTTTCTGAGATTAAAAGTAGAGTTGCATTACCATTTTTCAGTCTTCCTTTGCACTATATTTTTACGCATTTCTCTATTTCTTTGCGTATAAGTTAGCAGGTTGATTGCAGGAATTATTGTTAGAACCCCAGAGCAGCTCTGTGGTGCCTCCCTACTTCACTCTCCATCTCTGTCTTCACAATCTGTGCATTTTTGTTACACCCTCAATTTCTGCTTTTTCCTGCTTATTCTTGTTGTCGCCCCCACCTTTTTATTCATAAAATCACTCAAACCATTCAACCCGTTGTTACCCAGCATTTTTTCACTGTCCCTGCAATCCCCATCCCGCACATTGGAGGATCATTTTTGTGAATAAAACAAAGTTTCACGCCTTGCAAAGACCATCATTGCATCCCTTTCCATGAGGACAACATTATTTATGTTGACAATTTCCTGAGCAGACCATCAGAAACACATGTTTTTGCCTTGGCGCTAGTAGACCATTATGCCCTCGCGCCAATGAGGAAGATTAACATTAGGCCTCGCGCCCATTGGCGCTCTGTCCCAGTGAGCTACCTGCGCCAACATTTTTATGCAATTTTTTTTAAATATAGAGGCAAATTTTCTATCCTAACAACTTTGTGGGCAAGTCATCTGGAGTGGTTCGACTGAACAACCACAACCCCCCTCCTTTGGCCTCTTGTTTCCACTTTTTGGGGAAACCTCCCAAGGGATAAGGCCTCCCTTCCACTATTGTAGCGATCCCAAACTCCTCCTCTCCCTCTACAAATAAAGCTATCTTCCATTGATGAGCTAGCTGAACATATTATAGCTGAAAAGCTGAAGAGAATTCCTGAACATTTCGCTAGAAAGATAGAATAGAAAGAGACCCTTGTCGAGAGAGCTTAGGCTTGTGTCCTCACTTCGTCTGAATTCCCCGATGATCCTTTAAGACGTGCTTTGACTGAACCTCACTGGAGGAGGCTGCGATGTCAAGGATCTAGTTGTAACTCTTCCTTCTATTTATATATATATGTGACTATTGTTTTGTTCCCATCTTGCACTAATGTGTTTTGTTTAATGCAATATGCTTAACCCTACTTGACTAGTTATTTGATTATGAATGAAATCATTGTCTTGTATGTTGCTCTTGTTTTTTGATCTTCGTGCAGTTATCTGAGCACCGTTGTGGAAGGATTGTGACTCGTCGAAACAGAGATCAAGAGGCCACCACCACTACAGCGATGACAACGTTGGACTCTGGGTAGGTCAATCTACCCTATCCTTTTCATTCAGTAATTAGGAACCTACACTTTAGCTTTTCCCTCTGTTTCTAGACCCACTCTAGGGCTAGAGGGATCGTCTCTGTCCGAAGAGAGGATTTACCTTCCCAACAAATTGGCGACTCCACTGGGGATCAATGTGAGTTTGTGTAATGTTCCAAAACTGGAACTGCTACACTATTGGGAATAATATGAGTTATTACCAATGTGTAGCTTCAGATATATACCTCATACAGATCTGAAAACACTTAAACTTCAGTAAAATACACAGCATCAAATTTATACAGCGTTTTACAAGGCAAAAGGTGGGGAAAAGTGATGATTTTGGCCCTAAAACGTGTGTATTAGGATATTTGCGTAACAATAAGATGGGAAAGTGGTTGGATATGATAACTAGGGTTATGAGGGACTCCCATGTCGAATTTCAGAAAGAAAAAAAAAATAAGTTTTGCTAAGTTAAACAGTTCCTCCTTTCCTAACTAGGCTAGAAAACCATGATTTCCCAAGACTAGATTTATGCAGAAATATACTGAAGCATGTAAGCGTGGTTTTCTGAAGGGTATGACTGAAATAAGTTCTGAAAATTCAAAAATAAAATCAGGGGCATAACTCATACATTTTACAAAAGAAGAGGGAAATAATAGAGAAGAAATCCTCAAGAAAGAGGTGCTACAACCATGTAAAAAGACTGCATAACAGTGACAGCGTAATTTTTAGGGCTGAAGTAGCAGTTTATTGATTCTCCAGCTCTAGATAAGATCAGTACATAAAAATATAGATCCAATACAGATCCATGTACAATAAGAGCTGATCTATACATTCCCCTTGGGGTTTTTCTCAAAACATGAAGCATCGGAAGTAGATCTGAGATCTAAGAATGCAGACCTACATAATGATTCAGAAAATCACTGAATCATGAACATGTAGAATATCAGATCTAAAACAGAACATATATTGGTTGTCCAATCTATGGATCACCACAGTGAAGGAAGAATCCAATCACCGGAGATCTCTCCTCCAAAATGCAAGCAGAACACCCTGCAGCTGTAGATCTGCAAATAACGTTGTCTTAGGGACAGAAACAACACTGTAGATTTTGAAGATGATATGGCCTAATGCCACGATGTAGATCTGAAATATACTCAGCAAATGAACACTTTCAGGAGGTTAAATGACACTCTCACTGAAAAGAGCCACTGCTATCATCTAGATCTCCACTTGCTGCAACTCACAAGACAGTTAAATCCTCAATCATGAGCAGCGTAGTAATGTAAGATGAAACTTGGCCCAAGCCTGATAGTGGAGAATTTTAGCACAATTCTCCTCCAAGAGCTGCTCAAGGAAGGAGGTGGGATTCCTGAACAGGAATTCCCAACAAGGGATGTCTAAGCAGACAGACCTTCAGAAATAATGTCTTCAACAACCCTTTCCTTTTTGCCCTCCTCTTCCTTTTGTAAGATACGAGTCTTGCCAAACCCTAAACCACCTTGAATCATGTAACCCTTTTCACATTACAACCTCCTTCTAGAACTGCGATGTCCCTCAAAGAGGTTCAATGCATCTAGACTGTGTTGTTTGACTTGGTCAAAGATGACTCATTCTTGTGATTTAACCCATTCACACTTGCAAGATAATAATTTACATAGCCCAGATATGTCTTTGTTCACATAGGCATTGATTTATTCTTGGTTTTTAGGATTTTTACATGTCCTCCTTTACAATTTATTCATCAATTATGAAATGCAAAGATAAACAAGGAAAAATTCATGTTCCTATTAGTTGAAGCTAATTTAGGAACATTACAGTCTTCCCCCCCCAAATTTTTCTTGTCCTCAAGCAACTGCAAGGGTGCTGCAAAATCTCCCCCCTTCTTCTTGTGGCCTCCTCCTTCAATAGTCTCCACCATTACTTCAAATTTTCTGCAATAATTCCATCTCCCAATGGTTCCTCCCAAGGGTGCAAAGTGGCCTTTGCTAGATAAACCAAATAGCTCTCATTATGAAGTAAAGGAAGGTCTATATGAAAACCCTCTTGCTGATCCATGGCCTCATCAAGATAGAAGTGATGGTCATGATGGGGAATTTCACCATCAATGAAGGTCTTCCACCTCCATGCTATCATCCAAATGAAATGAATTACCCTCCAGCATGGTAACTCATAGTGAAGTTCCTCCCAAATGCCCATGAGAGGCATGCTTCAAGTGCTACATACAATCATATGGTCCACATCATAAAGAGACAAGTGATTTGTTATAGTGGTCATATGGTCTCCCATGCTCCCCTTATAACATGTAGTGAAAAGAATGTGGGAAACTCCTTTCCCCAAGGACACATTCCACAAATTTGTCTCTCCTCCAACCATGTTCCCAAGAATAATAACATCTTCAACATGTGGAATCATGATTAAGATCATGCTAGCTGCTCTATATGATAAAGGAGAAGGAAGATGCCTCCTCATGTGCAACCAACGTAGTTTTACCATCTACTGCCATAGAACAGGAGATGACAAGTGTTTCCTCCAACACTCGCTTGCTACCCCATCCTTCTTGCATGCTTGGACAAGGTGTTTTATGATTGGTGTAAAGGAGTCACACCATGGGAAGTATATCTCCCCTCCAAGATCCTCTAAAGGATCATCATCATCAATAAAGTTCATGGCCTCAAGTGGCCCATGAAGCCCATCATAAATAGTGCTCCCTCTTGGAGCAAAGCCCTGCAAATGAGTGTTAGAAAAATACAAGTATACATCATGAGATTCAGCAATATAATATTTTTCATACACTTGTTTAAAATAAGCAAGGTTGCTCATGGATGAGCCTCCTCTCACACTCCATGAATAAGGAGGTGTAGATGATAATTCTTCCCAAGAGCTATGTCCCTTCTCATCTAACAAATGGTCCATGCACTTCTTCATATGAGAGTGCACCTCCTCTTTGAAATTATCCCACATGAATCTATCCAAGATAGTATGATATGCTCCAATGAAACCAGTGGGTTTGGAAAGTAGGATCTCATAGGTTGCATTCAGCAGTTTCTCCTTGAGCTTGGAACCTTTAACCAAATAAATTTGATCACGAAAATAGATGACTCCTCCAACTACCTTATACATCCCATCCATTACCTTCCCATCAAGAACCTCACATGTGAAAGGGTCCTTGTAGTATTCCATCATAAGTTGGGAGTCCCAATAAGGCTATAGACTTCACAAAAATGACAGCACTGTAGAGGTCTGAAAAAGCCCCTATAATATCATGACTCTCCTCTTTGACATACTTGATGCCAAGGTCACATGTTGGAGTCCCATAAACTTTCTTTTGCTGCCTCCCTTACAGCCGATCTTGCTCAAGACAAGATTGAAGCATGTGGAAATCAACTTCCCCTTGGAAAGTTCTTGTCCCCCAATACTTCCTCAATTTGGCCCATGCATGCAAGAGTATTAAGATCCTCTTGTCATGTTCAGAAATCTCTTTTGTAAGTGAGAAGACCATGGGCTGCCCCAAAGATATGGTTTTTCCATGTATCCTCATATCCATACCACCATAGATTTCTAATCTTTCATTCCTCAGCACAGATGAATGAATGGAAGATAACAATGTCCTATTGAGAAAATTGCTTACCTCTTTTCTGAATTCATGAAATATCCTCTGCACTGTGCTTGCTTCTCCCAAGGCTCATTCATTAACTAAGTATGCAAATGCTGCCCATAGTTGAGATAACACTTTAGTTTTCCTCCAATCAGGAGGTCTTCCTGGTGGAATGCCTCCTTGCAAAGAGGCATCAAGGCATAGAGAAGAATGTGGATGTAGGTGGACAGATTTTCCCCTACCATTGATGCATGGATTCTCTTGCCTTCCTTGGTCTTCCAACCCTTGAAACAAAGATGGGTATGTGCTCTTCTTCTTGAGAAGCTCTTCCTCCTCTCTTCTTTCCTCTATCATCGAGATCTCATCATTTGACAATGATGGTACATGTTGCTCAAGAGCTCTATGTGTGAGATCTTGTGGAACTCCTTGCAAGTGTGCAAGAGTTTCTTCTCTTGGAGCAAGTGCTCTAGCTTCATCTTCATGAGGTGTTTGAGGTGCTTTTGTTGTGACTGCGTTATGACCTCCTATCTTCTCCTCCTCTTTGACAACTGAAATTGTCTCACCATCAATAAGAGACCTTAGATCTTGGTCATCTATTGAAGGAGAAACCTTCATGCTTCCCTCTTGAGAAGAGGACCCTTCACTCAAAGGAGATATTGCCCTTGGCAAGGCATCAAACATGCTCACACCTTCTTCCATGGTATTCAGAAATGGAGTTGGATTCATAGACCCTTCCAACTCATGCAAAATATTTGACTGATATTGTTTGATATGTCAACAGAAGATGTTACACATGGGGCTTCATCAAAATTTTCTATCAATCTTGCAATAAACCTTGCATAAGTAGGTGTATTTGCATTCTTCAAGGAAAATGACTCAAACAACCACCAAGCATATGCCTTGCCTCCAAAGTGCAGTGCTGCTACTTTGATGGCTTCAATTTCAGAGACTTGATGTTGTTGCACAAAGATGTTTAGCTCCTCCACCCAAACCCTAACTAGACATTTAGGTGATCCATAAAAGATAGATAGATAGAATCTACCCATGTCATGCTGCTCCTTATTTGTGCCTTTGCTCTCCTTGATCTTGCAGAACCCTTGGAAATTCAAATCATCTTTGAACTCCTTGGATTGAGCTTCATACTCCTCCAAATACTCCCTAAGAGTCTCCTTCTTAGATACACCTCCTTTCTTCCTCTTCATGAAGAAATCACTGATAGAACTTTGAAGCTTAGGTGATATGGCTGAGTGCACATATCCATGAGATGATGATTTAAAATGTTCCTCATGTATAGATCTTGTAGATCTGATCAGAAGATCTTTCTTCTCTTGAAACTTTCTAGGAGTTTCACTGCTCCTTCTTTCTTATTCTTGTTCAACCTCCTTGGAGAGGTTCTTCTTAGATCTTAAATCTGATGAGAATAAACCCATATTCTTCATCATTTTGACCTTGCTCCTTGTTGGAATACAACTGAAAAGTTCCCTTCTTAGGAATATCAAAATTCTATTCCAGAGATTGACTGCAGGGGCATTTACTGGATATGTCACCTTTCAAAAAAGGATGAGATCCAAAGGCTACCTAGCCATCTGCAGACTCTATCTATAGATCTTAAAACATTCCTCCTTTAGGGATTCAGCACTTTGGCTTGAAGCCACAGGCTGAGCTAAAGATCTTGCTTTGATACCACTATAATGTTCCAAAATTGGAACTGTTATACTATTGGGAATAATATGAGTTATTACTAATGTGAAGCTTCAGCTATATACCTCATACAGATCTGAAAACACTTAAACTTCAGTAAAATACACAGCAGCAAAGTTATACATCGTTTTACAAGGCAAAAGGTGGGGAAAAGTGATGATATTGGCCCTAAAACGTGTGTATTACGGGATTTGCATAAAAATAAGATGGGAAAGAGGTTGGATATGATAGCTATGGTTATGAGGGACTCCCATGTCGAATTTTAGAGAAAAAAAAGGAAGAATAAGTTTTGCTAAGTTAAACAGTTCCTCCTTTCCTAACTAGGCTAGAAAACCCTGATTTCCCAAGACTAGATTTATGCAGATATGTATTGAAGCATGTGAGCTTGGTTTTCTGAAGGGTATGACTGAAATAAGGTCTGAACATTCACAAATAACATCAGGGTAATAACTCATACACTTTACAAAAGAAGAGTGAAAGAATACAGAAGAAATCCTCAAGAAAGAGGTGCTACAACCATGTAAAAAGACTGCATAACAGTGACAGCGTAATTTTCAGGGCAGAAGCAGCAGTTTATTGATTCTTCAGATATAGATCAGATCAATACATAAAAATATAGATACATGTACAAGAAGAGCTTATCTATACATTCCCCTCGAGGTTTTTCTCAAAACATGAAGCACCGGAAGTAGATCTGAGATCTAAGAATGCAGATCTGCAGAATGATTCAGAAAATCACTGAATCATGAACATGTAGAATATTAGATCTGAAACAGAACATAGATTGGTTGGCCAATCTATGGATCACCACAGTGAAGGAAGAATCCAATCACCGGAGATCTCTCCTCCAAAATGCAAGCAGAACACCCTGCAGCTGTAGATCTGCAAATAACGTTGTCTTAGGGACAGAAACAGTGTTGTAGCTTCTAAAGATGATATGGCTTGATTCCACGATGTAGTTCTGAAGTATACTCAGCAAATGAACACTTTCAGGAGGTTAAATGACACTCTCACTGAAAAGAGCCACTGCTATCATCTAGATCTGAGCATATCTAGATCTCCACTTGTTGCAACTCACAAGACAGTTAAACCCTCAATCATGAGGAGCGCTGTAATGTAAGGTGAAACTTGGCCTAAGCCTGATAGTGGAGAATTTTAGCACAATTCTCCTCCAAGAGTTGGTCAAGGAAGGAGGTGGGATTCCTGAACATGAATGCCCAACAAGGGATGTCTAAGTAGATAGACCTTCATAAATAATGTCTTCAACAACCCTTTCCTTGCTGCCCTCCTCTTCCTTTTATAAGATACGAGTCTTGCCAAACCCTAAACCACCTTGAATCACTTAACCCTTTTCACATTACAACCTCCTTGTAGAACTGCGCTGTCCCTCAAGGTGGTTCAATGCATCTAGACTGTGTTGTTTCACTTGGTCAAAAATGACCCATTCTTGTGATTTAACCCATTCACACTTGCAAGATAATAATTTACATAGCCCAGATATGTCTTTGTTCACATGGGCATTGATTTATTCTTGGTTTTCAGGAGTTTTACATGTCCTCCTTTACAATTTATTCATCAATTATGAAATGCAAAGATAAACAAGGCAAAATTAATGTTCCTATTAGCTGAAGCTAATTTAGGAACATTACAGTTTGTCGTTTCATTGCCTTTTAGGAGTTTTCCCTTTCACGTCGACTTTAGTCGTTTGACTCCCTTCCTATATTTTTTGGCTTGTCTGATTTCCTGGAATCCTCTTATTCAGCTCCAGAGTGTCAAGATTGACCTCTGCTCACTGGTTCTTCCCTCCTCCCATGGTTATCCAGCTTGGCGTGATTTTTGTTTGAACAGTCGCGCCAATTGGAGTTGGTTGCTTTTGTTGCAGTAGCTCCAACCCCTGTTTGGCACGGATTACCGCCTCATGGTCGTGTTGAATCCTGTAGGATTTGGTTTGACCCTTTTCCTGAGTTTTTGGTTAATTGTTCTTGACTCTAGCTTGTCTCTTGATTTGCAGTTGGTATTTTTGGAGTTGTTTTGACTACCGTAGGCTTGCTCTTCTCAGTTTTTTGTCTATTCTCTCATCGGTGCAATTCATAGCCCTAGGGTTCTAGGTGTCTTTCACTCGCTGAGCCTCCTGATTGAAGTTCAAGTCTTTTTTATCTTTTTCAATTCAATTCCCTGATCGATTGCTTTAGTCTTTCTTAATCCTTTGAGTTTTTGGTTTGTTTAATGATTACTTTTATGTTTGTTTAACTCTTCATCTCTTCACTTCGAGCATATATCACATTTCTCTTTTGGGTCATTTCGAGAGCTTTCACTTTGTTTGAAAGAGTGCATCATTGGTTTGAGTACATTTTTATGGTTGTATTGCTTTTGGATTGTTCGTTTTGAGATCTCTACATTCATAAGTGCTCTAAAATAGTGTTTGATTTGATTTTTAATGTAATTAGTGCATTGTGTGCTTTATTCATTCAAAAAAACAAAAATTTCATCCTTTCATATTCATTGAAAATGAAAAGTTCTTTTTCATAACTAGCACTTGATGAACTAGGAAAGAGTTTTTATTTTTCGTTTTGGTTGTATTAGATGCATTAAGGGACTTCTTCATATGTTTTCATTGTTTGCTGCTTTCTGAAAGATCTCTATCCTTGCCTTAGTTAGCATTCATCGAATGGAAAATGGTGTTCTATTGCATGTAGCTTGCATTTAGGAAATTTGAGATCAAATTCGGTAGGGCCTTGAAACTGAAACATTAATTCAAGATCAACTGTAAAATTCATTAAATTAACCTAAGGAAGCATTGGAACATAATGCAAACATTTTTAGAGGTCTATTCTAGAGATGTGTTCTGGCGTCGTTAAACCTAGTAGTTTTCGTTCACCACCTAGATCTAGACAACGCTAGTACAGACTTGTGCTCCCCATACCTTCGCGTATATAAAGGGAGACCCTCATAGGCTGCAATCCTTTATCCATAGGAAGCTAATTCTGCCACCCTGTAACCGTGATACACTAAACACAGCATTCAGGGTGACTACCTACACGTACGTTAAGTCCTTGTTCATTTCTCTTTCATTTGATCACCAAGGTGTATATGGCAGTTCACGGAAACTTGGTACACCCTCTTACTTAGATTACCTGAGTAGTCATTTCGATCTTTTCATGACTCCTTAAAAAGAGAAGAGATCATCAAGCTCTTGTCCTTTCATGCTCGTTTCAACCTGAAATTGATAGAGTCACCTTTTTCCTATTTCTCGACTCTTAAAATATGAAACGATAGAGTTTTGTTTTAGTGTTTTAAAATATTAACTGTCCACGAAATATTTCTAGTTAAAGTTATCTTCCTTAGCATTTTGTTTTACGGTTGCTTCCAATGGAAACTTTTCCGGAGTTTACCAACCAAGGAATCCCCTCCGAAGGGAATCTTGGTCCTTTTCTTGCTTTTGGGAATGTTGGTGCTCCTTATATGGCAACATTATCCCTACCTGGGTTAACTGTTGGGTTGCCTGTTTGGTTGTTCTCAACCTCTGTAGTCTCAAATGTTCCGCCCACTATACAACCATCCCCTCCACCTAGACAGCATCATGTTGATTCTAAGGTGGACCTCTCCCCTTCTTCGCCTGGTGAAAGTCTGGATTCTAGTAACCAAGTGGCTAAGAAGAGGAAGATGAAAAAGAAGCAGTCAGATAAGAGAGAAGTCAGATCTGCGGCTATTGCGACTCAAACACCCTCTATTGATAAACCATCCAATCTTCCATGGAAATTCAAATTCCCTTACATGTTGTGCAAAGGAGACCATCTTCTTCGAGACTACCCTGGCATTCCCAAGATACTTGAAGCATGGTCCAGTGGTTGTCCATCGTTGCCTTTGGCTTGTGGAAGTCATCTTGGTGGCACATCTTCAACTAGAAATGACAAGACTCATAAGAAATAGGGTAAGATTATCAATCCCTCTAATTTCTGTGAAGGGCATCATCCCATTCACCTTTGTCCATACATGGATGAGGCCAAGACAGTTTTGGACAACCCTACTATTTCTACACCCTGCCTTTCGGCTAGTTACCAGAAGCTTTCTTCGAGTCCTCCGCTAGTTAGTTCAACGATTAGTTGAGAGTCATCCTTGGTCGATCTCGCTCCCTCGGAAATTCAAATTCAAGAATCCATTCTCGACCAACCATTAGTTGTGGAATCGGTCAATCTAATCCCGCCTATGGCTCATCAGGTCTTTTCGATCGAGAGTGGATCTCATCCCCCTCATGTTCTTCTTATTTATTCAGATTCCTTGGACTTGGAGAAATATCCTCCTGTCCCTGTGATTCAAGAATTTTCTCTTCCTTCTCCCATGTCTATGGTCCAGGACAATGCTCTTCTTCCTCCGGTAACACTAGGGGAAGACCATCTCAGTTCAATGGTACCCCCTCCAATTATTTTGGCCGCTTCCTTCGATTGGAGTCGATTTGCGGGATATCGCCTTCCTTCTTATGTGCATTTTGAGATCATGGTACAGTCCTTTGATGTGGCCATACCTAGCACGATTATAGATGAAGGCGCATCTGTTAGTATTATATCTTCAACTACCTGGCAAGCTTTTGGTTCTCCACCGCTTGTGCCTGTTACACAGAACTTGTTGGCATTTAACAGAGGAACCAGTCAACTGTTAGGGATCCTTCCGCAGCTACTGCTCACTTTGGGAGGGAAACCCGTCTATATAGACATGATGGTTGTCCTAGGCCCTTGGATTTTAATTTACTCTTGGGGCACGACTATGCTTACGCCATGGGCGCGCTCGTCTCTTCCCTCTTTCGTGTGATCTGTTTTCCACATGAAGGGCGGATCATGACCATTGATCAGATTTCATTCTTTGGTCCTGAGGTGGTAGCTGTTCCACCATCATCCCTGCCGAATCTTTATCCGACAGTTGTATCTTTTCCACCACAGGTTAATTATGTGGCCATTTGCTCATTTCCCTCTCCTAATGATAGTGCCATCGATTACCATCTACTGGGGGCAATCGATCGCAATTTCCAAGACGTTGTTCTCTCATCAGATGAGACCTTCTTGGAAGCCATGACTTCTTACTCGACATGATAATTTGTCTCGTGGAGCAAAGTTAATTTTCTTGTCTGAAGCTCCTTAAAAAATGAAACAATCTCTTACAAGGATAGTTCGTATTCTATGTCAACCTCGTTAAAAAAATGAATCTGTTCATGAGGATAGTTCTTTTAATGTGTCAATATCGATAAAACATTGAAACACATTCCCGTTCAATTCGAGTCTTTGATCAAAACTCGTAAAATCCCAGTCGAGTCTTTCTCTAATCTCGCATTTTGAACCTTCACTCCATCCATTTTTCATTCATTACGGATAGACTAAAGCTTGGAGGGCATGTACCTCAAATTGAGTCACCATGTTGGGGGCATGCCCGTGCCCTTTTTTGCCAAGCATAGTTTACTTTTGTTTTCAAGCTTGCCGAAAAATGAAACCAATCTCAAGCATAATTTACTTTTGTTTTCGAGCTTGTGTAGAAATGAAACATTTTTTGGCTTATTGTGCTTTGCGAGCATTTTCCTGCCTTTTGGGTCGTTACTTATTATGCAGACTATTTAACTAATACATTAGCTAACATTGTATTAGACATTTGCGTAACTTGTAAGAATCGTCATCATAGGAAAGATCCATACAGGAAAATAGATGTATATATATATATATATCGCATGTTTGCATCAGTGTGCATCATAAGTTCAAAAAATATGTGTGTTACCGTTACATCCTAAGACACCATGTCTCTCAAAATATGCAGAAATAAATCCTAGGTGTCTAATTGGCGTGATGCTCATGATAGCATGTCACTGCCCGTACAAGCCGCCGTAACAAGCGGTGAACTCGGTTTGACACTCCTACAGTGTGTCTCTGGCATGCACGAGGAACATCGTCGAATCACACATAGTCCGGGACCCCACAAAAGATTCCCTCCAGGTTGCGCACAATTTCCTCCTCCTCACCTCCCTCACCATGAGGGGCAATATCAAAGTCGTGAGGGACTCGCCTCGCTATCAAAGACATGCCTGCAGATATTTATGGTCCAACATCTGCATAATACATGGATTTAATGTCAGAACATACATAACAAAAAAAAAGTCATAATACTCATGAAAATTAAAAATGAGTCTTACTGGTGCTTCATCCCAATCCTCTCCTTCCGGGATTGGGAGGTCTAGATCACCAGTGAAATCTGTGCGAGAGTAGGGCCATTCCTCCACGACAAACAGGTGTTAGTGGAGCCACTCAAAGAACTCAAGTCTCCACGACATCTGTTGACCACCCCTGACCTTGGCATCAACGTTGCCCAACGGGCCATCCATGGCTCCTATGCTGGTGGTGTAGGGACTATAACTTCCTATCGCTGGAAAATTGGTAGTCATTCCAAGAAGAATGATACTAGGATGGATCCATATCCAAACTACTTTAGTTTGGTCTTCTTGCATTTATTCAGTTGACGTTTCATATTGATTGTCACTACCTCTGCCCAGTTGTAGAGGATTGATGTCATTACGTCTACTGCAAGAAGTAGTTGTGTTTTTGTTGCTTCATGCAGTGCTTGCGTGATGGTGTGTAGCACTACTTTTAGTGCCAAGTCTGGGATATTTTGTGTTTTGCAAGTAAATCCTCTCTGCGGACAGAGACGATCCCCCTAGCCCTAGGGTGGTTCTAGAAACAAAGGGACACGCTAAAGTGTTGTTTCCTAGTTAATGAATGAACAAAAGACATGGTAGATTGACCTACCTAGAATCCAACACTATTGTTGTTGTCGAAAGAGTAGTAGCCTCTCACTCCTGCCTTGGAAAATCACAATCCGTTCGTCGTTACACTCAGATACTTGCACATAGAACAAGAAACAAGAACAACATACAACATAATGGTTTCACTCATAACTATTAGCCAGTCAAAGAGGGCTAAAAATATTGTATTAAACAAACATCATAACACAATAGTGGAACCAAACAATAGTCATATATATAATTAAGTAGAAGGAAGAGATACAACTGATGCTTTGACGTCGCAGTCTCCTCCAGCGGGGTTCAGCCGAAGTGTGTCTCGGTACTTGTCGAGGGTTTGGACGGGATGAGAACATGGACTAGAGCTCTATTGACGAAGTTCCTCCTTGCTCTATCTCTTTCTCAATGCAACTATTAAATCTATGCTTAATTATTCAACTATAATATCAATCCTCCAAGTTCAGCTAGTTGATGAGAAGAGAGATAGTTTCTTTTATAGAGGAAAAGGAGGAGGTTTGGATCCCTACAAAGGTGGGAGGGAGTCCTATCCTTTAGGAGAGTTCCAAGGGAGGTGGAAACTACTAACTAAAGGAGGGATTCCATGGTTGTTTCAGTTCAACCACTCCCAATGACTCATCTTCGAGGTGGTTGGAATGGAACCTCCATCTCTATTTTTAAAAAACATTCCATAAACAGCTTGGCATGGGTGCTTAACTGGGACATAGTGCCAACTGGCGTGGGCTCAGTGTTAATTTCCCAGCTCGGCGCGGGAGTATAACTGGCTACTCGTACCAAGGCAAAAACAAGGCTTTTTACAGTCCTGCTCAGCGAATTGTCAACAAGAGGAATATTGCTCTCATGTAAAGGGATGCAATGATGGTCTTTGCAAGGCATGACACTTCTTATTAGTCACAAAAAATGACCCTCCAATGTGAGAGTTGGGGATTGCAGGGAAAATGACAAAATGATGTGTAACAAATGCCCCCTAAAGCATGAGATTCGAGGGAGAGGGAGGGGTGAAATGCTTTATGAGAACGCGTTCAAATCAAACGCCGATGTCAGAAAACCTACAATTACAACTACAACTGATATCCATGATACATGAACATGTGGCATGGGCGCAGCCATCCATAATAGAGCACAATAAAACTGAGATCCGAGGTATGGACGCAGCCATCCAGTAGTAAGGATCAACAAATAGACTCAGGTATGGTCGCAGCCATCCAATCAAAAGAGTCATGTAATAAGTCATGATAATCCACAAAAATCCACAGCCTGGATTTTATCAGCCAAAACCCAGGGTCTTGCACTCCATCTCGACCCGAACAAGTACAATTTCAAGCATGCAAATGTATGAGTTGAAGTTGAACATGCAACAAAATCGTCTGATTACCATCCAATGATGAAAGCCGTTAACAAACGCAAGAGAAACCACCAATGATGACGATGGCCTTCAAGGTATAAAAGGTACAATCTATGGAATGTGAATAGTGATCTGACATTGAACACTATCAGAATCATTCGATCGAAGGCCAATGATGTGAACCTTGTGTCGAATGCGAAAAACTTGCCATTGAGGCATGCAGGCTCCAAGGTACCAGAAGGGAGTATCTAGATCAAATTCCTGGATAATGAGCTGAATTTGACAGGAAGTGACTTGGTCGAAGGTCGGCCACAATGTTTCCCACATCATCGACACGAGACAGAGGAACATGATGAAAGTGAATCAAGACTAACAAGGAATCAGAGGAAAGTTGAAAATTGCAAAGGAAAACTTCTCTTGAACATATCAGTGACACGACACTGGATTTGGCAGTATTTGACATCAAGGGATCTAAGGTCATAATGATGTGGCAGAGAGCAAATGAGAGGTCAAAAGAGATTACCCAAATCCATGAAGGCAAACAATGACGAAATGATATGTCCCCAACCCGACACGAATGCAGATAAGTGTCATGTTCAAGAGTGACATACTGCCAACATAACTAAAATCGGGTTCCATTTTCCCCCACCATTTCTGGCGAGTACCCCAATTATTTTTAAAACAAGCTTGAAGGGGATATCATATACTTACATTGTAAATTTTTCCTTCGAACAAATCCAACCTAGTACATTTTACGAGCCCTAGGAAGGAGGAACTCGAGTAATGTCATGGTGGCGAAATCTGATGTCATCAAGGTTTAGTGAGTCTGAAAAATGGAGAACTCGTCATCTTTTCATGTTTAGAGAGTTTGAAAAGAAGGGGGAAAAGAAAAATCTAGTAGTGCCTTTTCGTAGGTAGTCTCATAGATCTGAAAAGGTAGAAAACTGTGTCTGAGAGAACCTCTTAGTCGCAATAGGCTAAGGTATTCCTTTTTCGTAAATAACCCATCCCAGCCCGAAAAAGGGTTAAAAGTATACTGGGTAGATATAGTTTCGCATCCATTTAACTAGTTCAAAACGACAAGAATCTCGACAATATTTTCAATTTTAGATAGTCAGAAAAGAGCTGAAAGATGACTCCAGTAGTGACTTTTTCGTGTTTTTACCGAGTCCAAAAAAAGTATAAAATATAACTCGTTACTTCATCACTGTTTTGTGAAAACCTGTTGCTGCACAAGAGACACGTGTAAAACCCAATTTTCGAAAGAATATAATAAAATAATCAAAAAATATGTCTTAATACCTAATTAGGGTTGTGAAAAAGTTACAAAAAGCCAAAATTGGTAAAAACAATTAGTTTTCACTTTTTACCTCTTGTGGAGCAATAGTTACCCATTTAGCACTGTGATTTTGTGGCGATGATAGTGGACGATCCGACAGTACAATATCGATTCTGTCAGTTCCAGGTAAGAGCCGACACCTTTCCCTTCATTTTGAGTCATTCCTTTCTACCTGCAATTTCCAGTTTCAAATTCTGGAGGAGAAAATGTGAAAAATAGGGCACGGCAGTTGGCGTGGGTTTTGGGCACGGAGTCACGCCAACCGCCTGATTTTATATACTAGGGTACGCTTATTGGCACAACTGTTTGGGAAACAGTCCTGCCAATGGCGCATACCATTTTTATGGCAAAAATCCCAAGTGATAGACAAAATTTTCACAAATTCTGATGTTCTCATTAGCCTAACAATGTCCATGTAACAATATTTGTAGGTATAAAGCAGCAAAATGGTCATAGAATGGAAAGAACGGGAATATAGCAAAGAAGATGAGCTCGCCATGGAAAACGAGAGATTCATGGAAGCTCTCAGAAACTGTGGACTAAAAAAGTTCTTCCTAACATCATGCCTTTGAGCTCAACCGGATCTATTACAGTATCTGGTTAGAATATGGGACGAAAATCAAGAATAGTCATCCTTCAAGATCAGGAACTTGAGATTGAAGTCTCTGACGTCTATTTTATCACAGGATTATCGCAGAGAGGAGCAACACAAATCCTAACCATCACCCGTTTGTGCATGGAGAACATGACCATGGTGATGGACAAGGTATGTCCAGGGGCACAGAAGGGATCAGGCAGTGGGAAAGTTTATATCCAAGCTATCCCAGACCTGACACTAAAAGTAGTGTTACATACCATCACACGAGCTGCGGGATCGCAAGCACTGCATGAAGCAACAAAGACATAGTTGCTTCTTGCTATAGACTGCTTGTCACCAATCATCTACAACTGGGCAGAGGCTCTGACAATAAACATGAAACGCCAGCTAACAAAATGCAAGAAAGGAAAATTGAAGCAATTCGGTTATGGGTCTATTCTGGTATCGTTCTTCTTGGAATGACTACCAATATTTCAGTGTCAAGAGGTCATAGTTCCAACACCACCATCGAGATAACCACGGATGGCTCGATGGGCAGCTCTAATGCCAAGGCCAGGGGGCGGTCAACAGATGTCCTGGAGACCAGAATTTTTTGATTGGCTCCGCCGATTGATTGTCTTGGAGGACTGGCCCTACTCCGATACATATTTCACTGATGATCCAGACCTCCCACTCTCAGAGGGAGAGGACTGGGATGAAGATTTGGGTGAGACTCATTTTTTAATTTTCATGAGTATTATGATTTTTTTTTTACTTATGCATGTTTTGACATTGAATCCATGTGTTTACAGATGTTGGCCCAGAGAGACCCGCTGGCATGTCGTCGATAACGAGGCGAACCCCTCGCGATTTCGACCCTCAAGGTGAGGGCAGCGAGGAATACGAGATTGTGTGCAATCTGGAGGGAATCACACACGGAGTCCCAGACTATGCAAGATTTGACGACGTTCCTCGCGCCTATCAGAGGCATACCATAGGGGCGCCTAGCCGAATTCACCACTTGCTAAGGCGGCTTGTACGGGCAGTGACATGCTACCATGAGCATCATGCTAATTAGACACCTAGGTTTGATCTGAAGATTTTGAGAGACATGATGTCTTAGGATGTAACAGAAACACACATATTTTTTTAATTTATGATGCACACTTATGTATTCATATATATATATATATATATATATATATATATATATATATATATATATATATATATATATATATATATATATATATATACATCTATTTTCCTACATGGATCTTTTAGATATGATGACGCTTTTCACAAATTACGCAAATGTCTATCTAATACAATGTTAGCCACTATATCAGTTAATGCATTCATTCGTCTAGGAATATGTTGATATGTGATTAAATCAAAATGTCTTTCCAACAAACAAATACGCAAATACAATCTCAGAATGTGCGGATTTCTAACTAAATAATGACCATTGAGTTGCAGAACGACAAGCTGTGAATCTAGATTTACAAGAAATGTGCGTATGTCGAGGTTGATCACCCCAGTTAATATTTCAATGACAGCGTTATATTCAGCGACATTGTTTGTAGTTTGTCCTAGACAAAAACCTTGCAGATCTATCAACTCACCAGCAGGATCCTAAATTACCCAGGCTACTGAAGACAAATTCTTGGTACTGCGGGAAGCACCATCCGCGAAACCGATATAAGGGGTAATAGACATCTGCACAATAAGAAAGACCCAATAAGCAGGAAAACGCTCACAAAGCACACCAAATCGAAAACATGTACAAAAATGAAAAAAAAACCTATGTACACCAATTACGCATGAATGCCTCATGCATAATATTTTTTGAGATACAACCCATTTCTGGGTTGTTCAAGAGGATGCCCTTCATAATCTATGAGCTCATAGGCCCTATTCTGCAATACACTCTTAACGATGTAGGGCCCATGCCACATGGGTTGAAATTTGCCTGCCCCCATCTTGTCATGAGCTTGGTCGTACAAGAGGACAAGGTCTCCTTCAATGAAGGAATGAGGGGAAACTGACTGGTCAAAATGAGCTTTAACCTGCTTTTTTCTGTGCCTCGATAACTAAAGAACCAAAGCCGCGAGTTTCATCCAGCCTTTCTAAATAAAGGAGACGCTCTTATTCTGGTGAAGTGTTTGGCAGTAATTCAACAACCAACTTGAGCGAAGGTATTTCACATTCAATCGGAAGCATAGCTTCGAGACCATAGACCAACTGGAAAGGAGTAAACCTAGTTGCGTTCTTAACTGAGGTTCGGTGCGCCCAAAGAGCCGAAAATAGCATGAGATGCCAGTTGGATTTGTGGATCCCAATCGTACATTGAAGCATGGTGACAAGAAATTTGTTTACAACTTCAACCTGGCCATTAGCCTGAGGGTAGTACGGCATTGAGCTGTCGTGACACAAACCCAACCTAGAAGTCAACTCTGCCACCATATAATGCCGAAAATGAGAACCATGATCGGTAACGATGGCTTGAGGGACACCAAACCTAGTAATGATGTGATTGAATATGAATTGAGCAGCTGTTTTACCGTCAGCGGCAAGTGTAGGCATTTCTTCGGCCCATTTGGTGAAGTAGTCTATGGCTACGATAATATAGGCATGCTCCCCGGCTGAGTGAGGGTTACATGTCATAAAATTGATGCCCCACTTCGCAAAGATACCAGCGGTAATGACAAGGTGAAGAGGAACGGGTGGCGCATGCATCTTGTGTTGGTAAATCTAGCAATCATGGAATTTACAAACTGCGACAATGCAGTCTTTGAAAATAGAAGGCCAAAAATAACCAGCACGAAGAATTTTTTGTGCAGTAGCATAACCAGACATGTGACCGCCACAGGCGCCACTGTGACAATCATTACGGGCTTTCTCAGCCTCCTCGAGAGTCAAACATCGACGGAGTACGGAATCGACTCTGATGCGATAGAGTGTATCTCCAACTATACGATAAGATTGTGACTAATGGCGAACGCGTCGGCGGGCATCCTTCGTCAATTTAGATATAAAATAAGAAGCTTGGAGATAGATGATCATATCACCGTACCAAGGATCGAGGGTGCTAATCAAGAAAATTGGATCATCCGGAATGTATTCTTCAGAACGAGAAGGAGCAGAGTCAGAAGGGAGAGAACATAGTAAATCAGCAAAAACCAACGATTTCTTAGACTTGGTAGCAGTAAATTCCAAATCAAACTCTTGGAGGATGACAATCCACTTCGAGTATTTTCCCCCCAGCAATTGTCGAGACAACATGTAGGTCATAGGGTTGCAATCAGAAATCACGGTCACAGTACGCAAAAGAATATAATGACGAAAACGTTGGACCACCTGAACTATAGCCAACGCTAACTTCTCAACATGAGCATAACGCATTTCTGATTCGAGAAGGTTATGAGACAAGTAATAGATAACATGCTCTTAACCATCATCGTCGTCTTGTACCAAAACCATGGCAATCATGTTGAAATTGGCAGCTAAATAGAGGGAAAAAACTTGATGATAATTTGGAGGGCGAAGTACAGGAGCACTGACAAGCAATGTCTTCAACGCATCAAAATATTTCTGAGCCATTTCATCCCAAGAGAAAGGGACGCACTGCTTTAACAATCGTGTGAATCCTTTAGCTACTTCGGCATAGTTAGGTATAAAATGACGTAAAAATTTAGCCTTACCTTGTAGACTCTGCAACTGATGCAATGAGGAAGGAGAGGGGAGATTGATAATAGCCTCAACCTTGAGAGGATCGAGGCGAATTCCGTCTTTAGACACAATAATCCCTAAGAGTCTACCGGAATCAACACAGAAGATGCACTTGTGCAGATTAAGCCAAATATTGTAGCGTCTACAACAAAGAAAAATCTGACGAAGATGGTCAGGATGATCCCTACGCTTGGCCAAATGAGCCGGAAGGTCATCCAGATAAGGTTGCACGATGTGACAAATATCATGAAAGGTATAGGACATCGCACGTTGAAATGTAGCCCCAACATTATTTAAACCAAAAGGAAGCTTCTTATACGTGAAGGTACCTCAAGGACAGATGAATGCAGTTTTGTGTTGATCAGTTGGGAGAATTTTGATCTGATTATAGCCAGAAAAATCGTCCATGAGGGAAAAAATCTCGCTCCCAGCACAGTCGTCAATGATTTGATCGATGAAGGGAGTATGATAATTATCCTTAGGACAAGCACGATTTATATCACTACAGTCAACACAAACACGAATAGCCCTATTTCTTATCTACAGGAACAATATTAGAAACCCATTCTGTCAATGGAATTAGATAAATGAAACCAACTTTCAGAAGCTTTTCAACTTCAGCCTTAATGGTGGCAACTTTCCTAGGATGCACCGGACGAAGACGCTGGCGAACAGGTTTTGAACCGGGGTAGGTAGGAATCTCATGTAACACGATGCTAGGATCAATGTCGGACATTTCTTCGTAGGACCATGCAAATACATCACAGAATTCGTGGAAAAGGCTAGTATAGACTCGTACTTCATCGGAAGAACAAGTGACCCTGAGGTGGATGTTCTCGATGATTCCCGGTTTAATGGAAATGTCAATAGGCATCATCTGTGTAATGTTGCTCAAGTTACCTTTTGAAAAGACTTCATGTATCTGAATAGGTGTTTGAAGCGGAGGAGAGGGAACCTGAGAAGCAAACCGCTCAAGACAAGTAGACATGGCCCCGAGACTTGGCAGAAACGAGGAACGATGATGACTATCGTCCCATGGGAGATATTCAAGAGACATGGTTTCCACAATGGCCTCATCGGAGGGAAACACTTCTTTCAAAGGGTCAGGTGAATCAAAATCACCAAGCTAAGGGGATTGAGAAGAAATGTCAAGAGACATGCTCAACATAGCACAATTAGAAGGTGGAGGATTTGAAGCTGCTATGAGTTCACAATAATCAATCTCAATCAAACTCAATGGCATCGAATCTCCAAAGGAATCGATCTGTTCAGGTTAAGGGATAACCCATGGGTCATCGTTGTGAGAAATCATGTTGACCTGAACAGTATTCGGTGGTGGAAGGGGAAAAACACCCATGAGGGTAGGATCCTTGAAAAGGCCTGGCCCTATGCTCTCGTAGGGAGTAGGAATCTTATCCACGTACTGAACGTTGTTCTCGGAAGTAGAAGTGAAAAAATACAATTGATCGACAGTAATAATATTTCCTTCGTGCGGGAATTTCAAAACATGAAAGAGAGTAGACGGAACACACAACATGGCATGAGTCCAACTATGACCGAGGAGAAGATTATAATTGATTTTACCATCAAAGAATTCAACCTCAACATTTACTGTTTTCCCTTCTAATGTAATCGGAAAACTAGTGAGAACACCAAGAGGTTTAGAATCTCTTCCATCAAATGCCTCAAGGGCATTGGGCGAAGAAGTGAGAGCTGGAGAACCGATGGCTTTCCAGCAAGTAGATGACATAACATAGGTAGATGCACCCTCGTCCACAACTACCCAGTGAATATTCAAATCATTAATACCAACTTGGATAATGAGCGCAATTTGATGCGGGAGTCGCGGGACGAAATTCTGTAAGTCGAAAGCAAGAAGGCTAGTATCGGCAGGATTGACCCCACCTATCATAGATAACAAAGCCTTCCGTTGAGATGGACAACTCTGAAGTACTTCTAGAGAAGACATAGCAGAAGGTGCCTGAGCCAAATCCTCAACAATACTGTAATGTTGAGCAGCACGGGCATTAGGATTGTAAGAAGACTTTCGGATTACACCTTTGGAAGGTGGCTGCATGACGGATTCGGTGCTAGGCCATTCAATCTCAAGAGGGCCAGAAACAGGCGGAGGAGGAGGACCATTAGCGATCTCCTTCCCTACTGCCTAACGCAAGCCAGAATAATCTTTCAATCGAGTAGCAATGGAAATGGGTGCAGAACTGTTCATCATGAAGACCTGAGATCCAAATGGGGTAGAGGAATCAGTTTTCTCTACCATCTGTGTTTTCTGAGCTAGGAAAGGTTCTTTAAGAACATATAGAGCTCCTTGGGTGCCTTTGAGCAATCGACTCACTTCGGACCGTCGGGGACAGTCCTTGGTGAAGTGCTCTTCATCACAATTCAAACAAGGATACTTCGGTTTGCGTTGAGAATTATCAGCAGAATGAGGTTTCGGAGAATCCTGTTTCGGGGTATTGGCTTTGGCCTTACCTTTAATCTTCTTCTTGCTTTTAGAAGTGTTATCCGTAGGATTGGCATGAACGGAATTCACCTCTACGGATTTGCTAGAATTAGAAGTTGGCTGAGAAGAAACATTATTGGAAGAAGTAGACTTCTGCTTCCCAGAGTTGGATGAAGAAGACTTTTGAGAAGTCTGAGATACGAAACCAATAATACCATCAACAAATGGATTCACTGGTGGTTTAGAAGTTCCAAGTCAAGGAGCATCAGGCAAGATATCATATAACACGCCAGACTGAGAGTACACAAGATCAAGGTACTGGGCGTAAGCAATGGCTTGTTCCTCGGTTACACATGCCCCCATAGCTATGTCTTTGGCAATCTGATTGAAAAAGGAGGTAGTGAACCAATGAGTCAGAAGCTGATCAGGAATCTCAAATTTGATCATACGACGATGACACTGCCACTCATGAATATGGTCTGAGATATGAGTAGCTCAGTCTTGTTTCAATGAAGTGAGGAGATGCGTCCCGGTCTCATAGCGGATCGGTAACTGAAAATGCGTAAGGAATTCCATGGCTAAGGAATTGAAATCTGGAAAAAATCCACGAGATAGCTCAATGTACCACTTTGTAGCGGCACCAGTAAGAGTTTGTTGGAAAAGATGAAGCCAAATAGAATCGTCAACCCAAGAGTTAGAAGAACACCACAAGTGGTAAGTCATAACATGTGTTTGGGGGTCTTTGCCAAGTTTACCCTCGAATTTAGGACAATCACCGAGAATCTTGGTCGGAACCGGAGGCCAATACGGGTTATGGAGAATGGGATCATTCGTCAACTTTGACACATCGGATAGTTCCAACGTAGCAATAAATGGTAATTGAGTATTGAAATTCATCGGAGGTCATTGATAAGGACTTGTGTGTACATTCCACCTAGTCTGAGTAGGATTCTGTCCCCATACATTTTGTCCCAAAGGATTCAGATCATAGGGATTAGAAGTAGGATAATTCAATTGATACTGGGTTTGAGGACCAGGATATTGAGTCGAAGTAGACCACGGAGGTCCTTGTTGAGCAGCATAAGGATTCTATTGAGGAATGTAAGCATGGCTTTGAGGTTGATGATATACAGGTTGATTTTGAGGGTAAGGAATCTGCGGCGCACTATATACTAGTTGATATGAAACTTGAGGGTAGTAAGCGTCGTGCGGTTTAGCAGGTTGACCTTTCGGATAAGGTTAAGCAGGCTGCTGAGCAGGTTGACCTGGCTGAGTTGGGTAAATAGGTAGAACTGGCTATGGAACTGAAGGAATCTGTTGGTGAGCAGGTTGAAATGGCTGATGAGCTGGTTGAACCGATTGTCGAATTGGATACTGATGACCACCGGGTTACTCTTGTGGGAAAATTTGGCCTGATGGTTGTGATAGACCAGGTTGTCCCTGATAACCAGGTTGACCCAGAGACAGACCGTAGGGTTGTCCTGGTTGCACAATATTTGGGCCATACTGAACGTGCGGCTGTGATTGAGGTGCAACAAGTTGTCCTTGTGGTGGATAAATTTGTCCCCCAGGACCAAAAGACGGTCCTAGTTTATTCAGAGGTTGAATGGAAAGACCGGAGTGTTGTTCATGTTGGACCAAAGGTTGCCCTTGTAAAGGTTGGCCTTGTGGACCGTATGGTTGTCCCTGTGGACCAGAAGCAGGGCCCTGCTGAGGCAAAGGTTGTCCCTGAGAGGGTTTTCCTTGTAAGCCAGAGGGTTGCATGGGAAAGGTATGTCCCAAATGAGTAACAATTTGATAGGGATCATAAACAGCCTGATAAGGTGTAATATTCCAAAATTTGCAAGCAGCAAATTGGAATATTAATTTTTGCTTATGTCATCTAGGAGATGAATAAAATGGGTAAAAGGCCCATGAGTTGGAATAAAATCCCTCATAGTGTGAAAGGGATCAATGGAGTAGCTTAATTTTTCACCTTCCAATGTGAAAAGGGGAAAATGCATGAGGACAAGGTCAAGTTTGACCAAGTCAACAGCACTGCCTAAGAGGTGTAGCTTGCATGAGAAGACAACGTAGTTTAAGAGGGAGGAATATTGTTTGTGGAAGAAACCCTAATGTGTGGGGTCCAGGGAAAAGAGGCATTCACTACATATAAGGAGGAAGAGGCAGCCATAGTGGGATATCTTGGAGCATTTGATCATTTGTCTGATTAGACTATTTGCAGTCTCCGGTTGTTCAACTGAGTTGCAGTGTTGCTTAGCACGAGGGATTCCTGTTTAGGATTTCCTCTCCTTCTTGAGAGGCCTCTTGGAGAATTGCACTTGATTTTCTCCACATATTGGCTCAAGGCCAAAGCCACTTCTTTAGTCACTACGTTATTTCTTCTGAAGTATAACGTAGTGTTGCTGGGTGTTGCAATGGAGGGGTTCCACAACACCATTCCTTGTCTCATATTTCAAAGGAGTGAATCTCTATTCCTCAAAAAGTTTAGAAGGAAGGTTTTAGAGTTGATTTCCATATCTTGGCATCAAGGCCAAGCATATCCCATCATAGACAGCGCAGTCCATTCTCCATACTGCGTTATTTCAGTGCATATGTGCAGTGAGGGGTTGCACCATCATCTTTGAGGAAGAGGTCTTTAGGGAAAGGATCAGCCTATCACTTGAGAGAACTATTGGAGGAGGTTTGTTTCATATTGCACATCATTTTCAGCCATCTCCATTTATTTTCAGAGTTGCAGTTGCTACCCAGCAACTCCGTCATTTCTGCAGATTTTCCATTTTCATGTACTTATTTCAGCTAATCCTTCCCAGGATTGTGCATTTTTGCTGTATTAGTGTTTTCAGGGGTTGAGAGCTTGCTCCCCCTCGTTTATTTGAGCTGAAATTGTCATATCATCCTATTATCATTTTTTATGTTGCAGTATCTCCTATAAACTGTGTTATTTTAGCCAGGGCTTTTCACATGTAGCAGTGCTCTTGCATTTTCTTGTACATGTTCTATTGAGGCTTTCATTTCCTGGCTTGAGTGACTGGTTCCTCAATTCATTGTACTCTTTTGCTGCTATATTATATATTTTTTGGCCATTTACATCTTCGTATACTAAGGCTTACCATAATAACATTGTCATTCCATTTTATAAGCATACATTGTTGCAGTCCCTTCATCGGGCATTTTCCAAGGACAACAAGGTGTGCGAGACCTGTTTAACCCACCTAGAGGGATTTATTTGGGGCCTCCTCTTGGATTCAAGTATTAGACACATTTTTATAAGGGATCCAGGTCCTGGTTTCATTTCCTGTAGCAGCCATTACTGGAAAATGTGTTTTCCAGTCATGCCTTGCTAGCTGTTCCATATTTGGAATATTACAGTGGTATCAAAGCTGCTTTCTTGGCTCAACTTGTGAGTCTAAGCCCAAGAAGATCAGAAGATTGAAGAGGATGGGTTTTATCTCATCATATTTCAGATCCATGAAGAACCTCCCCAAGGAGGATAAGCAGAAAGAAGAGGAAAAACCCTGCACTTCCTATTCTCATCAAGGAGACAAAGAAATAAGCAGGAAAAAGACTCCATATTTTGGAGAAAAGAAATGGGATAAGCTTGCAAAGCTTCTTCCTAAATCTTTACATAACATTCATGAGGATTTCAAGAAGATTCAGAGGGAGATGTATGAAGAATCTCTAAGAGAGTTTGAATCTAAAGCAAACTCTAGATTTGAGGAGTGTGAGCAAGCAGCTACACATCCTAATACACAGCGTAGTCACATGCCCAGGATTGCTGGAAGAGAGATGGAAAGAGGAGAAGAGGTTTCTAGGAGGGAAACCCTAAGTGATTTCTTGAAAGAGCATGAGTTTCAAACTCAGAAACTCCGAGATCATCTCATTTTTTCAGAGTTTTGTAAGATGAAGGTGAAAGGAAGAGAGCAGCAGGATAGATTTCATTTATCTACCTTTGAAGGTTCACCTGTATGTTCAGCCAAAGCTTGGGTGGAGTTAGAGACATTCTTGCAGCAACACCACATTTTTGAACATGAAGCCATCAAAGTTGCAGCGCTGCATTTGAGAGGTAAGGATTTTTCCTGGTGGATTTTTGAATCCTTTTCTTTAAGAAATGTAAACATTGCGTCCTATGCTAGTTTCACTAAGGCATTAGTGAAAATATTTGATAGAAGGATTCATGAGACACACATGGTGGAGAAAAACAAGAAAACTCAAACAAAACCCTTGCATGAGAACGAAGTACCATTTCAGAAAACAATGGGGGAGGCTGAAAACTTGCACCATACTTTCACAGAAGAGAAACTTCCATCTCACACCTTTGAGCAAGGGAGCATGGAGATCTCTTTTTCAAAAAAGGATCAAATCAATGGAGGGTTGCCCATTCATGTTGTAGAGATTGAGGGCAACAACGCTGTCATGTCTAGAGATTATCTAGAGCCTCATGCAGAGGAAGGAGGAGCTCTTGCTCCAAGTAGAGGGATGCTTGCATCTTTGCAAGGAAGTCCCCAAGATCTCACGTGTAGAGATCAAGGCACAACTCATGTTATACCTATGCCATTGTTGAGGAGGTGTGAAATCATAGAGACACAAGGAGGAGATAGGGAGAAGACCCAGCATCATGAGATGAGGGGTACATGTCCCTATTCATTTATGGAGGTTGATGCACCTAAGAAGGTGATTGGATTGCGTAGTGGAAGCATGGAAAATTTTTTTCATTCATCTATTCAGTCATCTCTTGATGATGATGTCTCATTGCATGGAAAAATTTTGCCGGGGAGACCACTGGAACAACAGAGGAGGATGGATGCTTCACATGTTGGGGCACCACTCAGTTATTCCAGGAGGGTGGAAACCTTGGGAGAGCTTGATACAATGTTGGGAGTCTTGGGTAGACTCAAGGAGAGAGAGAGCATTCTCTCAACATCATCAGCACCCACTTTCATTTCAGATTTTGCACTATGGCAGGAGCAGCAGGGGAAGGATATCAACCTTCCAACTTGCATCTCTGACATAGGATATGTCAATGGAGAGGGAAGCCATATGACAGATGTTCTTCATGAGAGATCATCAGCGCTGTCACTATGGTGGATAGATCCATATTGGAGCTCCCAGCTGTTGGTGGAGTATTCCAAGGATATTGTCACTTGTATGATATTGGATGGCCAATTGCATGAGGAGGGATATTAAGTCAGAGATGGGGTCATCTTTTATCATGGTAGGATCTTCTTTCCTGGAGCTTCCAAGCTCAAGGAGAAGTTGCTACAAGCAGCTTAGGAGGATTTCCTTTTCAGTCCCACTTGTTCTATGAGAGCATACCACACCATCATGGAGGGGTATTTTTGGAAGGGAATTGAGGAGGAGATATATCAGCATATGCAAAGATGCATGGATCAGATGCAAATGGAGGAGAGACATGACTCTTTGGAGGAGTTAGCACAACCACCTCTTTTCTCTTTGAGGATGAGAGGAGACTCACCTATGAGCCAATCCATTTGTATGAGTAGGGAGTATGGTAAGGGTATTCATTGTTGTTTACATGAGCATTTATATTATGTGTGTATATGTCCCTTAGCCATACATGTGAAGGATGATGCTCCAAGGAGGAGCATTATTTTTTCTAGACCATAAGGTTTAGATGAGGCCATAAGCATGATTGATGGCCATTCCCTAGGAGGACCCGGGAAAGAAACACATTATGGAGAACATGCTCATTTTACACCTTACATCATTCACTTCCTCCATACTTATGAGGAGATTGGAGCAACAAGAAATTGGTTGAGAAGCCACTTATTTTATCAGTCCCTATTACAGTTGAGTGTCAAGTTGCGTTGGTTGCACTTGACGGACCATAGTCCTTCTCATTTGTTGCATATGGCAACAAGTATGATTCTAATTTTTTCTCCCTATCGCTCTATTGTTTCTGTCTTTATGAGGAGCATGCTTGGGAGAGAGACAATGCTTGGGAGAGAGACACATTGGGTGAATGTGTCCTTTGAGGGAGAATCCTCCCACACTTTTTGCACTACATGTTCTAAGGGGAGCATGAGATATGATATGGTTACCTTAACAACAAAGTTGTTACTTTATGAGGTGAGCCATATGATGGATGAGATGCCATATGTTGATGACTTCCAAATCATCATATATGGGGATATTTGGGCCAGCATTATTTGCAACGTTGGAGGAGAGATCTTTGGAGATATAGTCCTCATCTTGCCACTGGAGGGAAACCTTATTGCAGCCCAGGATCAACAGACACTCTACACTTACCTTAAGTGGAGAGATGGACAGCGTGGGGTAGGCTACATTGTCTACCATGTGTAGACTTTCAGACCACCTACTTTTCCGGAGCCAAAGGTGGAGGACAGTTTCCAGGAGTTGCCTAGTTGGAAGGTGACTCATTTTTCATGCCTCATAGCTTGGAGATGGAGGATCCATATGGGAAAGATAGTTCCCATTATATTTCAGATCCCATTCTTCAAAGGGACCTCTAGACATCACTTTTCTATCCTCTTGAGTATTTCGCCTTTACATGATGATGGCTTGATAGCTAACTTGCATGCTGAGGAGGGGCAATGTGGAGGCTTGATTGATGAGATAGCATCAATTTCCTTGGAGGAGATCATCATACATGGATTCTATAGGGAGAGGAGGAAAGAAATCAGTCTATCCTTGCACTTGCTTGAGGACAAGCAATCTTTGAGAGGGGAGGACTGTAATATTCCAAAATTTGCAAGCAGCAAATTGGAATATTAATTTTTGCTTATCTCATCTAGGAGATGAATAAAATGGGTAAAAGGCCCATGAGTAGGAATAAAATCCCTCTAAGTGTGAAAGGGATCAATGGAGTAGCTTAATTTTTCACCTTCTAGTGTGAAAAGGGGCAAATGCATGAGGACAAGGTCAAGTTTGACCAAGTCAACAGCGCTGCCTGAGAAGTCTAGCCTGCATGAGATGAAAACGCAGTTTGAGAGGGAGGAATATTCTTTGTGGAAGAAACCCTAATGTGTGGGGTCCAGGGCAAAGAGGCATTGACTTGCATATAAGGAGGAAGAGGCAGCTATAGTGGGATATCTTGGAGCATTTGATCATTTGTCTGATTAGACTATTTGCATTCTCCGGCTGTTCAGCTGAGTTGCAGTGCTGCTTAGCACGAGGGATCCCTGTTTAGGATTTCCTCTCCTTCTTGAGAGGCCTCTTGGAGGATTGAACTTCATTTTCTCCACATATTGGCTCAAGGCCAAAGCCACTTCTTCAGTCACTACGTTATTTCTGTTGAAGTATAACGTAGTGTTGCTGAGTGTTGCAGTGGAGGGGTTCCACAACACCATTCCTTGTCTCATATTTCAGAGGAGGGAGTCTCTATTCCTCAGAAAGGTTAGAAGGAAGGTTTCAGAGCTGATTTTCATATCTTGGCATCAAGGCCAAACATCTCCCATCATAGACAGCGCATTCCATTCTCCATACCGTGTTATTTCAGTGCATATGTGCAGTGAGGGGTTGCACCATCATCTTGGAGGAAGAGGTCTTTAGGGATAGGATCAGCCTATCACTTGAGAGAACTGTTGGAGGAGGTTTGTTTCAGATTTCACATCATCTTCAGCCATCTCTAGTTATTTTTAGAGTTGCAGCTGCTACCCAGCAACTCCGGCATTTCTGCAGATTTTCCATTTTCATGTACTTATTTCAACCAATCCTTCCAAGGATTGTGTATTTTTGTTGTATTAGTGTTTTCAGGGGTTGAGAGCTTGCTCCCCCATTTATTTGAGCTGACATTGTCATATCATCCTATTATCATTTTGTATGTTGTAGTATCTCCTATAAACTACATTATTTTAGCCAGGGCTTTTCACATGTAGCAGTGCTCTTGCATTTTCTTGTACATGTTCTATTGAGGCTTTCATTGCCTAGCTTGAGTGACTGATTCCTCAAGTCATTGTACTCTTTTGCTACTATATTTTATACTTGTTGGATATTTACATCTTCATGTACTCAGGCTTACCATAATAACATTGTCATTCCATTTTATGAGCATACATTGTTGCAGTCCCTTCATCGGGCATTTTCCGAGGACAACTAGGTGTGGGAGACCTGTTTAACCCACCTAGAGGGATTTATTTGGGGCCTTCTGTTGGATTAAAGTATTAGACACATTGTTCTAAGGGATCCAGGTCCTGGTTTCAATTCCTGTAGCAGCCATTACTGGAAAATGCATTTTCCAGTCATGCCTTGTTAGCTGTTCCAAATTTGGAATATTACACAAGGATCAATAGGAGGCAAATAGACCGGATTACCATACACATCATAATGGTGCGGATATACATATACGGGATTACCAACAACATCATAATGATGGAAACGAGGATCTCTAGAAGCTTGGGACTGCTGGGAACCCTGAGAACTCTAGTGTTGAACAGCTAACAGATATTCTTCAAAAGTAAGACCACCAGGAATCACAGGAGGAGTGGAAACTAAACAAGAAGCCACACAGACTGTCGATTGGACTGGAATAGACATAACATTAACCTACGAACCAGGAGTCGAAGGTGATATCCCTAAAAAAGGTAGGACCAAACTCTGAGGAAGAGTTACTGTAATGGATTGCGCAATGGAGGCAACACCAGACATAATCTGACTCAAGGACCTATATCCAAGCGGAAGTGACACCAACGGTGGACAAGATTGGATAGAGACACGGGGGAGATCTTTGGGAAAAAGGTGATATTCTCCTGAGGAAACATGAATATCTTCACTACCAACAGGACTAGAGGAAACCATATATGACCCTACCGTAAGATCTTCGAAAAGAATACGGGGACTAGGAGGTATCGCAGCAACAATAAACAGGGAGCCCGACGTAAGAGGAGGAAAATCTCTTTCTTCCCCAAAACTAGACCAAGCACTTGAAGGAGGCCAATTGAACTCAACTGGCTCGTCAAGCGAAGATCAAGTAGCAAGGGGTTGGATAGATGAGAGAATAGGCTGCGAAAACTCGACAGACCTAGTGGACTGAGGGGTTTCAAAAGAAACATCTGGGAAAGAACTACCACTAGGAGGCAGTGAGGACGATAAAACTGGATGTTCTGCCACTTTGACTGTATATCTGAAAAGGAAGAAAAAATATAACCAATCAACAGTTCCAAGATCAAGAACTAAGGAAACAAATCAGGCCAAGAACAAAACTTTTAATATGCGTGAAATCATAGGTGATTTAATTTATGACACTGAAACCAAAATTCGTTGTTTCATGTTTTAAGAGTCGAGAAATAGGTAAAAGATGACTCTAGTCACTTTCAATTTGAAACGAGCATGAAAGGACAAGTGCTCAGTGATCTCTTCTCTTATTTAAAGAGTCACAAAAAGATCGAAATGACTACTCAGGTACTCTACGCTACGAGGTTTCCGTGAACTGCCATATACACCTTGGTGATGACCAAGGAATTAACGTACGGCAGGTAATCTCCCCAAATGTTGTGTTTGGTGTATCACAGTTACAAGGCGGCAGACTCGGATTCCTATGGATAAAGGATTGCAACCTAGAGGGGTCTCCCTTTATATACACAATGGTACGAGGAGCACAAGTCCGTACTAGCACTGTCTAAAGCCAAAAAGAGAACGACAACTATTAGGTTTTAAGACGTCAGATAACGTCTCTAGCCTAGACCACTAGAATATTACGTTAGGTTTCAATGTTGCCTTAGGTTCATTGAATGAATTTTGACAGTTGATCTTGGATTATGTTAAGGCCCTTTCGAATTTGGAGCTCAACTTCCTAAATGCAAACTATATGCAAATGAACATCTTTTCCAATTCGATGAATGCTAGTTATGTGAGGGATGGAAATCTTTCAAACAATAACAAACAAGGAAATTATGCGAAGAAAACCTCTAATGCCTCTAATGCAATCAATCGACAGCGAAACTCTTTCCTAGATTTAACAAATACTAGTTATGCGAAAGAATCAATTCAATTTCGATGCAAAGAATGCAAAACATATTTTTTGTTAAAAATTTTCAAATGAAACAAAGCACACAATGCACTAATTCAATGAAAAATAAGCATGAGCTTGAGTACGGGAATGTAGGGATTGGAATCAAATGGCTCAACCAAATACACAACGAACACAAAAGAATACTCAAACGAATGCTGCAATCTTTCAATAAAAAAGAGAAATTTTTCCAAAACGACCCAATACAAGCAATGTAATCAATGCTTGGAGAAATAAGGGGAAGGATCAATCAATAAAACGAAAAGACCATTCAACCAACAAAACACTCAAACGGATCATGAAAACTCAACACAATTAACCCAAAACGAGACTGACAACAATCAAAGAGACTTGATCTTCAAGCAGAAAGCTCAGTACAAAAGACACATAGAAACCCTAAGGCCGTAAACTGCACTGATAAGAATATGGACAAACGACTGAGAAAAGACAAGTTTACAATGATAAAAAAAATATAAAAGGCTTAATTACACTCAATAAATAACCCAGAGGCAAGAAAAATTGACCAAAAACTCATCAAAAAAGGATAAACCTAAGTCTACATGGATGGGCACGACTGTGAGGCTATATTCAGTGCCAAACAAGGGTTGGCGTGACTGCACCAAGAGCAACCTGTGCCAATGGGCACAATTGTTTAAATGAAAAGAGCGCCAAGCCAGATAACTATAGAAACAAGGCAAATCCAATGAGCAGAGGTCAAATCTGACACTCTGGAGCTGAACAGAGGATGGCAAGCAAGCTGACAAACCAGAAAAAGACAAACAAGTGAACCAATCAATCAAAAAATGACCCAACAAGTCAAGATGACAAACTCACACTAATCCCCAGCGGAGTCGCCAATTTGTTTTGCAGGTAAATCCTCTCTGCAGACAGAGACAATCCCTCTAGCCCTAGGGTGGGTTAGAAACAAAGGGACACTCTAAAGTGTTGTTTTCTAGTTAATGAATGAACAAAAGACACGGTAGATTGACCTACCTAGAATCCAATGTTGTTTTCGTTGTCGAAAGAGTAGTATCCTCTCACTCCTGCCTTGGAAAATCACAATCTGTTTGCCATTACGCTCGGATACCTGCACATAGAACAAGAAACGAGAACAACATACAACATAATGGTTTCACTCATAACTATTATCCAGTCAAAGAGGGCTAAACATATCGCATTAAACAAACATCATAACACAATAGTGGAACCAAACAATAGTCATGTATATAAATAAGTAGAAGGAAGAGGTACAACCAATGCTTTGACGTCGTAGTCTCCTCCAGTGGGGTTTAGTCGAAGCGTGTCTCAGTACTTATCGAGGGATTCAGACGGGATGAGGGCATGGAATCGAGCTCTCTTGACGAAGTTCCTCCTTGCTCTATCTCTTTCTCAATGCAACTATTCAATCTATGCTTAATTATTCAGCTATAGTATCAATCCTCCTAGTTCAGCTAGTTGATGAGAAGAGAGATAGTTTCTTTTATAGAGGAAAAAGAGGAGGTTGGGATCCCTACAAAGGTGGGAGGGAGTCCTATCCTTTAGGAGAGTTCCAAGGGAGGTGGAAACTACTAACTAAAGGAGGGAGTCTGTGGTTGTTTCAGTTCAACAACTCCCAATGACTCATCCTCGAGGTCGTTGGAATGGAACCTCCGCCTCTATTTTTAAAAAACATTCCATAAACATCTCGGTGTAGGTGCTTAACTGGGATAGAGCACCAACTGGCGCGGGCTCAGTGTTAATTTTCCAGTTCAGCGCGGGAGTATAACTGGCTACTCGCGCTAAGGCAAAAACAAGGGTTTTTACAGTCCTGCTTAGGGAATTGTCAACAGGAGGAATATTGCTCTCATGTAAAGGGATGCAATGATGGTCTTTGCAAGGCATGACACTTATTATTAGTCACATAAATGACCCTCCAATGTGCGAGTTGGGGATTGCAGGGACAGTGACAAAATGTTGTGTAACAGTTTGGATATCCACTTTCCCGCTTCCTGATCCTTTCTATGCCCCTCGACATACCCTGTCGATCACCATGCTCATGTTCTCCATGGTGGGCCGGGTGTCGATCAGGACTGGTATTTCCCCCCTCCGCGACAGTCTTGTTATGAAGTAAATGTTGGAAACATCAATTTCGAGTTCTTGATCACGAAGAATGAATTTTTCCTGATCCTCATCCTAGATACTGATCAAGTATTACAACAGCTCCGGTTGAGCTCTGGGGCATGGTGTCATGAAGAATTTTTTCAGTCCATAGTCTCTGAGAGCTTCCATGCATCTTTCATTTTCCATGGCAAGCTCGTCTTCTTCACTGTGTTCCCGTTCTTTCCATTCGATCACCATTTTGCCACTTTACACCTGAAAACATGTTCATATGAACCTCATTAGCCAAATTAAAATCTTTTGATTTGTGAAAATTGGGCCTACTTGCTTGAATTATAAGCTTAAAAAGGTTTGTGCGGTTGGTGCGACTGTTTGGGAAACAATTGCGCCAATGGGCGTGCCCCAGTTCAGAAATTTGGGTGATTGGCACGTCCGTGCCCGATACTCGCACCAACCACCATGCCCTATTTTTTACAAATTCCCCCACAAAATTACAAATTTGGGGTTGCAGGTAATGGAAGAGGAATTAAAATGCAAGGAAGGATGTCGGCTCTTACCTGGAACTAACGGATTCGAGATTGATCTACCGGATCGCCCGCTACCGTCGCCGCAAAATCACAGTCTAAAATGGGTAATTATTGCTCCACAAGAGGTAAAAGTGAAAAGTAATTATGTTTTACCACTTTTGGCATTTATAACTTTCCAAAACCCTAATTAGGTTTTAAGACATATTTTTCGATTCTTTCACCATGTTATTTCGAGAAATGGGTTTTACGTTTGTCTCTTGTGCAACGACGGTTTTTTAATGAGATAACAATGAAGTAACAATTTGTATTTTATACTTTTTCAGACTCGGTAAAAACACGAAAAACTCACTACTGGAGTCTTATTTCAGCTCTTTCAGACTCTCTAAAACTGAAAAGATTACCGTGACCCTTGTCGTTTTGAACTCATTAAATGGATACGAAATGATATCTACCCAATATATTGTTACCCCTTTTTTGGGCTAGGATAGACTATTTATGAAAAAAGGAATACCTTAGCCTATCGCGACTAAGAGGTTCTTTCAGATATTATTTTCTACCTTTTCGGATATGAGGGACTATTTATGAAAAGGGACATGCTGGAGTTTTCTTTTCCGCTTCTTTTCAAACTCTCTAAACATGAAAATATGTTGAGTTCTTCCTTTGTCAGACTCGTTAAACCCTGATGACATAGGAAATCATCACCATGAAGTTCCCCGAGTTCCTCCTTCCTAGGGCTCATAAAATGTACTAGGATGGATTTGTCCGAAGGACAAAGTTACATTGCAAGCATATGTTATCCCCTTCAAGCTTGTTTTCCAAAAATAATTGGGGTTCTCACAAAAAATGGTGGGGGAAAATGGAACCAGTCCTTAGTTGTGTCGACAGTGTGTCGCTCTTGAACATGACACTCATCTGCATTCGTGTCGAGTTGGGGACATCTCATTTCATCATTTTTTCCTCCATGGGTTTGGGTAATCTGTTTTAACCTCTCATATTCTCTTTGCCACGTCATCATGACCTCAGATCCATTGATGTCAAATATTTCCAAATCCATAGTCGTGTCGCTAATATGTTCAAGAGAAGTTTGCCTCTGCAGTTTTCAACCTCCCTCTGATCCTCTGTTTGTTCTTGATTCATTATCATCATGTTCCTCTGTCTCATGTCGATGATGTGGGAAGCATTACGGCCCTCCTTTGACCGGGTCACTTCCTATCGACTTCAACTCATTATCTAGGAAGTTGATCTAGAGACACCCTTTCGGTACCTTGGAGCTTGCATGCTTCAATGGAAAGTTATTCGCATTTGACGACAGGTCCACATCATTAGCCTTCGATCGAGTGATTCTACGGGTGTTCGACGCCAAATCACTGTTCACATTTTGTGGATTGTACCTGTTGTACCTTGAGAACCATTGTCACTATTGGTGATTTCTCTCGTGTCTGTTAACAACTTTCATCATTGGATGGTATTCAGGTGACTTTCTTGCATGTTAGACTTCAGCTCACATATTCACATTCTTGAATTTGTACTTATTCAGGTCGAGATGGAGCACAAGACCCTGGGTTTTGTCTGATAAGATCCAGGCTGTGGGATATTATGGTTTATCATGAATTTATGTATGACTCTTTGGTTGCGACCATACCTGGGTCTATTTATTGATCCTTACTGCTGGATGGCTGCGTCCATACCTCAGATCTCAGTTTTTATGTACACTATTATGGATGGCTGCACCCATGCCACATGTTCATGTATCAGAGTTATCAATTGTATTTGTACTTGCAGGATTTCCAACGGCGATGTTTGGTTCAAACGCGTTCTCGTAAAGCATTTCACCCCTCCCTCTCTCTCGGACCTCATGCTTTAGGGGGCATCTGTTACACAGCATTTTGTCATTATCCTTGCAATCCTCATCCTACACATTGGAGGGTCATTTATGTGACTAAAACAAAGTTTCATGCCTTGAAAAGACCATCATTGCATCCCTTTCCATGAGGACAACATTCATTATGTTGACAATTTCCTAAGCAGACCATCAGAAACACATGTTTTTGCCTTGGCGCTAGTAGATCGTTATGTGCTCACACCAATGAGGAAGATTAACACTGGGCCCTATGCCCATTGGTGCTTTGTCCGAGTGAGCTACCCACGCCAACCTTTTTATGGAATGTTTTTTAAAAATAGAGGCAAAGTTTCTATCCTAACAACTTCATGGGAAAGTCATCTGGAGTGGTTCGATTGAATAACCACGACCCCACTCCTTTGGCCTCTTGTTTCCACCTTTTGGGGAAACCTCCCAAGGGATAAGGCATCCCTTCCACCATTGCAGGGATCCCAACCTCCTCCCCTCCCTCTATAAATAAAGCCATATTCCATTGATGAGATAGCTGAACATATTATAGTTGAAAGGCTGAAGAGAATTCCTGAACATTTCGCTAGAAAGATAGAATGGAAAGAGACCCTTGTGGAGAGAGCTTAGGCTTGTGTCCTCACCTCGTCCGAATTCCCCGAAGATCCTTCGAGATTCGCTTCGACTGAACCCCGTTGGAGGAGGTTGCAACGTCAAGGCTCCGGTTGTAACTCTTCCTTCTATTTATATATATATACATTACTATTGTCTGGTTCCCATCTTGCGTTAATGTGTTTTGTTTGAGTCAATATGCTTAACCCTCCTTGACTGGTTAGTTGATTATGAATGAAATCATTGTCTTGTATGCTGCTCTTGTTTGTTGATCTTTGTGCAGGTATCTGAGCACTGTTGTAGAAGGATTGTGGCCCATCGAAGCATAGATCAAGAGGCCACCACCACTACAGCGATGACAACGTTGGACTCCAGGTAGGTCAATCAACCCTGTCCTTTTAATTCAGTGATTAGGAACCTACACTTTAGCTTGTCCCTCTATTGCTAGACCCACTCTAGGGCTAGAGGGATCATCTTTGTCCATAGAGAGGATTTACCTTCCCAACACCCGCCTCATTCCTTTGTTTTTATTAGTCACGGTTGCCTTACCCTTTTTAACGCAAAACGCTTGAAAAACCATTGAAGTTGAACCTCCACCTTTGCTCCTCAAATCTCCCGCTACCGTACTTCGCTCATCGCAAATCGCATGTTTTATTTGGTTCCCATTAACACTACCACTCCAAACGTCGATTGCGATAATGCTTCGTACTCCGCCACATCACAAATTGCAAATCACATTGTTTATTTGGTTCCTGTTAACACTTACCATTCCTATCTGCCGATTGCGATATTGGTATCACACTCCGTCCACCGGTCACACCGCCACATCATCTGAATCATCGCATATCACAGCTCGTTCCCGAACAACACTTCTGCCACTCCTCCAACCGCGCGATATTGTGATATTGCAATATCACATATCGTAGATCGCAACCTTTGGCCTTTTCGCAAATCACATTTCACACTCTCCATCCAATCCTTGTTAACACTTACCGCTACTCCTCCAACCTCATGACATTGCGATATTGTGATATCGCATATCGCAGATCACAACCTTTGGCCTGATCACATATCGCATATCGCACTGCCAACCCTCCATTGCAACTCCACCATCGCACTTTTCAAATCATTCCGCTCCAAAGAATTTTTTTGCTATAATAAAGGTTTAATAAGGTTCAAACCCCATATTTCCACCTCTAAGCCTTGTTTCACGTGGTGAGCCCTCCATTAGCACCTTTAGCCCGTTTTCCTCCAAGCTACAAATCAACACTTTTTCAATTTGAATTAAGTCATGGATAGCTTAGCTGCATGGTTAGAAGCATGGTAGCATGGTAGATAGATCATAGGATAAGTAGAGCGCATTTAGCCGTTTGGCCAAGTTAAGTATGGTTGAGAATTAGCTTCCTTTATGCCATTTATTTCTAGCAAGTTAAATTAGTTTCCTTTCCGTCATTTCCTTTCTGAAATTTAAATTAGTTTCCTTTCCTGTCATTTCTTTTCAGTAATTTAGTTTAGTTTCCTTTCTATCATTTCCTTTCTGCAATTTATTTTAGTTCCATTGAAGTGTGATAGACTTCATTGAGAACCCCTAGAAGTAGCACCCTTTTATAGAGCGGAAGAGGATGACATGAGTAGAATGCATCTGCTATGTATATAACACTGTCACCTCCAAGTTTGTACGAACCTCGGGATGATAAAGTAAAGTAGGGAATCCCCTGGGAGTTGCAGCGCTCTTGTTGCAATACCAAGGCTCACCAATTTGTTCACCCCTCGCTTATGCAAAGGGCTTGCAACCCCGTAAACTCTGACATCATTGGGCAGAGCGGTAACATAACAATGTCATTGTCAGAGCATTAACCAACGAAATGACCACTCCCAAAATTAGTTTTTTTTTTTTTAATGAATTTTTAAGCACTGAAAAATACTGAAAATAAATTTCCCTCCACCAAGGGAATTATGTCCCATCAGAGCTCCCTTAACCAATCAAAAATTAGAAATAATATTTGCTGAAATCTAGAAAATTATTTTTGAATTTGTAAAAAATATAAATATTAAGCATTTTCCCGAATCTTTGGTTAAAATTGCAAAAACATAGCCAAATAATGGAGAGTCAGTGCACTTTGACCGCGAGGTGAATGCTATAGTCCATAGTGAGGCGAGGACTAATAACAATTATTAAAAATAACAAGATTTAATTGTGTATGGGGATATTAAACAACCATCAAGTTCGTATTATTATATTCTAACAACCCATAAACCAAAGAAATATAATTTATCCCACATTAGTTGTGAGTATTGGTTTGGGACAACATATAAGTTCCAACATACCATAATCTTTATGTTAGTGAGGGAAACCACATAAAGGTGATGTCACCTAGCAACATAACTATTCATTGGTTGTAGCAACATAACTATTCATTGGTTGTGAGGTGAGAATGCTTGCTTACTTGACCTTAACTTGGGACATGTTGTGTAGGTGGGTGTATTTGAAAGAATGGTTTGATATACCTATCTTGTGGTATCTTGGAACAACTTCCACGAGGACAATGGTAAGTACTAATGAGAATAACATACATAATTTTTTCATTGAAACTTGAAACATTAATGAGAGCCTACAAAATATTTGAAACTAAACAATATGTGTTGTGTAGGTGGGTGTATTTGAAAGAATGGTTTGATATGCCTATCTTGTGGTATCTTGGAACAACTTTCATGGGATGATGATAAGTACTAATGAGAATAACATGTTGAGAATGCAACAAGATGACAGAGCTTAGTGGAAAGAAGTTGCCTTCACTAAGTGGGCCCGCAGGCTATTTTTGGCTCAAAGTCTATTTTTAGACATGTCGATCATGATTCTATGAGTTGCAGGATGCTATTTGTGGAGGGATGGTCAAGTTGGAAAAATAGATGGACTTCTATTTTTAGACATACTGGGCGAAATCTATTTTTAGATTGCCAGTCTAAAAATAGATATGTCGAATATTATTAGCTCTTAATAATATTTGGACTCTAAACATTATCTTATTCTCTTGGAGCACTTCAGTTTGATGCCTGGATGTGGCACATGCAGCTGACAGAAGGAATTACGCTATTCCTAGGGTCTAAGTGGAGCTATTGCATGATGACTTCAGTTAGAACTCATGTGAGTGAGTTTGGTGGAGTTGATTGAGGAGTTAATGGAGTTGTGTTTAGTTTAACTAATCTAAACATAGTTGAACTAGTTGTATTTAGTCTAACTGATTAATACACTAGTGATGAGTGGTGCGAATTAATTATTAATTAATTCACTAATTATTAACTCATAAATCAACTAATGAACACATCAGTTAACTTCAGTGCATGGACAGTTTCAGTGGAGATCAGTGATGGAGGTAGGTGAAAGAGCAGGTTGACTATCAGTTGTGACTATACTGGTGCATGAGTTTGCACCCAAGATTGATGGAGATGCCAATGAGAATTGCGCAATTAATACTAGTGGGATTCGAACTTGGATCACACAATTATCCATGTTGGATTGCGCAATAGAGGCAGGCTAACAGGTGGACAGGATTGGAGCATGTGACTTGCTTGATCTGAGCTTGTGTAGTGTGTAGCATGTGAGATAGTGCTGAGAGCTTGTGAGGGACTTTGTGCTATGTATTGTTACATGAAATCTATCATTATAATATACAGATAGTTGGGGGTTTTCAGCTTTAAGCTTTCCCATTACATATTGTGTTTATATGTGTGATTGATTATGTGGTTTTAATGTGCGCATGTGATTGTTTATATTTCCGCAATTGATGATCAATAGTAGAAGAGGTTATGTATTATGCATGAAGCTCACATAGTGTGTGATTAGGATAATCTCGGTGAATAAGTTATCTATTATTCAAATTTATACATAACAAGCATACAATTTTCATTGGAACTTGAAGCATTAATGAGAGGCTACAAAATCTCTCAAACTAAACAATCTCATAGAGAAGGTGTGTCTATCCTACATCATGATGGTTAGAGCAAGGTGCCATGGTATTGTAAGGAGGAATAAGGGAGTGGAGTCCCTAGTCAACTTAAGGAAACAAAGTGAGAAACCCTAGGAGAGGAAGGGAATATATTGGAGAGAAGGCCATTGTGTGAATTACAATTTCAAATTTGACCATGTAAGGTATGCTTGTAAATTAATTAGGTACTTTTATTAGGGTTCACACAAATCATATGAAAACAACAAATTAACAAACGAAATCAAGCTAACTTATTGTTAATTTATCAATATCCTTTGGTGATTTAATTAGCCTAAGCATTGGAAAAGAAATAGAGGATAAATATAAGAACATGTTAGCTTTTGGGGTTACTCCAAAAGTGTTTTCACCTTTCTAAGAGAGCACTATGCCTTCTATCTCCTTGGTGATGCTTATTGGACATATGGATGGCTTAGTTTAGGTGGGAACTTGACCTTGTTATAGTGTTGGAATGACACCTTTCCTTAGGAGGTTGTTACCCTAATCAAAATTACAACTAACCCAATATATGCACACAATAAGATAGTAGTTTGTTTGATTAGGGGAGGTGCCTACCAAGGAGGAGAAATGCTAGACACTTAAAGGAGGGAACTTATCCCTTGGAACTTGGGACCATGTGGTATATACCTACGAGGTTGGATGACTTCCTCGGGGATTTTAGGTTGAGGATCATACTTCATGGAGGTCGGTGATGGATCAAGACACACATGTTGAAGAGGAGCATTGGAGCTTAGTGACCTCATTGACACACATGAGAGTATCATTAGGCATAGGAAAGGACACGTGGCACATAGTTAGAGGAGGAACACATTGTATGAAGACACTTGGTGTTAGGCTAAAGATCATACTGAGGGGGGTGGGGGGGGGGGGTGAAGGTGAATCAGTGTAGTGAAAAATTCATATTCAAAACATTTCATCAATAATTGACTATGTATGAGTGCATTAAAAATAATTTTCATCATAATAATTAATAAAATTGTGCATCAAGAAACCATCATCACATCAACACATGAGAACACTAGCGTTTACTTGGAAACCCTTATGGGGGAAAACCAATAATTGTTTTTTCTTCTTCTTCAATTTGTTTACATAAATTTGCAAGGGATGGCATTGTGATATTTGTATGTTTCTTTGTACAAATAACAAGGTATGTGTGGGCCAACTTGTTCTCTGATGCAAAGATTTCATATTTATTTAATTTTGTACATTTATATGACATAGGGTACATATGTGTATATGATGTGTCTTGTGTAACAGGTCTCGCGTGCAAAATAGTTACATGTGGTGATTATACATGAAAAGTAGAAATCTAGAGTTAAACGACATTAAGGATGTAGTTGATTAAGTAGGTAATTTTAAATACAAAGCACAAATGGCTAGCAATTTTCTCTTTGTAGAATTCATTTAGAATTGGAGTATAGTTTGAGCTTTTGTTTCCTTACGTAAACTTTTATCTCCAGAGTTGGCATCGCACAAGATCACATCTTTGGCTTTCAAATGGGCCTAAATGGTATCTCTAAATATCATATGAAAACTACCAAATATTGAACATAAAACAATGTATTATGATGTTTCTTATTATCGATAGTTAATATAGATTAGAGATGATGTTCAAGCTCAATTGGAAATCGAGGATAGATTTTGTAAGAAATCATAAATATGAAAGACAATCATTGCTTCAACGATCACGGTTTTCCCTTTCCGCACAGTGAAAGCTCTACCACAAGAATTTGTTACTCTTTAATAGTTGTACGGGGTTGTAGGTCCTGAATGGGGTAGGGAAGTGTTTTTTTGATTAGTGCTCTGACACGTATTGCTAATGCATTTTTTTAATTATTTCATTTTAAGTTGTTTTCCATTTAAAACTTTTATAGATCTAACTATGTGGAAGAGGAGTTGCATACAACTTTGAATCTGCACAGAATGAAGGATATGTGGAGGATTGGGATGTAGAGATGAATTTATTCTGCAGAGAACGAGCTTACAAGTCATTTAATGGGGGAAAAGGGTAGATTGTTCAGAGTGTAGAGTATTTCACAATGAAAGCTTGAATGTTTCCTCCACACAATGGACTTAATACTAGTTAACTTTAATCACGGGTTATTGGGTTTCTGTGACATTTATTAATTGTTGTTGCGGAAACAAAATTATATTTGGCAGAGAGCCTTATGATGTTAGTCGCAATTTTATTTTTCGTTTGGTTTACTTGACATAAGTTAGAGCACAATTTCATTGTAATTAGTTGTATTAGCCTTGCAATTGCTAACCATTTTCATAACACTTTAATGCTAATTAGCAAAATGCATTAATTTTTATCTCCAAAGTTGGCGTTGCATAAGATCGCATCTTTGGCTTTCAATTGGGTATGAATGGCATCTCTAAATATCATATGAAAAGCACGAACTGTTAAACATAAAGAAATGAAAGCTAATACACGTTAGAGATGTTGTTCGTGCTCAATTGAAAATTGAGGATGTATTTTGCCATAAATCATGAATCTGAAAGTCAATCAACGCTGGAATGGTTATGGTGTTTTCTCTCCGTGGAGTGAAAGTTGTCCACATAAGAATTTGTTAATATTTGTATGGGGGTGAAGGTGCTTTACGAGGTAGGGATGGTGTTTCTTTGGTTAATGCTATGACATGTATCGCTAGTGTGCTTATTTTTAATTACGTTATTTTAAGTTCTTTTCCATCTAGAACTTTTAAAAATTTAATTGTGCAGGAGAAAAGTTGCATAAAGCTAATTAATAGACCAAAGGTTGTGCTCTCATAATAAAATCTCTCTGCACAATGGAAGATCTCCCCAAAAGCATTTGTTAATAGTTGTGTGGAAGTGCAGTTGCATAGAGTTGTGAATATGCATGGAATGAAGGATGTGCAAAGGATGGGGTGTGTGCATGAGAACGGGGGTCAAAATACGAAGCTGAGGAAGAAGTTTTCATTGTGCATAATGAAGGATGTGCAGACGACGAAGTATGTGTGGGAGAATGAAGGCGCATAAGGGAGAAATATTGTTAATGTGTTTATTTTTCATTACTTCATCTTAATCTATTTTTCATTTAAAGCTTTTACAGATTTAGCTGTGCCGAATAACAGTTGCATAGAGTTGTGAATCTTTGCGGAATGAAAAATTTACGGTGACGTGGTATCTGTATAAGAAAGGGGAGGAACAATGTATCACAAGCAGAAAGGGTAGCAGAAGTGTTGATAGTGCAAAGTGAGGAGCTGATATGTTACAAGGCAATACAATGATGTATTTATGACAGATCCCTAGATGTATCGTCTATTACAAACAAATAGACTGTTATCTAGATTTTTTATCATCCAAATGCATTGGATGCAATATTGACAACATACAACAGTTTGCTTCAGCTAAAAATCTTAGGCAAGAGGCGGGGTGACAGTAAGCAATGTAACGAAAATTGTGTTTGAACACGAAGGAATTTCCATAATTGTTATGAAAATGAAAATTGAATCGAAAGAAATCAATTGATATTATCCCTTAATTGCATGCTAACAACAAAAAACAACACGTGGACAACCATTTCAACTCACTGGGTATCAGGTTGACATGATCGAAAAATAAATATGCTAGTAGGATTGGTATCAATTTCAGAGGTGGCACGTGTATGCCATCCTTTTTTAACTGAATTGAAAAAAAATCACACACATTCCTCGCAAAAGTGTACTAATCTGGATCTATAAGTAATGATTATGAAGGAAATGTAATGATCATCTATTGGAAAGAGAAAATGTTGTGAGTCTATGACAATTCAACAGAGTATAAGAGTTTGCAATTGCAACAAGAAAAGTAGCACAATAATCCCACAATGAATAGATAAAGCCATATTATTAATACATATAGAATTCAAAGGAATGACAACAACTAATAGCATACAATGAGGAAGAGCCTATATTGTTTATCATTCTAGTATGATACAATCGCACCAGGTGGCCCGAAAGAGAAGGGGCTCATTTCACTTAGGAGGATGGTTTAAACAACATGTCACAACTGCAACAGTCAAGTTAACCTAACAGAAGTTATGCGAAAGCCCTGCAATTATGGGAAGGCCATGTTCAAATATATTGTTTTGTGCCAAGAATATGGGAAAATAATGCATTGCGAACACATCAGAAATCTAGTTGGATGAGAAAATGAACACTTTGGTCAATTTTGTTGACTGTGGAGCCTTATTATCTTCCTGAATCAAAGGTATTGTTTCAGGCGAGTGTATACCCCAGGAGGATTGTACACCCCTCCACACGGGGGGGGAGTTTTCCCCTCTCGACGAGGGTTCGAGGGTAGCACCTCTGAAGTTGTAAATAAATTAAAATTGCCTTGCAAAATATTGTAATTTCTTTAGTCAGTCTGGGTCTTTCATTAGGCATATGAGCTGACAATAGAAGTTATGTTAATTTAGGTTTTTTTTCCCTAGAAGGCAACCCTTCGTTTATATGAGGGAATTGTATTGTGACTGTGATTTTATTATTCTTAGTGAGAAAGAGAGGGGAGCCTATGTGAGAGCTTAGATGAAATTACAGTGGATCTGTTGTAGATTGTATCTCTTCATTTTGCTTGGTAATATAAAAGGAAGGACTAGTTGTTTCTTTGTGGACAAAGCCCAAATTGGGTGAACCACATATATCTGTGTCTCTATTGTTTTATGCATTTTTGTATTTGTGTTTATGCAATATTTTGTATTTCATTGCTCTATTAATTAATTTCTAACAAATTTGTTGTTAATGGTGATACAATATGCCATATTCTCAGCACATAACATTATAATCGAGAAAATGAATAATTTCGTCAATGATCCAAGACTCCATTTGTTTGAAATGACCCTTTTCCATGTTTTCTTTTTAGATATTCCATCATGTTGATTGAATGAATGTAAGTTTTATGAAATTGAAACTATATTAGTGATTAATAGTTTATAGTAAACTTGTTGTTGTAAATTAATGTTTCTTATTTAAAACAAAATAGTAATGTTTCTTATTTAATGTTTATTACACCGTAAGGCGTTCTTCTTTGAAAACAACTCTCCAAGCGGTGCACTTTTCTCCACCATTTGATCAAATGTTAGATGATTGAAATGTTTTAGGCCATTCATCTACAACCTCCTTCATTTAACCTAACTACCTAACTAACTCTCTAATGCCATTTAAAATTCAACCTTGAAAAATCTTCTGTTTTTGTTTGTTTGATAGAATACATTATTTTGCTTCTCAACCCTTTCTAACAATGAAGATGAGATACTCACTGCGTATATCCAAGCAGGGAAGGCTACTGGCGTTCCTTCCCATGCCGTTCCCTTCCCAAGGCCGCAGCTTACATATAATCATATATTTTTTTCTCATTCATTGTTCATTCCCTAAATCGTTTTCCCTATTCCATTTTCTGTGTAACTCAGAGCCCTGTAATAAATTCTAACATGTTTTTAATCTCCATCAAGGGCTACAACGATGCGGTAAAAGCTATAGGCTTCGACGGATAAACTATCTGCCTCCTAACCTCAAACTATATGGTCATTCCTAGTTTGTTTGTTGTATGGAGTCATTACTGTGTATAGATTCAAATTACTTATCTTCATGGTAGATCACACGAGAACACAACTGGGAGTACAAAAAAATCCCCCTGAAACCCTCACAGGGCCATGAGTAGGAGCAGGTTGTTGGAGGTGAGATTATGAGTTGCAAACCCATACCAACAAATAGCAGTTATCTCAATCGGCGGCGACAACGACTGGAAACCGCAGGAGAACGGTGACACAATTCAACCTAGAAAAAGGTTGCAAACATATTAGTTTGGGGTTCAGTTGCGCCTGCAATCACAAGGTTCGATTGCGCCTGCAAGCGCAGGGTTCAACGACAGCTAAGGTTTCCCTAGCTACCGAGGGTTAAATGTAGTGTATTTTTTAAACTTGAAAAAGCAAACACACATAATTTTTAGTTTATTGTTTTTAATCACTGTGTAAAAATTTATATTATCTTATGAAATTATTGAAATAGAAAGTATAACTATTTTTATTTCATATATGATATTATTTTTTATTATTACGTTGTCTGATGTTAACTGTATACATTGATACCAAATGTTCTAGATCACTTCAAAAATGAGAAGAGGGTAGCCATTCAGAGTGAGAAATAAGAGGCGTCTTCAATTTATTCTACTTATATGTTTATATAAATTTTTAATTTGAATTTGCATTTTCCTTGTTAATTTTTATGAGATGAGTTTCCAATTTTTAGAAAAACATAAAATATACAAACACACATAACTTTTAGTTTATTATTTTTAATCACCATGTAAAAAGTTATATTATTTTATGAAATTAGTGAAATAAAAAGTATAAGCATTTTTATTTCATGATATTATTTTTCTTTATTAAGTTGTCTGATGTTAACTGTATAAATTAATACCAAATGCTTTAGATCACTTCAAAAACGAGAAGGGGGCAACCATTCAAACTAAGAGATAAGAAGCGTATTCAATTTATTCTATGAATCTGTTGATATAAATTTTCAATTTGACTTTGAATTTTCTTTGTTCATTTTAATTTTATATAAAAATTAAATAATTTGAATTTGGAAAAAAAAAATATAATTTAATTATAAGTTTTAATAATATAATATTTTTTAATTTCAACATTTTTGTTAGTTAATGTTTTATTATTAAATGTTATTTCAACTATAAAATTATATATATCTATATATATATATATAAAGGTATTATTAGAGATAGAGTCTCAAGCACGAGTGATAAATAGGGATTTGCATCACTGCGGATCCTCTTATGGAATTGTTGTGGCTTTCCATGGTGTAAAGGTCCCATGTTAAGTTGGATCCTGAGTGATATTGACCTTATTCTCTTAGTTGAAACATGTGAGCATGATGAATTTAAGGTCCCTCAACTCGACGATTTCACTCTTTGATATGTTTGGAATAAGAAATCCTCTCGGAGGGGTTTTGGTGGTATAAATTGCTATATAAGGAACAATTTCTCCTCTCACATCTGACTTCATAAAATCAATCCCTTCAATCAATAAATTTGGATCGAAATCTTTGATTCTACCACCAATAGGATCTTTCTTACAATCTGCCATTTCACTCCCATCAACTCTACATCCTATAAGAAGAACAAGCTAGATAAGGATTGTCCTTTCAATTCTTTAGAAAAAGACATCTTCAACCTGAGAAATGATGGTAATATCCTTTTATTGGGAGACTTTAATGCTAGAATTGCTACTAACCAAGACATTACATTAAGCAACAACTCTAACCCCGATCACTTGTGGTTTGATGAAGATAGTAACTTAGCTAATAAATTCAAGAGAAAATCTGAAGACATTATCGAGAACTTATTCGACATCGAGCTCCTCAAACTTTGCATTTCCCAGGACCTAATTATTTGTAATGGTATTAACAAGTGGCCCCTCTCTGGTCATATGACATGTTTCCATGTGTTGGGTAGCAGTGTCATGGATTATGCAATTTCTGACATCCTCGTGCTCAACCATATTACAAACTTTGAGCTTCTTAATGGATTCGAGCCTGACTCTGACCACATACCTTTGTCTCTATCCCTCAATATTGCTATGCATACCACCCACATGCACGAGACCAATGAAAGAAAAAGGCACATTCGCTTCGATAGAGTAAAACCGACCTCTTCTTAAGGGATTTAGAGAGGGATTTAGGCCCCATGAATTATAATAATAACATTAATCCAATTTATTACCATTTCACTACTATCCTTCCCAACACCATTAGCAAGTTTTCTAATGAGATTCTGTTTAAGCATTCTAATAGAACTTTCAATCCATGGTATGACAAAGATTGCAAAATGGCTAGGAAAGCGATAAGAGACGCTCCCAATGAAATCATTAAGTTGCAGAATATGAATATATACAAAAATATCATCAAGAGGAAGAAAAGATCATATATTAATAAAAGACATGATTATCTTCTCCACCTTTCTAAAGTCGCGCCCAAATTTTTTTGGCGGAATGTTCTTGTCCGTAAAACCAAAGATAGCCATTCTATCCCCTTAGAAAATTAGGACAACTATCTTAAGAAGTTGTATGACTCTCCGAACACTATGGGCACCACCTTAATCACTCCAATTAAGGAGGATGTATTCTCTCTTGACAACATTGAGTCTGGTATTAATAAGCTCGCTAATGGGAAAGCTAAAGATATTGAAGGATACCAAGCTGAGATCCTTAAAATAGGAAGATTTATCCTCATTCCTTATCTCCACAAGCTTCTCAATTTGGCTGTAACACATGGCTTCCCTCAGCTTTGGATGTAAAGCTTTATTGTACCTATATTTAAAAACGGGGAAAAGAGTGTTCCTTCCAACTACAGGATCATTATGGTTAGCCATATCTTGTCCAAGCTTTATGGGCTCATTTTAGAGAAGAAGCTTAGCCTTTGGCTTGAAAGCTAGGGAAAAAGAGCTAAAGGACAAGTTGGTTTTAGGAGACATCACTCGACTATTGACCATCTGGTCACTCTTAAAATCATTGCGGAGGAATGTCACAATAGTAAAGACAATCTCTTCTATTGCTTTGTGGACTTTAGAAAATCTTTCGACACTGTCCCTCGAGATAAACTTTGGGAGAGACTTAAAGAGATCACGGTCCCTCCTGAGCTGAGGATTGCTATGATCCATCTCTACGAGACCGTCACTGCTAAGCTTAAGACTAACGAGGGGTGGTATAAAGACATTAAATGCAATATTGGAGTTAAGTAAGGGTGCCCCCTATCCCCTAGCCTTTTTGGCATATACATCGATAATGGAGGAGTGTCCGGAATCTGTGGGGTGCAAGGGCATCTAACTTGCTGGTGTTCTCATTACTCTTCTCCTTTATGCCGATGATATCGTTCTTCTTGCAAAAATCCATGATGACCTTGACAAGTAGTTCCTGATTCTTCATGACTACAACTCCAAGATGGGTATGATAGTTAATATCGACAAGACTAAAGTCATGGTCATTAAATCCAAAAATATCACCCATGGTAGTTTCCTGTATAATAACCAATGCTTAGAGCAAGTTTCTTCTTATAAGTGTTTGGGCATTGACTTCCCTCATCATCTCAACTGGATTATAACATCGATAAAATGATTATTGGGGGCTGGAAAGCTTATTATGAGCTTGAAAACAATTGTAAGTCGGTTGATCTTTACATTTGGAGTAAAAAGAGGTTCCTCTTTGAGACACTTGTCACCCTTGTTGTCTTATACAGATGTGAAGTTTGGGGTTGCAGTATATCCAGAGATTCATGGAGGAAGATTGAGATGATTCAAAAGTAATTCATAATCTACAACCTTAAGATCAAGGGAAATATGCCAAACTTTGAGAGGGATTAAATCTCTTAGATGCATTTTTTTTAAGTGCAAAACTTGAGAAAAGTTTTACACCTTAAGAGATTTAATTCCTCTCGACACTTGATAAGTTCGAAGTTGATGCTTAATAGATCTATGCTAGCTTTTAATTATTATTATTATTATTATCCAATTTTAAGGCCACGATAAAGCCATACACCAAATTGGTGTATAAGATCCCCTTGTTTGTGTGACAAGGGATCCACCTCTGTGCAACGATTTGATTGCTAAGTCTACGAAGGCATACATACTCTACCCCCCTCTTGTTTTGAACTTATGATCTCTTAGGAGGAAACACATGCTCTTAACCATTAGGCCCACTCAAACTGTATATTTATATTTTTATAAATTTCACTTCCTTATATTTAAAAAAATTCTTATTTTTGATTTCATTAAAACCTTGATTATATATATAATTTTTATATAATTATAGAATATATATACAAATGTCTTTTGAATTAATCACATCATTAGGATTTATCTATATTATAGAACACAAAAGTCTTAGATCTAACAATATATAAATATATATAAAACTTTTATATTTTTAAATTAAAAAAAATTAAATATAATTTTTTTTATTTTAATTTATATATTAAAATAGATTTTAATTTATATATTAAAATAGATTTTAATTTATAATAATTATTTATATACATATATATAGTTTTATTTTTTATTATATATTTATATATTTATTTATCCTCATCAATAATTTAAATGTATTCCAATGTAAATTATGTGTATGTATTCCAATGTAAATTATGTGTGTTTTTTTTTTATTTGTAATTTAATTTAATAAAAACCAAAATATAATATAATGTAATAAATTATTAGTCTCCAAATTGAATCAAAATCAAAATTATGTACAAAGGTCCAGTGCGCTTTAAAGCCAATCATATGACCTCACCATGGTTCTCAGTCCCTCTTTGAGCATTCAATTAGCTATGAACTAGCGCCAACGATAAACCCGTCTGAGGGTTCTACTACCGAGGAAGGCTAAGACGAATGATCCAGATAGCTATCGGTTACAAATTATTTTATCACTATACTTTGGACGGGTGGATGACGTGAACAGAGGGGATGCCTGTTCTGCATTCAAATTGAAGTAATAGGCATAGTGACCTCGTTATACATATTTGAAGTTTTCATGGCCGCCTCGGCCTTGCAGGTTCCTGGATTTGGCAACGTCTTCACCAACCGTATCTTACTTGCGCTTCCCCTTCATTCATCGGTTGTGCCCAGGTGAGCTGTTAACCCTCTGAGATTCTTCTCTTTTCTACGGTGGACGCCAAAAACAATGCTCATCTACTGCCATGTCTGTGCGTGTTTTATTAATCTGTTTCCACAAACTAAAACAGGACTATAAATGTTTTCTGTCTCACATGGATTACATAGCTTATACAAAATTATAGACATCTAATAATAATTCATAAGCTAGGGCATTGCATTCAACTCTTATCTGACACCCAATTTTTGTAGGCGCAGGACCAATCCAAAATGTTCTATGTTGCTTGTTCCTCATTTAGTTCTCTCTAGGACTGCAAAGTTACATAAACTGTGCATTGTCAGAGCAACATCCCCAAAAGAAGCAGCAACCTCAAATACACCACTCACAGATGTTCAAAAGGCTCCTCAAAAGGGTAGAAAGAAAGGTAGCCGTTTTCTTGCATAAATGTTTTCTTTACTTGTGAGGAAAGTAGGAGTACGACTAGTCGTTTCAAGTCTTCTGTTTTTCTCCACGAGTGCATTGTGGTTTTTTTTTTCCTCATGTTGTAGTCATGTTGTCGAGGGCTTGTGGGATGCTAGAATGAATGGCTACCTGCCTTTGTTACCCTTGCCCTGATTCTTTCGGAACGGTAGGTAATGCTGTTTCAAGCTCAAAGAAGACATCCCCTGTTATCAAGAGGGTTGCGAGGAGAAGAAAAAGTGAAGACAAAACAGCTTCAGCAGACGTTAGTGGGAGCGATGTGCCTAAGAAGAGTAGGAGAAAGAAAATCCCTGAAAATAAAGAAGAAAAAAGTATGAAGTTGGAAGGAGATGGTGACGAGGATGATCATAACTTTGAATATGATTGGCCTCCTTTGGTATGCTGTTTTGGCTTGGCGCAGAATGAGTTTATTCCTACTGTTAGGGTATCAGACAGACAAATGGATGAAGATAAGTATTCTACATGGAAGGGCTTGCAGTGGAGTCCTCCAGAATTTGTCAGGGCACCGGGAGGACCACCATCCAATGTTGCTATTGCACTTGTAAGGTTGGGAGGTAGAGCAGCATTTATGGGTAAAGTAGGTGATGATCCCACTGGTTATCAAATGGTTCTCACAATGAACAAGGACCATGTCCAAACCCGTGGTGTTAAATTTGATCCTTCTGCATCCACAGCAGTTTCCTACATGAAGGTAACCCGTCGGGAAGGAAAATTAGGAATGGAGTGTGTCAAACCATGTGCAGAAGATGGTTTTCACATTTCTGATATTAACATCGACATACTGAAAGAGGTATTCTTATAGTCATCCACACAAAATGTATACTTTTAACTTCTTTTTTTTCGCAACATTTTCCTTATCTCATGTGCTTGATTAGTTTCCCTCTTTATATATTTGAGCTTTCCCATTTTTTTTTGGTTTGGTCCAATTTTTCGATCATCTTACAGAAGCAGACTGCTTTGTAATCATTATGTGCTGATAACCACATACTGGAGTTAAATGCTCTTTATGTGTGACTAAATATTCAAACTTTTCACGCAGGCCAGGATGTTTCATTTCAATTCCATGGCTCTTCTTGAACAATCCATGCATGTCACTCTTCTTGCTGCAATCAAAATGTCAAAAGAATTTGGGGGAGTTATATTTTTTGATGTAAACCTCCCTTTGCCACTTTGGAGGTCTCGAGATGAGACAAGGAAACTTATCCAGAGTGCATGGAATGAGGCAAATGTCATTGAGGTTACCATGCAAGAATTGGAATTTTTGATTGATGAGGATTATTTTGAGCAAAAGAGGAATTACAGGCCTCAGTACTATGCACATTCCTATGAACAGTCCGTCGGAGAAAGAAAAAGGCAACGACGACGGAGGTGTTATCATTACACAAGAGAGGAAATTGCGCCCTTATGGCATGATAATATAAAGATTCTGTTTGTCACTGATGCCACCTTCCGCATACACTACTACACACCTACATTTGAGGGTGCAGTAATAGGGACAGAAGATGTGTTGGTTACGCCATTCACATGTGATAGGACTGGTTCGGGTGATGCTATTGTAGCAGGTAGTGATTGAATGGAGTCACATTGCTCAAGGATTTATCTGAAGAGTTCTTATATTTCTAATAGAAGGATGATATGTCGATGCAGAGTTCAACATTGTTAGTAACTGTGTATGTCTTGCAGGCATTATCAGAAAGTTGACTTCACAACCGGAGCTATATGATGATCAAGTGCTGTTGGAGAAGCAATTAAGATTTGCTATTTGTGCTGGGATTATCGCACAATGGACAATTGGTGCTGTCCGGGGATTCCCAACTGAAAGTGCAACACAGAATCTGAAGGAGCAAGTATATGTACCTTCCTTGTGTTAGGCTATTTAGAGGTTTAGCATAGCTCCATTGATGCTGCAAGGTAATGTATTATCGCACTTGCCTTTACCTATAAGCTGTGCAAATGGTTAGATAGATTATAAATTTAGTCCATATGTGCATTGTAGGAAAAATTGAAATACATGCTTTGCTCAAGAAAGGAAATGCTCAAGGAAACCGTGTTTTTTGGATGAGTTGCTATCATTTGGGGTACAGCCGTTTGCAGACGTACTTCACCCATTAAGGCATGTTGGTAAAGTCAATTACTTTTCCATCATGTAGTGGTTTCCATCAAGTCCTGTAAAATTTTAAGAGATAATTGTTCCATGGTCAGTAATCTGTGCATTAGTCTCTTAAATATGGCTTTGTTGTAAAAGCTGCTCTTTTGATTGGAAATTGTAAAGGCTTGAAGCTTTGAAAATTTCTTTTTATAGTTAGATCATATTCATTGTTGAAGGGTGGAGAGTTCAGTTGCAGATCGTATTCTGGGTGAACAATACCACTAAGTTAACCAGTTTGATTCTAAATTGTTGTTCATTACAAGGATTTTAAATTCTCATCTGGCACTTGCATCTAATTTATAAGTCTAAACAAATGAATTCTTACACAATTTGGGTTAAAATATGGCTTTTGAAACTTAGTATGCCCTTCGGATTTTTTTGCAAGACTTGTTTTTGTAGTGCCTGAACATTTTTAACAAAGTGTAAAATAAAGCATTCACAGATCTAATAGTGATGCTCAGCTCAGGTCCATCTACTCAACAATGTCATTTAGGCACGGTGCAATTGAGATAGCAATCAGAAGGTTAGCATGAATTCATTATGAAATTTATAGAGCCATGTTTTGTGGGAGTGTATTTGAGTTACGAACTCAGCTCTGGTTGTAACTGGCCAGTGCATCTTGTCAATGGAAATCACCTTCAGCCATGGGCTGTGGCAATTTAGTAGACTAGGAATGTATTTTTGCGCTGAGAGGTGCTCTACAGCCCAGTATGGTAGACATGTGTGGCGTTTTAGTAGACTAGAAATGTATTTTTGCGCCGAGAGGTGCTCTCCAACCCAGTATGGTAGAGATGTTGTAATGTAATGTTTAACATTTTGCTAAGTCGATTTACATAAAAATAAAAATAAAATAAAAAGTTGGTGTAATGTAATGTAAGCATTTTAACTTGGTCAAAATAAAATAAAATAAAATAAAAATAAAAATAACGAAATAAAATAATAATAAAAATAAAAATGGCCCATGGTATTTACTATTGACCCATGGTATTCGTGTGGAATGTAGTCTATTTAAAGGGGGAAATTAAACCTAGATCCATGTTAACTCTGGATCTACCAAACACCAAGAGGGATCAAATCTCTTGAGATACAAACCTTTATTAGAGTGTATAGATTTGATCCCTCTCGGCCCTTGGTAGATCTGGAGTTAAGATGGATCTAGGCTGGTTATTGTGGAAAGGAATTTCTCATGAACTTTATTCATCAAAGAGTAAAGACCTTTTGTACATTTGAAGCAGAACTGTGGTGAGCATTTTGACAGTGTTTGTAATGAAGAAAGGATAAAACAAACTGGGAAATAGAGTTACAGAAGGAATGACATATGAAAAGGAACTTTTGTAGTATCAAACGGTTACAATAAGAGCAAGGTGACGTGTAATAGAAATTTGGAAGAATTGTTATTTTGATGTTTAAGGCTGAAGATACAACTTTCATGATTATTCTGAAAACATGTTTTGAGTACTTGAGAAGCACATGATATGCTCATTAGTCATTCTAGTGAGCTCACTAAATTCGGTCAATATGCCCACTTACAAAGTACATTGAGCATACCTTACAAAGTACATTGAACATACCTTAAAAAGTGCATTGAACATGCTTGGAGTTTCCTTTATGAAGAAGATAATTAACTGTTGATGCAAACTGGTAAATTCTTTAGCATGCCTTCCAACCTGGTTGATCATCCTGCTCCCTACTGTGGCACATGTAAATGTTTATAATACCCCACAAGGTTGCCAAACTCTTAGAGCTAGATCAGTCCATTGGTAAACACAGAGATTATATCACACACTTAGACTTGATAGACATTATAAAGTTATAGGTAGAATATGACTATGTTTTGGGTAAATTACTAAATTATTTACTTCAATTTAATACAATACATTATAGATAGAATCTTTTTTTAACTTTTTGCACTATTATTGTTCTTGTCTTGTACTTGGATTTTCTCTTATTGATTGCACTTAATCTCATGCTCTTTTACGTGGTCTTGTTATTATGTCAAGTATCACTATTCACAACCGTCTTTTGCATTTATGTCTTCACAATAACAAAGTTATTTCTTATGCCTTTTTTCTAACTACCATAACTCTTCTGGGATTAGTTGACTGAGCTATTTCTGGTTATATTGCTGTTTGCTGGAGTTCAGACTTGTCTACTAGTGAACAGTCAACTGTCTGGTATCCGATCGGGGTCTATCTCTATTTGTTCCCTATATGTTGATTGACAGATATCTGGAGTCATCTGCTGATACCTTCTACCATACTATCAATGACCCCTTCACTATTTATCTAGGTGCTTTTTGTTGTGCTTGAATTACCTGTTGACCCTTGACAGAGGAGAGGAGGAGGGGAGATTTTATCGATGTAGAAGCTATACCAAAACACTACAAGATGGGCATATCCGAATGCTTTTCAGACCCTTAGCTTGGTTGACTGACAGCATTTTGGCACCTATGGCCATTCACGATTCCCGTGTAGCAAAGTAAATTCTTAACTGTTTCCTTCATATGATGTCAATTCCTCTGCTGCTTCTTTATCCTTGGAATGTGTGATGCATGTTTTCTTGTTCAAAATTACTTCTGACAGTAAATAGGGCATCCCTATTGGAAATGGAACTGACAAAACAGGTCAACAGTTGCATCCTACATAGTAGTAGTACAATGGCTTATATTGTGTAGTGGGTTAATATTTGCAAGCATGGTCCATAAGTGGCAAAATTTCTTTCATTTAGGATGTGGTGAGTATTATGTACACAAGAAAAATGTAAATACCATGAACCATCTGGCCACACAGTGGCAACGTCAGTTCTCACAAGCATATATATTTATTGGAAAACAAACCAAAAATTCCCTTCCAACAAAATGAGTTGGTTCGGCATGCAATAATGACTGAAATCAGGTCAAGAAGTTGCACTCCAGCATCGGATATCATCTTTTTCTTGCACAACAAAAGTTGAAAGAGGCATAAGCATAAAGGTTGGAAAAATGCTAAGGTGGGTTGGTTTGCATTTTGAATGGCTTGCCAAAACTGATTGATCTAGGATGCTGTAGGCTGGCCGTAATCTGAATTACCTATTGACTCTTGACAGAGGAGAGGAGGAGAGGGATTTTATAGTTGTAGAAGCTATTCCAAAGCACTACAAGATAGGCATTTCCGAATGTTTTACAGACCCTTAGCTTGGTTGACTGACAGCACTTTGGCACCTATTGCCATTCACGATTCCTATGTAGCAAAGTAAGTTCTAAACTGTTTCCTTCATATGATGTGAATTGCTCTGCTGCTTTTTCATCCTTTGGAATGTGTGTTGGGTGTTTAGTATTTACTTCTTCAAAATTACTCCTGACAGTAAATAGGGTATCCTTATCGGAAATGAAACTGACAGAACAGGTCGATAGTTGCATCCTACATAGTAGTATTACAATGGATTATACTGTATAGTGGGTTGATTTATTTGCAAGCACGGTGCACAAGTAGCAGAATTTATTATATTTAGGATGTGGTGAGTGTTATGTACACGAAAAATGTAAATACCATGAACCATCTGGCCACACAGTGGCAACTTCAGTTCTCACAGGCATATATTTATTGGAAAACAAACCAAAAATTCCCTTCCAACAAAGTGAGTTGGTTCAGCATGCAATAGTGACTAAAATCAGGTCAAGAAGTTGCACTCCAGCATTGAATATCTCCTTTTTCTTGCATAACAAAAGTTGAAAGAGGCATAAGCATAAAGGTTGGAAAAATGCTAAGATGGGTTGGTTTGCATTTTGAATGGCTTGCCAAAACTGATTGATCTAGGATGCTGTAGGCTGGCCATAATCTGTTTGGTCTTGTCTACCTTATGCTGATACTTATCACGACTTAAAGGCTGCCTTGTTTGGATGTACCTTCTTGAAGATTGGAGTGATTTTTGCTTGGTCTTATTTTGAACAAGTTGTTTCTAACACTAAGGGTTAGCAGTGGGAAATAGTATGTACAAGGACTTAGGCACTAAGAAAATTATATTAGGAACTTTTCAAGATCCAAAATAGGCAATACTATTGGCCTCCAAACAAAAGAGGCAGTAAGAAATTAATTGTACACGTAATAATTACATGAATTAGGGTCACAAACACATTTGAGGTTTTTATTCAGCAGTTGTTTGTGAGTGGTTGAGCAAAGTATCATATGCAGAATCTCTTTTTGGTAGATAAAAAGAGAACACAGGTCTATTGATAGAGATGGATTGCAGTAACAAACACTTGAGCCATAGTTGTAGGATTAGGGAAGAGACTGAATAGCCAATTCCCATGATAGAACTTGGTTCCTTGAGCATTTTATTGGGATGTGCAAATGAAAAACTAAATTATCCCTGAAGGATTTGGGTTCTGATCGTAAAACTGGAAAAAGCTGATAATTTCTTGTGAGCTTTGGGGACACTGGAATGGGTGCATCAACTGTAGTGGAACTTTTTTCCCATGGGGATATCTTCTACGTGATTGTTCTGGGGTTTCTTCCATAGCTCCGCGAGAGAGACCCTGGATAGTTTTTTGGCCATGCTCTCTAGGGAGAGTTACTTTTGCAGAATTGCTTTCCTTCTTTTGCTGAAGGCTAGCCTAATTATATTTTTTTTCTTCATTTTCCTTATACCCTGTTGGAATCCACACTCCCCTTAGTTGTTTGATTAATATGGGGGTGCTTTTTTCTCATGGCTGGAACGAGAAGGCTTCTTTGGGCAGTTTAGCTTGCGATGCTCTATTTTGTGGCAGATTTACACTTGACGTTGGTGTTTTCATAATTCCAAGTTATGATTCATTAGGATCCATCCAGATGCAAGGTGACTCTACCTAACAAACCTTTATTGTGATCCAGTTCTGCATAGTTTGTCCCAGGTGTGCACTCCTAATTTGGGGTCTTGGTGAGCAAAACCCCTTAATCAAACTAGATTGTGTGCTGGATATCAGAGAATGGTTAGTTGTGGAACAAGCACAAGAGTACTACAACAAATCAACGATAAGCATGCGTGAAATTATATTACAAATTTAACTACAATAATGTCGTTTAAACACAAAAAATTGGAGGGAAACAACGATACTCATATATTGGTCCAATGAAATAACATAAAATATGTAACATCACCAGCAAGCATGATTGGAGCCACGAGAGTTCTAATACTTTCCTTAGGATAGGTCATTTTACTTCTTGAAAGATTTCTGTAACTATGGTGAATGAAAAAATCTTGGTTCTTCAAGGAATGAATACATGTAAGCATGGGGGTAATGAATGGTAGAGATGAGAGAGTGAGATTTTTGATCTTCAAACTCATTCCTCTAGCAAAACTTTGTAATTCTTCTCTTTTTTTAATGCTAACCCATGGTTTTTATTTAAAGGTATTAAAAATGGTAGCGTGGAAGGTCTTCTTGACTTGCGCCTTAGTCAAAAAAGACTACGATCAATCTTTCCTTTAGCATGGACGAATTCGTGGTGATAGGACAAGTTCATGGATTTAATTAATTCATGCGTAGATTTGGAGGGACAGTTAAGCGAACTTCCAATTGCCAATTCTAATTTAGAAGAGGACGAGTTGGAGAGCACGAGTAGGAGAGCTTCAATCTTGATTGAAGCAAGGACATGTTACACTAGCAGTTGACTCAGTTAACAAGTCAAACTCCACTTGTGTTTCTAAATCTGTACTTGCCAGATATAACATGGATCGAATTACTTAAAAGGAGGACGAAGGCACATCTTTGTATCATTATTGTTTACACAAGTTTTTTGTGAGGAGAGCTTGTTGTAGAGAGCGTACTTTGGAGGAGCCATACATTGAGATAGAGAGATATTTTTGTTGCAAGTTTGCACTAGGATTTAGGAGGAAATTCCTAAATAATAGGGGCCACTATTGCGCTAGGAAATAGGAGATTTCCTGCACTAGAAAATAGGGGCAAATATTGTGCAAGGAAATTGGAAATAGGAGTTGCGTGTGAAAATTCCAAAACTGAAATCCTATTGCAACAACTGATATTATTTCTCCTTACTGATAAATTAATTATTCAATTTATTGCTACCACAATATTGAAATAAATACACTGCAATCTTCACAAATAAAATTATGCGGAAATTAAATAGCGTTGGAAATTGAGAAAATACTAGCACACACACATAAAATATGATATCATTATTTTTTGGACAAATGTCCCCGGAAAAACCCAACTTTGGAAAATCGGTGCAATAATGAGGGTTTTATTACTATGCAACAATGAAAATCTGAGTACAATTTGGATGTCTGAAACTGGCAATCCAACTCTGCACTGTGCTCCCCAGCATCTGACTACTACTAGTACCTGCAACTATCACTCTGGTATCTGACTGCATCTACTTCCACTGATCCATTCTGCTACTGAATACTTTGGGCCCTCGTAGCCAGGTACTGATCCATGAGTTGGACTCCTCAAGGATCCTACCCATCTCTGTAGCTCTTTGGGGCTACAACTCCAAGGCACCCCACCTCACACCTGGAGGTATATGGGCAATCATAGCAAAGTCTTTCTCCAATATGGGGGACAACTATCTATCTTCGCATGAGCTACCGCATAATCCCATTTCTCCTCTTTGTCCTTCTTTCTGAGAGGACACTGGATACTGTAGTGGTCAAACTCGCCACCCCTGAAGCACTTGACCTTAGATAGGTCCTTTTTCTTCTTCTTCTTCTTCTTCTTCCCTTGCCCCTAACTGGGACCCGTTGATGTATGGGCTACATTCTCCTCTTCACCACTTTTGATCCGCTGCTACTGCTACCACTAATGGAGCTCTTTAACAAAGCTAGTCTCAACTCCTCTTGTTGCAAATCTGTAAATTTTCGTAAATGTTCTATTCTTGATGCAACTTTTACTTTATACCCGATATCAAATTGCAATCACATAAACATGAAAGTAAAATGCTGATAGAACATACCAATAGATCAACAGAAGACAAGCCAAAATACACTTAACTTGATTAGCAAAATATATATGTTGTGGTGCGTTATGGCGGTCAACAAGATGCTTCAACCAGCAAAAGTCTCTTCACGGTCAGCGAACTAATGTGTCACACAACCCTCTCGGACAACTTCTACAATGGTCAACCCAAAGTCAACAAAAGTCAACGTTGTCCAGTCAACGGTCAACGCAAAACAACAGAAGCAAAAAGTCAACACAGCCAAGTCAAAGTCAACGTCTAGCCTCGATTTTTGTGCCAAAAAATGCGGATTGAGGAGATTGAAGTTTAGGGAGAGTTTCAGGTCAATTTGACCAAGCGTTGACGAAAGTCAATGCTAGTTAACTCTGCGCTGGAAACCCTAGAACAGACTGAAACCCTAGCTGCTGCTTTTCCCCACATGTGAGTGAAGAGAAGCCTCCAAGATGATGATCGAACCAATCAGATGCAGAGAGAGAATGTGTGATGAGTGATGGTGAAAATGACCTCCAACGTTGACCTATATATATCCATCAGTGAGGGTGTGTGACACCTCTGTTTGGTGCTCCAAGCCTACATTACAATTTTGGCGGACCTTGCACATAAGTGGAATTAATTCAAAATAAATGTTCTTTAGATCGATCTTGCACCTCTCCGAAAGAGGAATCCAATAAAAATATTGGCATCATCATCTGAGCATCACAACATGAAGTTTGGACCTAGTTACCCAAAATTAACACTCCCTCTCAACTAGGGAGAACTCCATCCACCTGTGCCATCCAAACATCGTGCGTCATCCCACCATAACTTGCTTTGCTGGCTTCTTTATTTCAGAACAAAAAGTTGAGTCACAAAGACATCACTCTCGGTTGACAAAATCAGCTCAGAGGTCCGAAACCTCTATAGGACTCAAAGGAGTCACATACCAACCCGAAGTTGGTTTAACATACCCGAAGTCAGTTGGAGGTCCGAAACCTCAGTAGACTTGATCCCAGATCAAGTGGTTGGACACATGCCATCCTAGACATAGAGAGTACGACAATCTCCAATGCGTCCTTCGGTCTTGCTATTGGTCTCTAGCTTTTCCCACCTCATTGGCCAAGATGAGAGGTACTTCCCATGAGTCTGGGACTCCATGGGTAGGATGCATACGGGGTATAGATCAAAGAGAGGTGAACCAACTCAATATCATAACAGTGGGGCAGAAGTGCACCAACAAGGTTCGGCAAGCCTAGCCCTGTGGTTGTTTATAGCTCCAAGAAGCTATCCCCAAAGCCCCCTGGAGCTCCCAGAGCTCATTGTCCAATAGGACCCTCAACATAGTGTCGTTCCACGATTCCAAGATTCTCACGGAAGGTTAGGAACTTGACCTTCCCCAAGGGCTTTGTGAGAATATCTGCGACCTGCTCATCAATTCCTATATGATCGAGCCTTACGGCGCCTTGCTGTACCATATCTCGGATAAAGTGGTACTTGATATCAATATGCTTGGATCGATCGTGGAACACGAGATTCTCTGACAAATGAATCCCACTCTGGTTATCACAAAGGATAATGGTGGTATCTAGCACATGCTTGAACAACTCACTGAAGAGCTTTTGCAACTAAACTGCTTCACAACAGGCCATACTCGCTGCAATGTATTTGGCCTCAGCGGTGCTCAAAGCCATCGACTTCTACTTTCTGCTCATCCAAGATATCAAAGCAGACCCAAGTGTGAAGCAGCATCCAGATGTGCTCTTGCGATCCACCACACTGCCAGCCCAATTAGCATCACCATATCCATGGAGTCTCAAACTCCCGGCAGTGTATCTCAACCCATGGTTTATCGTGCCTCGAAGATATCTCAATAGATTCTTGGCACCAATCCAGTGAATGTGACGAGGATCAACCATGTGTTGACTCAAAGCGTTCACTGCAAAACATACGTCCGGACGGGTGTTCACTGAGAACATCAGGGCCCTTACGAGTTGACGATACTCGGTAGGATTTGCTATCACAGGCCCAACAACGTTTCCACTCATCTTCTTAAAGTTGAGCTCCATCGGTGTCGACTCGAACTTACAGTCCACCATTCCAAATCTTTGCAGCAGCTTCACAATATATTTTCCTTGAGAGAGGAAAATCTTGCTAGGTCTTTGCCAGACCTTCAAGCCTAGGAAATAATGCATCAGTCCTAGGTCCTTCATCTCGAACTCAGAAGCGAGCTCCCTCCTACACTGATGAATGAGAGGGTCAAAACCTATGAGGAAGAGATCGTCCACATAGAGAACCTGAATGAGAGGCTTTTCTCTATCAACCTTGAAGTAAAGGTTCAGATCAACATTACTACGAGTGAAGCCCAACTTCATCAAGTAGCTATCTATCCTCTTGTACCAAGCCTCGGGGGCTTGCTTCAACCCATAAAGGGCTTTCTTTAACCTGCGTACTTGGGTGTCTCTATCCTGGACTTCGAACCCCAGAGGTTGCTCCACATACACCTGTTCCTTTATCGAACCATGTAGAAAGGCGGTCTTCATATCCATCTGATGAAGATTCCATCCTTGCATAGCAACGAGGGCTATGATAGATTGGATGGTGGTATATCGGGCCACAGGTGCAAATAGGTCATCATAATCTATGCCTTTTGAGAGAAGCCACGGGCAACGAATCTTGCCTTGAACTTTTAAGCACTACCATCAGATCCATGCTTGATCTTATAGAGCCATTTCGAGGTGACAATAGCTTTGTCCTTCGGTCTCGGAACGACATCCCAGACATCATTCTTCATAATGGATTCGTACTCTTCGTGCATAGCATCCTTCTAGACTTGATGCTTTGCGGCTTCTTCAAAAGATCCAGGCTGAGATTGTACGATTGTACTCATTGTTGCTAGCTACCCTTGGTATCTCTTCGGCTTCTTGCTTTCATGGAATGTCCCCCTTGGGGCCATATGTCTCTCAGCATCTTTGAGAGTATCCTGGAGCCCTGAGGGTCTTCTCTTCATTGAAGAAGGTGGATCAATGGGGTCCATCGGTCTTCAACATCGGGCATCATCTCATCCTTCGATTCTTCCTGATTCCTAGACTGACCTTCATGATCTTCCTCAAAGCTGGAAAGATTTATCACTTTCCTGAGGGAAGCATCTTCATCAAAGGTAACATCGTGGAAAATCTCCACTTCTCTTTGACCAGGCATATAGACTCTATAAGCCTTCGAAGTTTCACTGTAGCCCATAAAAATTCCCTTCTTCCTAGAAGCATCCAACTTGCTTCTCTTCTCCTTCGACACATGAAAATAAACGGGACAACCAAAAACTCTAAAATGAGAGACGTCAGGTTTCTTACTAGAGAAAACCTCTTCGGGAGTTTTGGAGTCCAGAGCAGAATGCGGGCATCGATTTTGTATGTACACAGCAGTGTTCGTAGCTTCTCCCCACAGAAACTTCAGAATCCCTTGATCACATAGCATGGCACGAGCAGCTTCCACAATGGTCCTGTTCTTTCTTTCAATAACGCTATTTTGCTCAGGAGTATATACGGTGGTGGTCTCCCTCTTAATGGCAACTTCTCTGCAAAATTTATTGAACTCGTTTGTCTCATATACAGTGCCATTATCGGTCCTCAAAATCTTGATCTTCTTCCCTGTTTGATTTTCCACCAAGGCTTTGAAAGTACGAAACCACATGAAAGCCTCATCCTTCTTCTTCAAGAAGTATATCCAGGTTTTGCTAGAGAAGTCATCTATGAACGTCATAAGAACATCCTCCCAAGGATGTCACGGGCAACATACTAGACAAATCAGAATGTATCAATTGCAAGACATCAGATGTCTTTGTGACACTTGAGGGGAAAGGTACTCTTGTATGCTTTTCTTTGACACAACCCTAACATACACCTTCATAATCATTTTTGAATTCGGGCATCCCTATCACCACCTTCTTTGCTTCGGGAAGGGCTTTGTAATGAAGGTGTCCAAACCTTCGGTGCCATAGTTCAGTTTGACAAATAGTATCACATGTCATAGCTCTAAGTGGACTTCCTCCAACCTGGTAGAGTGTATCAACTCTAAACCCAATCGTGATAGCTTCCTTGAAATTCTTCTTCCAGATGCGTACCTTCCCATCAACGAATGCCAACTTGAAACCTTTGTCTTCCATGGCCAAAATAGACACAAGGTTTTTCTTCAAAATCAGGTACATATAGTACATCTTTCAAGCGAAGGACTTGACCTTAAGATAAGTGGAAGGTCACAGTTCAAGTCCCTTTCACGAGATAGGTGGCATTATCTCCAAGGATAATTTTCAGATTAGTATCCTTCTAAACCAAATCAGAAAGTGCTTCCTTAAACCCAGTGAGGTGCCTTGAAGCACCACTATCAATCAACTAGACATCCATAGTGTCGGGTGGAGATGCAACAGAGAGGGTAGATACAAGAATGAATTCATTTTTCTTATCATCGACAACATTAGATTCCTCATACCTGGAATTTCTTGACCTTTTGAAAGGTTGCCCATTTCTGTTGCGACCAGAGGGAGCCTTCCTCTTTCCTTTGAACCTGTTTTTCCTTTGATTGCCATTCCTCCTATTGTTGTTGTTATCATCATCCCCTCGAGAATCCATTCTATTAGGGCATTCTCTAGCACAGTGGCCAGTCTTGTTACATGTGTAACATCTTCCTTTCTTTCCTTGAGTCCCTACTCTTCCTTGGTTCCTCGGACCACCATTGTTCTTCTTCTTAGCATGAGCGTTGTAGGCACCATTACCTTCATTTTCATATTCCATCATTCTTGTCTTCTCTTGAGTGCATCTCGACAATACTTCATCAAAATCAGGTATCACATTATTATTGAGAATGGTAGTAATGAATACATGCCATTCAGAGGAGAGACCTCCAAGTGCGGTGAGAACCATTTCTCGATCAGCTATTGTCTCCCTAATGGCAAGAAGATTATAAATGATCTCAATGAACTTCAGAAAATAAGATTGAATGGATTCATCCTTGCCTTTCATAAGATTCTTGTTAAAATTGGACAACTAGTTCCAAACTCCGGGTTGTGTTGCTCAGATGACGATCCCAATATTTTTATTGGATTCCTCTTTCGGAGAGGTGTAAGATTGATCTAAAGATCATCTTGATCGGATGAGCAGAACATGTACTTTGAATTTATTCCACTTATGTGCTAGGTCGGCCTAGAATAAATATAGAATTAAATGTCTTAAAGGATGTGTCACACACCCCCAAAGATTCCTATATATTGGAGAGACTTAGAGTTCATTTGACACACATTGTGTGGAGGAATTCTCTCTCTCTCTGGATGGCATTGGAGCTGCGTATCTATGAATTGTCCTTTGTTTGGGTCGTTCTGGGGTGATGTGTGACACGCTTGGCTGAATGACCTATTTGAGACTTTGCTGGTAGAAGCATCTTGCTGATCGTCGTAACGCCACCATTTATCATCTCTGTTTTGGCTTGTCTTCTATCGATCTATTAGTATGTTCTATCTCCTTCAGTATTGTGTGCCCTAATCTGAAATGGCATAGAACATGTTCAGAAATTAACAATTCTTCAATTGGTTCTTAAAGAAAAGGACTTGATTTGCATTGTTCGCCTTCAACATGTTGACCAACTTATCATACATCTCCTTAGATGTGCCCAGCTCAGAGATTTAGGCAACCAGACTCTTATGGATGGAATCCCAGATGATCAACGTTGCTTTGATTTCTCCTTTCTTATACTTTGACTTGGTGGCAACAGGTGCAGATGATGGAGGCTCTTGGATTTTACCCTGCGCATAGTCCATGACATCTTGGTTTTCCAACATTAAATCCAAATACATCTTTCAGGCATGAAAGTCAGCCTTGCCAGTCAACTTGTCATCAGCTTTGAATCCATTATAATTTGAGGTACCCATGGGTCCTTGACAAGTGCTACTTTTTCGGTGATTTCTCTCAATACAAACTTGGGCTTTGTCTTCACCTTAGCTCTGATACCATGTAAATTTTCATAGATGTTCTATGCTTGATGTAACTTTTACTTTATACCCAATATCAAATAGCAATCACATAAACATTAAAGTAAAATGCTGATAGAACATACTAATAGATCAACAAAAGACAAGCCAAAATATACTTAACTTGATTAGCAAAATATATGTGTTATGGTGCGTTACGACGGTCAACAGGATGCTTCAACCAGCAAAGTCTCTTCACAGTCAACCAACCAGAATGTGTCACACAACCCTCTCAGATAGCTTCTACAACGGTCAACCCCAAGTCAACACAAGTCAACGCTGTTCATTCAACAATCAATGTAAAACATCAACAATATAAAGTCAACACAACCAAGTCAAAGTCAACGTCCAACCTTAGTTTTTATGCCAAAAAATGCAGATTGAGGAGATCGAAGCTTAGGGAGAGTTTCGGGGCAATTTGACCAAGCGTTGACAAAAGTCAACGCTGGTCAACTCTGCGCTGGAAACCCTAGAACCACTGAAACCTTAGCTGCTGCTTTTTCCCACGTGTGAGTGAAGAGAAGCCTCTAAGATGATGATCGAACCAATCAGATGCAGGGAGAGAATGTGTGATGAGTGATGGTGAAAATGACCTCCAACGTTGACCTATATATATCCATCAGTGAGGGTGTGTGACACATTTGTTGGGGCTCCAAGCCTAAATTTTGGCTGACCTTGCACATAAGTGGAATTAATTCAAAATAAATGTTCTACTCATCGGATCAAGATGATCTTTAGATTGATCTTACACCTCTCCGAAAGAGGAATCCAATAAAAATATTGGCATCGTCATCTGAGCATCACAACATGGAGTTTGGACCTAGTTGCCCAAAATTAACAAAATCGGCTCACAACTTGTCCCACATTGGCAAAGTATCTCTGCACAAGATACTTGGATGAATACCTGCCACTCCTTTGAGACACTGTTGAGTGCCAATTGCATCTGTAGGTTGAGGCCACTGCTCCAACAACTGTTCGCTAGTCTCAGACCTCCTGAATCCTGGTGAGGAAGGGATCTATGCCTTCCCCCTTCTGCATCCTGATGCATCTCAGCTTCTCCTCTAGGAACATCTTCCGTTGCTCAAAAGTACCCTAGTATAACGTGGATAGAGCATCCCAAATCTCTTTGGTCGTTCCCATGGCCGCTATATGTGAGACGATATGATCCTGAATTCCATCCAGGATCAACCGCTTCGCCTACGCTATCTCCTTCCTATATTCCTTCAACTAATCTGCATCTTGAGGAATTGCCGCTATATTATCAGTGTAGGGTTTAAGGCCATATTCATCTAAAAGGAAGGACATCCTAGTTTTCCATATGACGTAGTTGGATGATACATCCAACCTATCCTAATCTCAAAGCCTTGCAGTGGCCATCTCAAAAAAATGTCGAAAACTCTCTCTTTCCCTCTACTTAGTTGATGCTCTGATACTCGTACTCCCTTTTGAAATGTGGGCTTTGCCAGTTTCTATTGCCAATCTACCTGGAAATTCGAACTTCTAAGACTCGAAGTTCCCTGAGGAAAATTTTCCCTCTGCTGTCTGTGCTTTTCTCTTTTCCACCCGACGTTGGCTTTGCTATAGCAAACCACTGCAAAACCCTCTGCGTCCAGCGATAAATCTACCCAATGAAAATATGAGTTGCTCCCTTTTCCTGTTGGAATCACTCAAACTGGAAAATCGAATTTTCTCGCTGATTGCACCAAAAAATTGAATTTTCCCCAAGAAACTCGACCTGCTCAGTAATGGACTGCGCTGCCTCTAGAAAATTTGGCAAGCTGCTCTTACTGAACAATGAAATTCCTTCTTTTGCTTTTGACCTCCCCAACTAATCAATTACGCTCTGATACCATGTGAAAATTCCAAAACTAAAATCCTATTGCAACAACTTGTATTATTTCTCCTAACTGATAAATTAATTATTCTGTTTATTGCTATGACAATATCGAAATAAACACACTGCAATCTTCACAAATAAAATTATGCGGAAATTAAATAGCGCTGGAAATTGAGAAAATACTAGCACACACACATAAAATATGACACCATTATTTTTTGGAAAAATGTCCCTGGAAAAAACCCAACTTGGGAAAACCGGTGCAATAGTGAGGGTTTTATTATTATGCAACAATGAAAATATGAGTACAATCTGGATGTCTAAAATTGGAAATCCACAACAAGAAAAATTTGGGCAAAATTATTGAAGGGAATTACCCTTCCTCCACAAGCAATCTCGACACGGCCTGCCTTCAGAAAACTCAACCTCTTGGATCCTTCGTGTCAGCCTCTACGCTGCTCTCCATAGTATCTATGACGTCAAGCCTCTAACCAGTCTCTGATGAAGTCGTTTTTCCTTCCACTGCTGAAGAAATCGCCTCTTTGACACTCCAGAACCTCTTCCTGACCTCCAGAACTAGAACAAATTTTTCCTCAACTAAATCGAATTGCCAATCTGAAGCAACTGCGCAGTCCTTTGCGCTGCCTCATTGGGAATAACTCAACCCTCTTGTTGCTGTCTCTTCGGATTTGGAAAATCTCCTTCGGATCACTGTCCCTGCACCTCACTATCTCTGCTGCCTCACTGAAGCTCGAACTCTTCGGCAACTGATTGTTGCTACTCTGGAAAATTGATTTCTCCAAGTTACTCTAGTCCCTTCTCCATCACCACATCGATCTCCTCTTATAATCCACTGTTGGAGCACCAACGACCACAATTAAAACTTAATCAATGGCTAGGATCATCTCTGGATTGATCCGTATGAGTTTCTAGACTATTCTCACCTTATCTCATTTAATACTGATTAATTAACCATATTCCCTAAGTTTAAACTTAAGAAATATTAGAAAAAGGGTTAATCATCTGATTGAGACACTTCTAGGTGGAATTTCCAGAAACGATTTCTAGGTTTTGGAGATCTCAAGCATTTTAGCCTTTCCCCCAAATTTTGTGGTTAGAACACATCCGATGCTACAAAAACTAACACTGGGTCCAGGTTGTAGGGTGTTTCAAGCTAAGTATTAACAGTGATAACATGTGTGTAAGAAACATTGTTGCATTGTAAGAAATCTATTCCTCAAGCTTTATCAATAAATTCTACAACAAAAAAGTGTTGAGTTTTCTTGAGTGTTGGGGTAGCATCGGATGTGCTCTAGCGCCCAAAATTTGTGGAGGGACTAGAGTACATGAGATCTCCAAGACCCATAAAGGGATTTGGGGAATTTCATCCAGTTTGGGAGAAAATTAATTAATTAATAATTTTAATTAAGGACCCTAAGTCTAACTTAGGAAAATTAAATTATTAAAGGTAAGTAATTAAAACATGTGATGAAATTGTCTTAAGTCACACGGATCAAGCTTTCTTTTAATCTTAGCCATCGATTCAAGATCTGATCATGGCCGTTGGTTTCCAAACGAGAAGGTATAAAGGAAAGGGTTGGGGTCATTTGGAGGACACACACACAAGGAGGCAGAGCACTGAGACTAAGCTGAAATTATAGGGCAGGGTTTGCTAAGAATTTTCAGAAGTGTTTCAGCTACAGAGAGGGGTAGTTTAGGCAAAGGGGATGGTCTGATCTCAATGCCTAGAATCAACAAGAGGCAGAGAGCAACATCCAGAGGCAGCGCAGAGAAGCAGAGGCAGTTGCAGCAATTACGCAGCAACTACGCAACGCAGAGGCAACTTCAACTACCCAGGTGCTACGCAGTCCCTTCTGGGACAACGCTAGGTAGTAGGGGACCCATCTGGGTTACACAGAGACCCTTCTAGGGCAGCGTAGGGTCTGCGTCACCCATTCTGGGGTTACACAACCCTCTCTAGGCCAACGCAGAGGCATGCAGAGGCTGACTACGCTAATGCAGGGTCTGCGCTAGGGTTTCTAGGGCCAGAATTTGGCTGAGTCTTGTAAGTCCCGTTTGAGGGTGTGGATCAGTCAAGGTTTTGGATTTGAACAGCAGGTTAGTTGCAGATCTATCTTTTTCTCTATCGGGTTAACTAGTGTGGTGCCCAGATTCGCTGTATTCATAAAATTACTTAATAATATAAACCCTCCAGCAGCTAGAAGATCGATTTTCCTGCATTGGGTTTTTCCGGGGACAGTTGTCCAAAAAATCTTGTGTGTCACTTTGTCTATTGTGCATGTACTTTTCTGTTTTAGATCTGAATCAGTGAAAGTCTGTTATGTGTTTACTTCGATGTTAATATGAAAGTTTCAACATTAATAACTTGTTTAAGTAGGAGAAGTATAACCAGATCTAACAATAGATTTCTGCATAAAGTAACATTTAGAAATTTTCACATGGTCTTAGAGTGATTGCAGATCTAGCAGGGTCACCAGTAGAAGACTGAAGAATCTTGCTGCAGAAAGTAACAGAGAGAGAAGCAGCAGTAGCAGAAAGCAAGATCTGTAGCGACAACGTAGTTTTAGAGGCAGCAGAGCCACACAAAGGTCTGGGTGACGCAATCCTACGCTGTCTCCACGTAGGCCCACGTACTTACTGCGCAGAGGCAGCGCTGGGACTGTCTGCTCACGCAGAGGCCAGTTAGGGTGACATAGATCTGAAGTTGTTTGATTCAGAAGTGCTGGAAGTAGAGCTGCAGAACTTCATAAGGTACTGGTGGGGTTAAATTTATGAAGATTTAGAATTTAGCCTAAGCATTGGGAGACAAAGAGCAGGAGGAGATCATCTTCTCAGAGGGTTTCTAGCCAAAGAAATCTACAGATTGATTAGAGGATCGAAGAGAGCTGTTTCATTGTTTTGGTAGATTTCCAAGAGGATCAATTGTCAGAGGGAGCAGAAGGTGCCTTTTTCGCCAAGGACCCTATATATGAGCTTCAATAGAGAAGCAGAGAGAGAAAGTTTTGACAAAGTAGATATGAGCCAATGGCACCTCACGGACTAGGTGATCAAGATAGGTTGGATGGCCTATCCAACTTTGCAGTCTGGAAGGCCAGAATCCTAGTAGTCATGGAGGCATACGGTCTAAGAGACCATGCATAAAAAGTCCTGGCCACGACGACCGCTATGGATCTCCTGAAGAAGCATGAGGAAGCTGCGACACATGCCAAACGTTTCATAATGGACGGGGTTAAGGATCATATTGTTCCACACATAGCTGAAAAGAAAACAACTCATGAGATGTGGAAAAGCATATGACGATGCATGAAGGAAGTACGTCGAGGAGAGCACACCGGAGAATGGTTGCGGTCACATTCATGATGGCCAAGGGAGAAAATAGAGAGCCCCTTCCTTTCGGGCTACAATTGATCGGGGAGATCGTTGTCTACATAGGTGCAAAGGTGAAGATGATGCATTGATAGGACGTACTGTCACGGTCTCTTTACAACAAATATTGTAGGGTCTTAGATGCCAGACCTTCGACCGGGACCATGTCATGAGCAGTCTTAGTGAAAACTCCTAGCTGTAGGTGAAACATTTACAACCATATTATTAAACCGGAGGCGGTGTGGACCGGTGGACTCATGACTGACCAACCAGACCGGTCTAACGAGTCACCGTTGGAGTCTCGCAAAGCCGTTTTAAAAATACATTAATTAATTATTTTTTAATAAAAAAAACTATTTTTAAGATTTGCAACCATGATTCCAAGCCAATAGAGACAAAATATGCAAAGTTTGCTCATTTATATACCATGTAAAGGTGAATATATCAAAATGGCATTATGGCACTGAGTGAAATACATATCATCGAAAAAATACATAAGCAATGAGCCTCCAAATGACCCATAAAGTCCAAAACCAATGCTACAAGCTATGAGCATTGAGGCCATTGGCCTACATAGTACAGTGACAATCTACTGCAAATCTACATATATGATATTACTAAATTCTAATTAATGATCAACATTATGACATGAAAGTTGAAACTTCTAATCATGATCAAAGTTCAAACTCAGTTGGTTGAACTTGAGTCTCCCAACTCTCGACTGCCAAACTTTGCAACTGCTCCAGTCACAAAATTCTCTATTGGTTCAGTGACTTGAGTCTCAAACTTCTGAAGGTATTTTGCCCTAATATGCCCTATTACTTCATTTGGTTCTCCACATGGCTTTACATGGCCTCCTATCCCAGCCAAGTGTTGCTTGAACCCGTAAATACCCCCTCTTGCAATAGATTTTTGGCAATATTTGCAAATCATTTTGCCATCAATCATATCACAATGAGCCCATGCAATATCCTTGCCTTTTGGAGTCATGATGGCTACTACTTAGCTCAAGCGGCAAGCCTCAAACTCTATGCTGTTCCACTACTCCAGCAAAAACTCAACACTCTCCAAGCTCTCAATCAAACTCACAAAATCTTCAAATGAGATGGTGTGAGACAAATGAGAGGCTGCCCCTGCTTATAAAGGATTGGAGAGGGTCTTTTTGGAGGGAAACAACCCTCCTCTTCCCTCCAAAACAACCCTAAACTGGAAAATAAGCTTGCGTGGGTCTCGTTTGCGGCCTTGGCAGCTGACCGGTCGATTAAGGACAAAACCGATTGGTCAGCACCGGTTTGACCGGGAAAAAAGGCGAGAGGATGGCTTAAACCGAGTTTTTGGACCGGTTTTGACTAGCCAAGGGTCTGACAGGCTGGTTTGACCCAGCCAGTTTTTAATACTGTGAGTACAACACGGGATCCATTAAAGTGAAAAAGGAAGAGGAAGATGATGCAGCCTTGGCATCAAAGAGATAGCAAGGGAAGAAGCGTGATCTATCCCAGATCAAGTGTTTCTAGTGTGGCGAACTAGGACATTTCGCTAGCAATTGTCCATAGAAGAACAAGGACAATGAAGCTTCTACTTCCAAGGTTGCTGTGGTGGACGACGAGTCAGAAGATGACGCAACAATGAGTGCTCATGAACCATAAAAGTGGGGCGACATGGATCTGTAGAGCAGCTACAAAGTGGTGGCAGGATCCTTGAGTAGCTCATCTCTTGGATCACATCCGAGCTACAGGAGCCTTAAGACAATAGCGGGACAAGTGGAGCAGTTGGTGCAAAGAATCATGGATGAAGCAGAGGCGGAGCTGAAGGCCGAGGGAGTAGCGCAGTGCAGATCAACAACGTAGCAGCGACAACGTAGGGGCTGATGTGACTTCAACAATGCAAAGCAGAGCTACAACAACATAGAGGCTTCAGGGGCACAACACAACACAACAACAACTTGAGAGATTTCAGCACAAGGGGCTGATGTGACTTCAATAGTGCAGAGGGAGTCTGCTTATGCAGTGCAGAGCTGTAGTTGTTCATCATTCTCCAGATGACAACAAATCAGGAGCCGTTGGAGCTTCAGTGATGAGGATGCAACCCAACTGACTTGTATGTCAAAGATTGGGCAGGAGTTTCAGTTGCTTCTCTTAGCAACTAAAGTTGCAGTGCAACAAATGGCAGCATGGTGCAGTAGATTGAGAGGAAGTTGCAATACAAATGTGGTAGTGGCGGTGGCAGCGTCATGGTCATCAATACAAAATGGCAACAACAACACAGTGATGAAGGGAAACAGGTCCAACATCAGTGCGGAGACCCACACTAGAGATTAGTGCAGAGCTTCGGGGTGAAGCAGAGTTGTACTAGAGCACATTCCTCGCTAAGAGGGAGTGTTGAGTTTTCTTGAGTGTTGGGGTAGCATCGGATGTGCTCTAGCTCCCAAAATTTGTGGAGGGACTAGAGTACATGAAATCTCCAAGACCCAGAAAGGGATTTGGGAAATTTCGTCCAGTTTGGGAGAAAATTAATCAATTCATAATTTTAATTAAGGACCCTAAGTCTAACTTAGGAAAATTAAATTATTAAAGGTAATTAATTAAAACATGTGATGAAATTGTCTTAAGTCACACAGATCAAGCTTTCTTTTAATCTTAGCCACGGATCAAGCTTTCTTTTAATCTTAGCCATCGATTCAAGATCTGATCATGGCTGTTGGTTTCCCAACGAGAAAGTATAAAGGAAAGGCTTGGGGTCATTTGGAGGACACACACACAAGGAGGCAGAGCACTGAGACTAAGCTGAAATTCTAGGGCAAGGTTTGCTAAGAATTTTCAGAAGTGTTTTAGCTACAGAGGGGTAGTTTAGGCAAAGGGGATGGTCTGATCCCAGTGCTTAGAATTAGCAAGAGGCAGAGAGCTGCATCCAGAGGTAGTGCAGAGAAGCAGAGGCAGTTGCAGTAGTTACGCAACACAGAGGCAGCTTTAGCTACGCAGGTGCTACGCAGTCCCTTCTGGGACATCGGTGGGTAGCAGGGGACCCATCTGGGTTACACAGAGACCCTTCTAGGGCAGTGTAGGGTCTGTGTCACCCATTTTGGTGGAGCAACAAAGCTGTAGACTTGTTGACTTAATCGTAAAATACACAAGAGGTATTGTAATAATAATATATTATATATAAATTGTATAAGAAATGATGATAAAATGTTACAATGAGGCCCTGCTTATATACATATGCAGGTGGCCTTTCATGAATGAGCATGTCTTTTAGACATGCCCTTTCACTAACTTAATGACTACTTAACATAATCCTATTTAACTATTAATAATTATATTTATTCTATTTATACTATTTGTTATGAATTATATTCATAACATTGCCCTTCTCTTCAGAAACTTTGTCCTCAAAGTTTTATGGATACTAATTTTCTTTGCCTTAATTGTTTCCCAACTTTTTTCACTTTGTGTTGTCATCTTGAATGTATAACTTGAATGTATAATTCGTCTTCATACTCCCTTGTAATTAGGGCTTATCCCTTTTTCCTTAAAAGTCTTGTCCTCAAAGCTATATGCCCTCATAATTCCTTCTTCTTGTGCTTATATATATATATATATATATATATATATAGGTAGTTTTTTTTGTTTTTTTGTTTAATAATAATAATTCAATTAATTAAATAGTTTTAATTAATTTAATTAGGTTAATTTAGGATATATTAACCTCATAATATATAACAATTATTGCTATAAAATAAACTGTTGCACGAAAAGATGGGTCATGATGTATGGAAACGCCCAGCCGAAAGGAATTTACGGGTCAGTCGGAACAGACAACACAGTTCAATTTTCGATGGAGACATGAATGCCAGTAGACGGTAGAATGGTCGAATGACGGCAATGTTGAATGCATAGGACGAGGACATGTTGAGACAATGGAGATGGGGTTGCCAACGATCGATGTGATAGGGGCAATCGACGGAGTTGTCGAACAATTGTTGATAGGATTCAAGCTTATCGAGCTTATCGAGGCCCTTTTTTTTATGAAAAGGCCGCGTAATGGGCAATGGCGAGCCCATATCATGAGGAGGATGAACAATGGGAAAATAATTGACACTGGGGTCTTGCTTGTTGTGAAGATTACAAGGGTGCAAGCGATCTGGATAGAGGTGTACTGTACCACTGCCTTTATCGAACTGAACTGCCTTGATGGGACTGAAAGGAGTGATGGGTCTGTTAATATTAGTCTTGTGTTGTCTAAGAATCGCAACGGTGGCAAGGTTTGGAAGGCTATCTCTATGAATAAGCCAACAACCACAGCAATAGGAATCTTTGCAGTGACCCAACTTAATCTTGGAGCAAGTGGAAGGCTTGACAGCAAGGAAGCAATGAGGCCTGAAATGCGTTGGACTCTCATATCATTCTGGGACTCCTGGCTCTCCAGATCCGAATGTTTCTCATGTGTAAGAGCATGAACATGCTTCAGGCTATGAAAGAAAAGACCGTGGCAGAAAGGCAACCCAAATATGCCACACACAAATACAAGGATGGCTATAGTTGATATATCCCAGTTTCTTGACATGGTCCTTCTTGCATTGAGGCCAACTTTATTTTGTATCAAAATAGAAGCAGCATTGTGGTCTACAAAAATCATGGATGCAAGCAGTGATCCAGGAATGACTGCCAGGAAAATTGCCCATAAGGGAACGTTCTTCATCTCCACTAAACTCCCAAGCTCAGTCACTCTATCGGTTCAAAATCCAGTTCTAGGAAAATCCAGTCGTTGACGGTCCAATTTTGGCAAATATGTCACACCAATTTGATTAGAAAGATCTTGATCACGTGACACCTTTATGATTGTATAAGAGTCTGCCTCTTCCTTTTCTTTTTGCTTCAGTTCTTTTTCCTCTTGTTCTTTCTTTAGTCTCACCCTTAGATGCTCTGCAATATCTTCCTCAGCGACATTGCACATGATCTTGTCCTTATCACCTTCTCTAACGTAGGCAAGCATGTAATCATTTGAATATTTTGTAAACTTAAATGGAGTATTATTCAACCTAGGATTTATCTGTGGGAGCTCCTCTTTACCACCATATTGTTCTTTCAGGGATCTCTTAACATCTTCCTTTGTAACGTGTTCATCTTCAAACTTGTACCACTGATCTAAGAGAGTTGGCCTAATAAATGCATAATAATGCCCACCATGAATACCCCTTCTATGGACCCAAACACTATGTAGAGTGTACAAATTACACACACTCTTGTTTGCATCTAGAGAGAGATATTTTCCATTTTCTTTTGTTTCTATAGGTTCGGATTTCTTGGATTCTTGTAAGTTGTTGTTTGAATCACAAATTGTAAAAATTTCAAATTGCTTTTGTTTATTCACATCCTTTAAGGAGGCAGGGATGTCATTAATTTTACAGTCATCATCTTCAAAATTTTCCATATTCATATCAGTTTCTTCATCACAAGCATTTTCTTCTTTTTCTTCATAATCCCAATTGGATTCAGAATTTGAGTGGTTTTCTTCTTGTTTCTCAAAATATTCTTCCTTCACATCATTTTCATCTGAATCTGAAATTTTCATAACTTGATCTTCTGCAGAATGTAGTGATTTTTCATGATTATCTTCTGAATTTTCTGAATCGGCTGAATTGTTCAGTTGACTATGTTCAATATTCGGGAATATTGGTTTTTGTGTCAGATAAATCTTGTCCAAAATGGCGTTTATCTTCTGCGTTGCTTTGCTATGATTGTCTATGGCCTCTCTATGGTTTAGTCAAATTTGTCTTTCTATTCGATTTGTTGTGTCTTGAAGTTTTTTGATGTTGTCAGAATTTCCTGTAACCTTATTCTCAAGATTGGTTAATCTTTTAGTGAATTTATCGGAATTATTATTGATCTTACTCTCAAGTTCGATCAACTTTTTGTTGAAATCGTCCATTGTCACTGATGAAGACATCGAGCGGCAGCGATTCGAGGCACCGCATGTAATAGCTAAAGGCACCCAACAGTGGCATAGGTGCTTCCTTCCAGGCGAGAAGATCGCTCTTCTGATACCAAATGGAGCAACAAAGCTGTAGACTTGTTGACTTAATCGTAAAATACACAAGAGGTATTGTAATAATAATATATTATATATAAAATGTATAAGAGATGATGATAAAATGTTACAATGAGACCCTGCTTATATACCTACACAGGTGGCCTTTCATGAATGGGCATGTCTTTTAGACATGCCCTTTCACTAGCTTAATGACTACTTAACATAATCCTATTTAACTATTAATAATTATATTTATTCTATTTATACTATTTGTTATGAATTATATTCATAACATCTGGGGTTACATAGCCCTCTCTAGGCCAGCACAGAGGCACACAAAGGCCGACGCAAGGGCTTCAGGGGCAGCATTGGGGTTTCTAGGTCCAAAATTTGCCTGAGTCTTGTAAATTCTGTTTGAGGGTGTGGATCAATCAAGGTTTTGACTTCAGAACAACAGGTTAGCTGCAGATCTATATTTTTCTCTGTCGGGTTAACCAATGTGGTGCCCAGATTTGCTGTATTCAGATAACTACTTAATAATATAAACCCTCTAGCAGCCAGAAGACCGATTTTCCCGCATTGGGTTTTTCTGGGGATAGTTGTCCAAAAAATCTTGTGTGTCACTTTGTCTATTATGCATGTACTTTTCTATTTTAGATTTGAATCGGTGAAAGTCTGTTATGTGTTTACTTCGATGTTAATCTAAAAGTTTCAGCATTAATAACTTGTTTAAGTAGAAGAAATATAACCAGATCTAACATTAGATTTCTGCATAAAGTAACATTCAGAAATTTTTACAAAAAGTGGGTCTTCCCAAGAAAATTATTGTGTTAATGTGTGACTGTGTTTCTTTATCTCTGTGCTTTATTCTGCTTCTTACGTATTATGGAGAAATTCTATCCTAGTGAAAATAAATTAGTTTCAAATTGTTCATTCAAGCAACTACAAAATTTCATGGAAAATCTACATGGTACACGAGCAAAGAACAATGTAAAGACCAACACCAAGAAGATTAGTTTAGTGAATATTAGAGATCAGTTTGTGAAGAGCAATTCTTTGGACAGGGAGGATGGTATACCAAGGATTGAGAGAAGATCACTGTTTAGAGGGAGCCTCTAACTTTTCCTCTTGGAAGGAAAGGATCATAGTGGTGTTGGAGGATAACAGGGTGGGAGAGTTTATCAATAATCAAATACCGTGACCATCATTCTAGAGGGGGTCAAAGATCCTATTATTCCTCATCTATATGAGAAGAATACAACATATGAGATGTTCAAAGCCATCTTGGATCTGTTTCAAGGTACCAGTGATGTCAGTAAGCTAGCTCTCAAGGAGAAGCCAAGAAGCATTAGGATGAGCAGAGGAGAGCCCATTGTCTCATATCTTTTGAAGTTCACTAAGGTTCGAGATGAGCAGTTCAATAGAGATACATGTGCGCAAGTTGAAGAGAGCTCTTTATGGGCTCAAGTAGAGGCTCTGAGAGCATGGTACACTCGTATTGACAACTACTTTTGAGGATTGGGCTTCACTAAGAGTGAGGCAGATCCCAACCTGTACCACTTTGTGGTTGGAGGGATTCCACTCATTCTAGTGCTTTATGTTGACGACCTTATATAGAATGGACTAGACATCTTGATCCAAGATTGCAAGGAGGACCTTGCAAGGGAGTTTGAGATGAAGGATATGGGGCTTATGCATTATTTCGTTGGATTGGAGGTTTGACAGGGTAATGGTGAGATCTTCGTGGAACAGGGGAAGTACACTACAAAGATTCTCCAAAGATTTCATATGTAGGATTGCAGGCCCATTGCCATGCTGCTAGTCACAAACTGGAGCAACGTAGATGCTAGCAGAGCAGAGTGAGTAGATGATACAACATACATGCACCTCATTGGGTCGTTGATGTATTTGGTCAACACACAACCTGATATTTGTTTCACAATCAACTAGCTGAGTTAGTTCATGATGGAACTGACAAAGTTCACTGGGTCATTGTGAAACATGTTTTGAGGTATCTCAGAGGCACAACGGATTATGGATTATGGTATAGACAAGTTGATGGAGTGAGGCTTGAGGGCTTCACGTATGCAGATTGGGCATGGAGCTCCACAGATCAGAAGAGTACCTTAGGTGGCGTCTTCAACATTGGGTCAGTACTTGTTTCCTGGTACAATAGGAAGCATAGATCAGTTGCACTCAACTCAACAGAGACTGAGTACATGTTGTCGTTTTGGCAATGTGTGAGGCTATTTGGATGAGGAAGTTACTTGTGGGACTTTTTAGACAGGGATAATCAAAGTTGCATTAAGCTCTTTGAGAACCCAATGTTTCATGATTGCTCTAAGCATATCGAGATCAGGTATCATCATCTCAAATATTGTGTGCAGAAAGGGATAATGAAGCTACTGTACATTCCAATAGAGGAGAAAACAACATATATCTTGACCAAGGCATTGGCAAGAAGCAATTTTGTCCATTTCAGAGATAAGTTGGGAGTTGTACAAAATACCTTCCTCGCTAAGAAGGAGTGTTGAAAATGGTAGCGTGGAAGGTCTTCTTGACTCATGCCTTAGTCAAGAAAGACCACGATTAATCTTTCCTTTAGCATGGACAAGTTTGTGGTGATATGACGAGTTCATGGTGTTAATTAATTCATGCACATATTTTGAGGGACAGTTAAGTAGACTTCCTAGGGCCAATTTTAATTTAGAAGAGGACGAGTTGAGAGCTTCAGTCTTGATTGAAGAAAGGATGTGTTACACTAGCATTTGACTCAGTTAACAGGTCAAACTCCACTTGTGTTCTGAATTTGTATTTGCTAGATATAACATGGATCAAATTGCTTCAAAGGAGGATGAAGACACATCTTTGTATCATTCTTGTTTGCACACGTTTGTGTGAGGAGAGCTTGCTGTAGAGAGAGCATACTTTGGAGGAGCCATACATTGCGATAGAGAGATATTTCTGTTGCAGTTATGCACTAGGATTTAGGAGGAAATTCCTAAATATCAGAGGCCACTATTGCTATAGGAAATAGGAGATTTTTTGTGCTAGAAGATAGAGGTAGAGATTGCGCAAGGAAATAAGAGCTGGGTCGAGTTGCTTGCAAGGTGTTCCAACCTAAGTATTAGCAGTGAGAACAAGTGTGTTTTCTAGTGAAATAATATTGCCTTGTAAGAAATCTATTGCTTAAACTTTATCAATAAATTCTACAACAAAGAAGTGGGTTTTCCAAGAAAATTATTGTGTTATTGTGTGACTGTGTTTCTTTATCTCCGCACTTTATTTTTTTGCTTATCTATTGTGGAGAAATGTTTTTTTCCCAAGAAAAATCATAACTTTAATTAATAAGATGAAAATTACATGTTGTAGATGCTTTATATAGCATATGCATATATGGTGGCACAAGCCACATTAAAAAATTTATATCAATAAAAGTTAAAAAGAAGTTACGAGTTCTAGAAATATATACAATAAGTAAGCTGTAGATAAGATTAGATAAATAAGTGCATGCTCAAAGTAGCCAAAAACTCCAAAAAATTAGGGTCCATCAGCCCCCTGTGCTGGTGCATCTTCATATGGCTGGTGGATATACTAGTAGAATTGATGATCATTTGGCTCTTGGATCACCCAATGATCCCTTAGTAGGTGCGCAACCTCCTTGGAAAGTGAATCAGAAATCTGATTGCTCTCCCTGTATATATGATGACAAGAAATATAGTCAAAGTGGGATTTCAGTAGAAATACCTCTTCCAAAATATTCCGTAGTGTGTGCACATGACATAAAGTTTGTTGGTTGAACCAATCAATGATAATCTTTGAATCGCTAAAAATTTGGATGTGACTGCAAGCTTTGGTAAGAGCAAAGGATAGGAGGGATCTAAGACATGAGAGTTTTGCATAGTTATTTGTACCCCTGCCCAGGCCAATTTGTAACTTAAAGAAATGGTGTTTCGTCAAATACAGAACCACACCCCCACCACAACCAAAATGTTGTGCTGAGCCATCAAAGTAAGCCCAGGGGATAGATTTGTCAATAGTTTTTGGAATAATATTCCTGGGGGGTGGACGATTTGGATCATCAGGGATTATATGGTATAAGGAGGTGATATGTGCAGAGATGATGTGCCAATTTGGTGGATGATCATGGAAAATCCATATGCCCCAACAAATAAGGAGGGGGAGGTTACGTATCTTGTGTGGTAGTGCAAAATGCCACCATGTATCCGATGCAAGAGGTACAAATTGTTGAGAATTTAGAGGGCTGGTGATTAATTCAAATTCATGGAAAATCCATATGCCCCAACAAATAAGGAGGGGGAGGTTACGTATCTTGTGTGGTAGTGCAAAATGCCACCATGTATCTGATGCAAGAGGTACAAATTGTTGAGAATTTAGAGGGCTGGTGATTAATTCAAATTCTCTTCTTGATAATTACATGTGTGGTTACTTGAGTTACTTATGTCTTCTCTTCTTTAGCTTATTTAGTCTTTCATCAAGTCAATTATCAAAATACAAAGGACACAAAGTTAGGCTCCTCGAGCCAGGGCAAAACCTCTCCCTCTTGGAGAGGAAAACCCATAATAAATCCTTCTTGTAGATCTGCAAATGACAAGTACCATGACCAGGACTCAGACCCTTAACCTATTAATTCATCCAAGACCTTGCCACTGCTTCTTTGTTGACCTTCAATGCTGACCCTTCTTTTCCGCACCAACCTGCACTGTGCTGCACCAATACTAGAGAACTCAACCTCTAGGTCTATCTTCTAGGATGTATTTGTACCTTGCATAGCATTCTTCTTTCCACAAACTTCTTTATGATAGCTCTTAGACAAGATCACTTGGAATCTTTCACTTTGTATGACCCTCTTCTTCAATTGAGGAGTAGTACTTCCTTTTACGCACTATAGAACAAGAAGGTAAATCACAGACTTACCTTCCTTTCTTTCTCGAACTAAAGTCTCTTCCTCCTTTCCGTGATAACACACTGTGATATATGGACCTTCTTTTGTCCTTGAACTTGTACTGACTTCTGTCCTGAAGTCTGCATTAGATATTGTCCTTTTTCTGCACTTTATCTCAGAGATATTCACATTTTAACCACTGTAAAACCTTCAGATAAGTCCGCACCTTTTTCTGTCCTTTAGCCCACACTTATGCCAGACTCTATCACACATCTTCTGTCCTTTAACCCACACTTGAATCCTCTTTGAAATCCGCAGTATTCTTCAGAGCAATCCGCACTGGTTGGTGGTGTCAAATGAATCGCAGGTGCCTTTATATATACAATGCTTTGACTTGCTTTTAGGCCGACCCTACAACAAGTTTATTGGCCGACGTCCTCATTGTATATAGGCTGACTTCCTCACTGTATAATAAGCTTATCTTCCAGCATTGAATGTGGGCAGTCTTGAGGGCTGTTATGAGCCATTCTTCCACAAGGTCTTGGAGTACATTCTTCAGACTAGTCACTTCATATTCATGACTCTTAATTACACTTATAAATAGAAGACAAACCCTAATAAACATCAAGAAGAAGTCTATTGACCTATAATAAAAATCTTGCTCATGAAACCCATGAAGCAAGTACAACAAAAATACATTTTATTATCTTTGTCTTCTTCTTTACATAAATACATAAGTACATAAGTACATAGTCAATATGAGACTGATCCTAGTTACACTTTTCAACACAGATTGGCCAGAGCAGATAATGTTAAGGTTGAGGATGGTCTTCACGAGAGTCCAAAGAGATAGAGTAGCAGGACAATGGAGGAATAAATGATCGGTATCCTTAATTGAATTTTTGCAAAGAGAGCATCATGAAGGACTAATGAAAGAGCGTTTTTGCAGATATATGCCTATGGGAATCTTATTGAAGAGAATGCACCACATTATAGTCTGGCTTTTGAAGGACTTTTCAACTTCCATAAAGGGCAACACCACCAAAGCAATTCCTGTGGCCCATGTGCATAAAAAATTATAGGATAACCATCCTTTGGAGTATACTATCCATGTTTTGAGATAGCCCGATGAGCTCATCAGCTCTGCTAGAGATCTTAACATGTGGTTCTGCCAGAGCTACACTGTAATGTGACCATTCCTTGTTCCATGGATGGGGAGTGTGCAGTTCACAAAAGGTTTTCTAGGCCTTTGAGAATATGGTCGAATTGACCGGATCAACTACCTGGTCCAGTGTATATAAACCTCCATTGTTCAAGAAAAGTATTAAGTCAGGGGAGAAGAGATGGGCATTACCACAACCTGACCATGGATCACACTCAATTCAGACTTGACTGTCCTTCCCAACATTCCAAGCCAAGCTTGCTCTTATATGGTCAATAGAATTTAGTACGACTCTCCAAATGGTGGAAATGTTGATTATGTTTCAATTCCCTTGTCTAATCCAATCAATCAGATGAGATGGGCTGATATATTTTTGAATAACAACTTTGGTCCAAAAACTGTCAGCAATAAGGATTTGCCACCCTAATTTTGCAACCAGTGCCATAGAGAAAGAGGGTAATTCCTTTATACCCCATCCACCCCACTTTTTAGGTAGTGCAATTAGGTCTCATCTAGCCGAGAGGTGTGGCCTTCCTTCGAACCCATCCAAAGAAATCTGCAATGTATTTGTTGTATCTTGGAAAGAATGCCTTTGCATATCCAAGCTAGAGACATCCAGTAAACCAGGATCGCTTCTAATACCGATTTGATGAGTACAAGGTGCCCATCGCGAGCGAGCCATCTGTGAAACAATATGTTGAGCCTCCTTTCAATTTTGGCAATCAACCATGTCCAATTAGAAACTCTGTAATTGGATGGTTTAAGTTGAAAGCCCCAGGTACTTTAGTACCTCATCAAAACCAATGGGATTAAATGGAAATCTCTGAAAGTGTATTTCATGTGGTGAGCAACCTTGAGTTGTTAGGGTGGATTTATTGTGATTGCATGTCATACCTGTAGCAGTACAGAACAATTTAAGAGCATAGTTGAAGACCGTTGTGTCACTGATAGATCCATTTAAAAATATAAGTACATCATCCACAAATAACAGGTGAGTTAGGATGCAATTTTCAATGATCTTGATACCCTTTAACCTGCCAAGATTTCTCTCATCTATTAATAATATGCCCAATCCTTCCATAACCAATAGAAATAACAAAGGTGAAAGAGGGCATCCTTGATGAACACCCCGTTCTGCATGGAAAAATTTGGAAGCTGCCCCATTGATAAGTACACTGAAGGAGACCGATGTGATGCAACAAATAATCTAGTTGATGACAAAAATGGGGAATTCGAGATGTGTAAGTACCATTCATATATATAGCGAACTTGTCTGGTCAAATGCCTTAGCTAGGTCTATCTTTAGGATCATGCCTTGGATGTGCTTAATATGCATAGAGTGGAGACCTTCCTGGGCAATCCCAATGGCCTCATGGATCCGCCTGTTCTCCAAAAAGGAAAATTGTTCCCGTGAGATGTGATTAGATAGTAGAGGCTTGAGTCTGTTAGCAATAATCTTAACCATGATCTTGTAGATAAAATTGTAGAGTGAAATCGATCGAAAGTCCGTGAATGACGAAGGGTTGTCAGATTTAGGGATGAGGGCGATAATTGTGGAATTGAATGTGTTAGCCACCTATAAAATTTGTTATAGCAAAAGGTGGCTAAAACTTTTTGGAGCCTTCAAGGAACAAATTTTATTGCTAAAAAGTGTTGGCTCTTGAAGACTCTTGAAGGCTTCATGCCTCTGTCCAAATCTTCACTACTGTTCCTATCTTAAAAACTCTGAAATTCTGCTAATTTCATTGAGGAAATACTGCTCCAAAGGCCATCTTCCCCCTCCTTCCACTTCCAAAAATAACCTCATTTTTTACCCCTTCATCCCCCATAAAATCTTTCATTTTTTTTTTTTCTCCCCTTTCCCCTTCATCAAAACCCCTTTGATAAGGTTTAAGACCCTTTCTTAGCCTTATCAAAACCCCCAAACTCCTTTGAAAATCATTGAAAATCTATAAAAATCACATTTTTTATATATTATAGACTTAAGCTCCCTCGGGCTAAGTCTTTAACCCTTCCTCTCCATACGCCCTGGTGCTGGAACCAGGCGCTAAGCCCTTTGGGCACTTATCGCGTCGGAGGAAAACAATGCACAAGTCTTTTGCCTCACCAAGTCCTCCGATGCCGATTAGCCCTTCCTCCATAAACCCTCGATCATATGGTTTTCCATATAACCCACGGCCCTGTAGTCGGGCGCCTATCCACTTCGAATAAATATTTCCGCCTTGAAGTATAAACCTTCGTTCATACAAAAATTGTCAGTTTTTATTATATCTTACAGTTTTCCGCCGGTGAAAAATTCTAGTCACTCTCCACCGTCGATCTGATTTGCAGATCGACGGCGCACGATCTATCGCCCCGGTGGTCCCTGCCAGCCACTCACTATTGCAAAACCAAGCGGAATTCATCGCACCATTTTCGAGAGGGAGGTGGTTTCTTTCGTTTGGCAGCGATTCCATTCACCGCCCGACGCGTGGCCTTGAGCACTGTTGAAATACCGCCCTCATCGCGCATTAAAGTTCAGACATGGACCCAACGCGATATTTACATCCACTGTCCGATTTGAGGCCGCTCATCGGACGGTGATCGCTCTGTGAAGATGCTTGTGCAATAACTAGGGTATGATGCAGTTTTAAAAGCATCTCTGTCGTCGATCTGATCTGCAGATCGACGACCCACACATCATCGCCCTGATTCCTCGTCCAGTCAGCATTTTCAGACCCAGGGTTTTATTTCTCCCTAATTTTATTGAAAATCTGAAGTCCGGACGCATTCTATAAGGTTTTTATCGTGGGATCTACACCGTTGATCGTGTGGGCCGCTCTCATCCGACGACCCACGATCGTCCCGATTCCCGATCTTGATTTTTAATCATTTTTGCCCGAAACAGAGGTTTTAACCCATTTCTCCATTTTTCCAAAAACTGACTCCTCCGCTTTGAATTTTCGCCTCCGCTCCCGACCGTCAATCTTTGCGCGATCAACGGCTCCGATTTATTTCTTCCTCCGTTTCTCTTTTACCTCCTCTAATCAATCTCAACCATTGGATGATGCCATCCAACGGCCATGCTCTCTCCACGCGCCTTCTGAAGCATTAAACCTATACATGCAGGGTTTCATAATGTTTTTTGTATTTTGCAGGGTTTAAATGGTTTTTCCGCTATGTCTGAAGAAAATTCAGAGGCAGAGGGTGACGATCCTCCCGCCTCCGATCCATCAAAGAGAATCATTTGCAGGGTTTAAACTTCACGTTTCATCGGTGTTTCATGAGGCATTGATGCTATATCACCTCTGTGCAACCCTACACACCAACAAAAACACAATGAATCGAGCACAGTGAGAGAGTATCACTGTAGAAGACAAGAGCACACCAGAACATAAGATTGAAAACAGATCTTTGGGGATTACATCTAAAATGGTTTATCAAAAGCCTAATCCCTGATTAAAACGCAGTTAAAGGAGAAAATCATAAAGGTTCATTAGATAGAAAGCCTCCACCGCCACATCTAAGGAAAATTGATTCCTCCCAGCTACCACAGTGTCACATACGCCTCAAAGCATTCAAATGCAGGCCGAAGTTATTGATCAGGATCAGATATTTGCCTCACAACGCAGCCAGAGAGTAAATTCTGCAAACAAACTTAATGACAAAATATCAACAGAGTTACTTTGACATCACACAAAGCCTCAAAGGTCAAAAAGAGCTCCCAATGAGCTTAAATCTTTATGTAAATCATTTAATACAAAAGACACCTATGTAAGCTTCTTCATTGAGCCCCCCAAAGGCCGAGAAGCCATTAAGTCTGTATTAATTATTTTTAGAGATCTTTTATCAGATCTCACCTCCTCATTCTTCTATAAATACCACTGCAGAAGATGAGCGAGGGGTTGGTTGATTTGGCTACTGAACATTGAAATGTAATTGAGCATGAGACTTCTACTTGTAAATAGTGTTCACTGGCCCTTGGAGCTCTGCTTGTGATAGATAAGTTAGGCTGAGATGAGTAGATGATTGCTAAACTAAAGCATTGAACTTAAAGCTGTAACTGGTTTGGAGCATCAATACAAGCTGATTTATGGGATCCTGGTCTATGTTGACGGTGATGTTTTTCTCATTGTAACTTGTTATTTTGTTTCTGTTTTCACTGTGTTTCATCTTCTCTTATAAAGAACAACATGCATGGAGTTAGGACCTACTGTATACCAGTACCCTTCTCTGACTGAAAATATTTATCTGAATGTTTTCTTCCAATCTGTGTTATTTAGGAATGATTTAATTCAGTTTAAGCATAGGAATGCTGGCGTTCCCTTGTCTTATTGCCTTAGCTGAATATTATTCTTGAATGTTATGTTCAATATTAGTTAAGTAGAGATGAACTAAGGAAGATATGGTGTGCCCTGGTCCTAGTTTTATCCCCAAAGACTGTCTAAATGTTTCCCTTGGAATGTGTTAAAAGCTGGCTAGTTTAGAAGTACTTACCAGATCTTAGGCCATTCTGTGTTATCTTTGTGTTTGTCTTGAAAGTAACCAAGTAAAGCAGAGCTAGGAGAGGATTTGTGGTGAGCCCGACCCTCTAGTTTCTACTCCAATAGTTGCCTTCAAGTTTCCCTTTGTTTTAAATTTTTTTCTATTGAAAGTGTATCAAAGGCTGGATAGTTTAAAAGTACTTACCAGATCCTAGTTTACTTTCACGTTTTTCTGAAGTGTATGTCAAAAGCTGGCTAGTTTAAAAGTACTTAACAGATCTTGGGTTGCTCTTTGTTCTCCATCTGTTTAAATTCTCCTTCTTATTGTACCATTTCATTCCATAAATCAAACTTTAAAGAGATCCTTAGATATAGATGACTTGCCCCATGGACCACTCTTGCCTCTTGCTGTTTCAATTAAACCCTATTATGACTCCATAGCCCAATGGACTAAAACCTGCAATTATCTATCTTCCTGGCCAAAGCTTACTCTGATTGCTTGCAACTTCTCACCTTTGAAACTCTTTACATTTAGAACTTTCCACCTCAAACAGTAATCATGCTCAACCATTCAAAAAACAAAACAAACCCTTGGCCTTCATAACTAGCCTAATATCATTACCCCAAACTTCAAAGATAAATCCGTCTTTGCACTCATTGGAGAGATCCCTCTTCGGATTCAGGAGGGCCAGATCCTAGAATCCCAAAGTGGTTGAAATGATGTTTCTCCCTGCGGTCGGACTTTTGCCAATCTTGCTGATTACATGGAGCTAACATTTCTGGCGACTCCACTGGGGAAGTTTTGCGTGTTTTTGGTCTAGGTACCTTTAAAGACCTCAGAAAACCCTTGATTCAAGAAAATTGTGTAGTGAGTAAAAAGCAACCTTTTCAAGCACCACCAAACAAATGGTAATCATGATGAAACTGGTTTGAATCAGTGAAAAACTAGGTAAATCCTAGGATTCTCACGAGTCTTTATCTAACCTTGAAAAATCAGCTAGCTTAGCCATAAGAGTACACTATTTTTGTCTCATAGCCGTAGCTAAGTTTTGAAACAGAGTTGGCATATTCTTAGAAACCACACAACTGAAAAATAACTTAGAAAAACACCAAAAATATTTCAGATTGGTATCCAATAAACATGGTGGTGGACCATAAAACCTTTTACCTCCTTAGGAGCTAAAAACTTCCACTTGGCGACTCCACAATCCTCAACAGACCTTAAGACTCCACTGGGAAGAACCCTTATCATTGTAATATAATTAAAACTCAGTTAGAGGATTGCAGGATTAAAATTTGTGTAAACAGAGTAGTTAACCTCTCAAAGACTGTCATACCTGGTTGAACTTTTCCTGTTTATTTGGGTCTGAAAAACACAGCATAGTGGCTCCTATAAATATTCACACTAGAGCCTATCTTGACCCTGATCCACCTGAGATAGTTGATAACCCATAAAGTATTCTTAGGAAGCCTCTTAAGATTAAATTATCAACTGTTTTCAGATCACCCTTGAGAGCTAATTCAGTCCCTGAAAATCTTTCAGCTCTACAACAATCACAAGTTGACTTAGTAAATCCCTTTAGAACTAGGTCTCTTGATGATTTAGATCAGTTAGATTCTGAGTCTTCACTTTCATCTCCCGAAACAAGTGAACATCCTGGTAGCAGAGAAACAACACCTCCTAATTTACATTTCCTTCACAACTTAGGTGTCTTTCATCCAAGGTCAGCTCAACAATCTACTCCTAGTCCATCCACTTCTGCTCACCCTACATCCACTGTTCAAAGCACCCCACTTCAGCCACTTTCCCTATTGTTAATCCACCCCTTGTGAATCCACCCCCACCACATATCATGGCAGCATGGTATGCTCCCTTAGTCCTTCCTGTACCACTAGTCAATCTCCCACAAGACTATCAGTCCAAAATTCCATTATATGATGCTAGTAATGCTACAACTGCATCACAACATGTGGATAAGATGAATGACTACTTTGACAGAAATGAAATTGATGATGATTCTGTCAAGCTTAGATTATTTGCTCAAAGTCTGGGGGGAGAAGTAAGAAAATGGTTTAAAGGTTTAACCCCCCATAGTATCAATGATCTCCAAGCCTTCCTTCAGACATTCTTGAACAAATGGGAAGTAAAGAAGAATCCTCTCCAAGTCCTTTCTGATTACAAGAACCTCGATAGAAACACTGGGAAAAGTGTGCAAGTTTATTGCACTAGATTTAACAATGTGTATAATGCCCTTTCCCCAGATCTAAAACCTCCACAAGGCTAAGATTTAAACAAGTTTCCTGAAGGGTTTGACCCTGAGATGGCCTATCAGTTGAGGGAAAGAGATCCTGCAACTCTTGAAGAGATGCAAAAAGGTGCTCTTTCTGTGGAAGTCAACTTAATGGAGAAGAGAGCAAGAATGAAAAATGAAAAGAGAGTGTCTTTCAGAGAGGAAAACACACCTTCTACTTCAAACTCAAAGATGGAGAGAATGATGGAGGAGATGATGAAGAAAATGAGCATCCTTGAGAGAGCACAAGCCAGTGAAAACCAAACTGCTCCTCAAAACAGAAATCAGAACCAGAGTCAGAATTTTAGAAGGAACCAACCTCCAAACAGACCTAGGGAAGATGATCAACAAATCACTCCTCCCTTTCATCAAAACTATGTAAGTGAGGTTGAGGAAACAGATGAAATAACAGAGGAAGATGACATCAACATGCTGGGGGTAGGTAATGATGACTTTGAGATTCATTATGATAGAAAACAAGGTTTATACACACCTTATGATGACAAAAGAGTGACGATGAAAGTTATTATCAAGACATGGAAAATGTCATCATAGAATCTCAAAGAGAATATGACCTTAGAAGTAAAACTAGTCAACAAACACCCAACACCAAAACCTATGACAAATCTTCACAAAACAAAACTGTAACCAAGCCTAAAGTTGTCAAACAAATGGACAAAACAGTGGCTGTTAATTCTGATAATGGTAAAGAGGAAGGCACTCAAAACAATGAAAAATAGAGTGCAGACATTAGTAGTACTAACATCTCAGCTAGTACTCCTGTTAAAACCATTTTGTCAAATGTAAATAGGACAAATCAACAAGCTGATATCGCTGATAGAGTGATAGCTAATAAGGTTGAGACCAACACTTTAAAGAACCAAATTCCTTTCATCTTAGAGCAAGAAATTTCAAAGATCAAAATCTCTGTTCCCTTGACTGAGTTCGCTGCCCACAATGTATATAGGACCGAAATTTTGAAGGCTTTAAATACAGAAGAAAATGAGGACACTGTCAATCTTAACGATGATCAACCAGAGTTGATTTTTGGCCCTAAGATTGAAGGTAGATATCAAGAGGGACCCGTTCCTCCCTTTTACGTAAGTTTAAATGTTCATGACAAAATTTTGCATAACGCTATGCATGACTCTGGAGCTTCTCATAATTTAATGCCAAAAGATGTAATGGAGAGCCTGGGTCTAGAAATCACCAGACCTTACAAAGATCTTTACTCTTTCGACTCAAGCAGAGTAAAATGTTTAGGATTAATTAAATACCTCTGTGTTAACTTAGCCCAGATTCCAGCAAAATGCTTAGTAATGGATATTTTTGTGGCTGATGTGCCCCCAAAGTATGGAATGTTATTATCTAGATCTTGGAGGGCTAAGTTACAAGCGACTATGCAAATGGACATGACCTATGCGACTATCCCTGTTTTCAATCAGACCTGAAGACTTTACAGGGAGTCCCATACGCAATACACAGTTACAAGCCAAGACAGACCACAAAACTCTCCCCTCTATTATGTAAATACAGGTCTAGATTCTTTTATTATGATCAACGATGAAACATTGAGTGAACAAGTCACTTTAACAGGATTAATGATAGATAGAGAGGAGGAATAAGATAATGTAGGAGTGTCAGAACAGTTTGCTGAACTTGTAAACTCTAGTAAACAAAACACAGGTCTTGAGCTACAAATCACGTGTCCTTTGCTTTAAACATTGAGAGTCAAGAAAGCAGTCCTCAACCCAATAATATATCTGAGGAAATGAAATGAATTCAACTGAGTGCTGATACTCAAGAACAATCAGAAAGCACAGTAGTTGAAGAGGACATTCACCAAACATATGAAACCGAAAATAATCCTCTATGGAGTATGTATTTCGATGGATCCTGCACTAGGACTAACGCTGGTGCAGGTGTCTAGATTTCCAACACTGAAAACAACCACATAGACTGCATTTCCTGCAAAATAAACTTTCAGTGTTCTAACAATATAGCGGAATATGAATCCCTTCTCTTAGGCTTACGTTTGTTGAAAAAGTTAGGAGCCAGAAGAATCAATGTCTATGGAGATTCAGAATTAGTCATTAGGCAAGTCAATGGGGAATATAACACAAATCATCCCAGACTTAGGGCCTACCGAAACGATGTTGTGGACCTTTTAGAAACTTTCAGAGAGTCCCAATTAATTTTTGTCTCAAGAAAGAGAAATATCGAGGCCCACAACTTAGCCTACACAGCTAGAACATGCTTAACGCCATGTGAAACCAAAGACTGTACAACTCAGATTAAATTCAGACCAGACGTTCCTGATAACGAAAAGTATTGGCAGGTGTTTGATGGAGACAAACAAATAGAAGACTTCATGCAATTCAGAAATGAATTCGAACTACACAGTTCGGATCCAGACTATGATACAGACTGTAGTAAAGAAAATTTTCTTGGTGAAGAAGAGCCGTCTCCTGAGCTTGCCAGTATTAATCTTCTGACTAGCAAACTTCAAAACAAAACAAAATTGAATGCAGAGTTAGAAACTCTGCACTCTAAATATGAAAGTTTGCCCAAGGGTCTGGCCCCTTTAGAAGAGTTGTTCGATTTTAACGATGTGGCAAATAAACCAAAACTGGAACCTGTAGAGGCTGAGGTGGAAGAGTGAAATATAGGCAGTGAACTTAAACCGAAAATGATTAAACTGTCCAAAACTTTACCAGCTCATGTTAAACTTAAATACATAGAGCTATTTAAAGAGTTTTCTGATTTTTTTGCGTGGAGTTACGAAGATCTGAAATCCTATGACACTGAAATAATATAGCACAAAATCCCTCTCAAAGAAAACCAAAAACCATTCAAGCAGAAACTGCGCTGAATAAACCTGTTCAGTTGCCTTTGGTTCAGAAGGAGATCATGAAAATGTACGATGCTGGTGTTATTGTCCCTATTAGATATTCTGAGTGGGTGTCTAATCTGGTGTCAGTGAGGAAGAAAACTGGAGAGATCAGGCTTTGTATAGACTTTAGAGACTTAAACAAAGCTTCATTAAAGGACAACTACCCTTTACCTAAGATGGATCATATTTTACAAAGATTGGTAGGGTCTAGAAGAATTTCTTGCTGGATGGCTACTCAGGTACAATCAATCAATTAAAGACAACCTTTACTACACCATGTGGCACTTTCATGTATGTGAAAATGCCCTTTGGTCTAATGAATGCTGGAGCAACCTTTCAGAGAGCCATGGACATAGCATTCTCGGAAGAACTTGGCTACTTCATCATTATATACTTTGATGATATCACTGTGTTTTCAAAAACAGATGAAGAGCACTTGGCACATTTAAGAACAGTCTTCGAGAAATGCAGAAAGTTTGGGATATCTTTAAACCCTAGGAAAACACTATTTGGGCTCCAAGAAGGTAAACTTCTTGGGCACATCATTTCAGAAGAGGGTATTAAGATAGATCCCAAAAGGATTGAGGCCATATTGCAAATCTCTCATCCTCGGAACATCAAGGAGTTGCAATCTTTCATTGGAAAGATTAACTTTTTGAGAAGGTTCATCCCCAACTTGGCTGAGCTTCTTAGAAATATCACAAACATGTTGAAGAAGGAGCAAGGGGTAAAATGGACCTTGGAAGCAAAGAAGTCCTTTGAGCTTGTGAAACAAGCGTTAACTAAAACACCGGTTCTAATAAGTTCTGATTTTTCAAAGGATTTTTATATTTTTTCATTTGCATCAGAACATACCATAGCTGCTGTCTTTTTACAGAAAAAACAAGAGTAGCCTATTGCATTCTTTAGTAAGGCATTGAGGGATGCCCCTCTAAAGTATAACGTTATGGAGAAGCAAACATTTGCTTTGGTTAAAGCTTTGAAAGACTTCAGGGTATACATCCTTCACTCACACATCATTGCCTTTGTCCCAAAATCAGTTGTTAAAGACATTCTAACACAGGACCCAGATGGTAAGAGAGATAAGTGGATTGCTGTTATTCTTGAATATGATCTAGAGATAAAACCCACTAAACTCATCAAAGGCCAAGGTCTGGCTAGATTAATCGCTGAATCTAATTTTGAAGTTCTTAATATTAATATGATTGATGTTTTGGATGAACAAGAGGAAATATCAACTCCCATTGTTGAAGACCATTTTATGAATTCCTCTTGGTATGCTAATATTGTTTATGTTTTGCTTAATTTGAATACACCTCTTGGTTTGACAAAAACAAAGGCAAGGTTCTTAAAGTTAAAAGCTGTAAACTATTGCATTATAGATAAATGTCTTTATTGGAAAAATGCAAGTGGTCTATTGCTTAAATGTTTGCCTGAGTTTGATGCAGAGAAGGTTAAGAACCAATTCCATGAAGGAGAGTGTGGAGGTCATTTGTACTGGAAGACAACAGCGAACAAAATTTTGAGGGCTGGTTTCTATTGGCCTACTCTTTTCTATGATGTACACAAGATGATCATTGCCTGTCATAAATGTCAACTTTTTGAAGGCAAAAGAAAACTGATGCCCCTACCTCTGCATCCAATCACTGCTGAAGCCCCTTTTCAACAGTGGGGACTTGACTTCATAGGTGAAATCCATCCACCATCTTTTGCCCAGCATAGATGGATTCTCACTGCCACAGATTATTTCACTAAGTGGATAGAAGCCATACCTTGTAGACATGCCAATGATTCAGTTATTATAAAATTCATGGAGACTAACATTCTCTCCAGATTTGGCTGTCCTACCAAGATCATCACTGATAATGCAGCAACATTTGGATCAAAGAAGATGATTGAGTTCTGTCACAGATATCAGATAACATTGGGGCATTCCACAACCTATTACCCTCAAGGTAATGGACTTGCAGAATCCTCAAACAAGAGTTTAGTGAACATAATCAAGAAACTGTTGGAGGACAACAAAAAGTCTTGGCACACAAAGCTAGTTCATGCACTTTGGACCGACAGATTGACTTTGAAAAAATCTATTGGCATGTCACCTTTCCAGCTTGTGTATGGTACTAATGCAATTTTTCCAAACAGTGTTGGTGTACCAGTTATGAAGTTGATTCAAGAGTTGCAAAATGAAGATAATGACATGATCAGAAGAATAAATCAGACCATTCATCTTCAGCAAACCAGACAGGAGGTTTATAACAAAACATTGCAGAAACAAGACAACATTAAAAAGCTTTTTGACAGAAGAACAAAGGCCAGCAATTTCAAGGTTGGGGACAAAGTTTTGAAGTGGGACTCAAGGAGGGAAGACAAGGGCAAGCATGGAAAATTTGACAACTTATGGCTTGGCCCTTACTCTATCCATTCAACTACTGGTAACAATGCATTTTTCTTGCAGGAGTTGAATGGAGCAGAATTGTTTGGGGGTCCTGTCAACGGCAGGATGCTTAAGCATTACTTCTCTTGATCCATGTTATGTTCTGAAAACCTTTTTATCTTTTTCTCATTATAAATACTCCACCCATCATTGCATTCAAAGTTATAAAAAATAAAAAATACAAAAACAAAGAAAAGAAAGAAAAGAGGGCAGACTGTGAAAACAAGAGAGGTATAGCCCCATACCAAAAAAGAGAAACAAATCTGAAAGTGTGCAAGCTCAAATGCCACTCCTGAAGAACACACTTCTAGTTAGTCAAACAACTTAATATTGATTAATTAGCTTTAAATTTCCTGCTGATAGGATAGTGAATTTGATTTGACCAAACTGTTTAATCTTGGCTTATCAGTAGATAGTTTAGAATAGAAAATCTGGTTCTAATCAGTTCAAAATCTGAATCAGTTAGCAAAGGAAAGACAGCTCAAAACAAAAGTCAAAACATAGCTATACAAAAGAGGAAGGAAATGCTTTCAAATTTCATATCTCAGGCCTTCAAATTCTTGTTTTAAATTTTCTGCAAAATAAATGTCTATGTGCAGCTTGTTTTTATGCCATAGATCACAGCAAGTCAAACAACTTAATCTTGACTTGACTGTTTTTAAATTTATGTTATAGAATTTAGAGAATAAAGTCTGTTGGACAGTTTAATCCCAACAAACAGTAGATTAGGTAGAGAATCATATGGGCTCAACTGTTTAATCTGAGTCCATGGAGAAATAAGGAATAGAAATATATTAGATTTCCTGCTTTCAAAAGAATAAAATGTTGTGAAAGAGTTTGCCAATCCAAGTGCACTCTGATGAAGAAAAAATGTTAGATCAGTAGGATTGGGTAGGTAGAAAGCTTGTATTGATGAAGATCCATTGTTTTTATGACTGCTAATATGTTTTCAAAGCAAGATCATCCCAGCAAAGGGAGGGCAGCCCAATGGATGAGGCACAGGTCAGCGTCACTGAGAACACAATGGATGTGGCACAGGCCAGCCTCCCAGAGAATGCAAGTCTGAAGTTCTTGATGCCTTCAAGAAGGCACCATCTCCAAGTGGAGCCACTGTTAGCCACCTATAAAATTTGTTATAGCAAAAGGTGGATAAAACTTTTTGGAGCCTTCAAGGAACAAATTTTATTGCTAAAAAGTGTTGGCTCTTGAAGACTCTTGAAGGCCTCATGCCTCTGTCCAAATCTTCACTATTGTTCCTATCTTAAAAACTCTGAAATTCTGCTAATTTCATTGAGGAAACACTGCTCCAAAGGCCATCTTCCCCCTCCTTCCACTTCCAAAACTAACCTCATTTTTTACCCCTTCATCCCCCATAAAATCTTTCATTTTTCATTTTTCTCCCCTTTCCCCTTCATCAAAACCCCTTTGATAAGGTTTAAGACCCTTTCTTAGCCTTATCGAAACCCCCAAACTCCTTTGAAAATCATTGAAAATATAGAAAAATCACATTTTTTATATATTATAGACTTAAGCTCCCTCGGGCTAAGTCTTTAACCCTTCCCCTCCATACGCCCTGACGCTGGAACCAGGCGCTAAGCCCTTTGGGCGCTTATCACGTCGGAGGAAAACAGTGCACAAGTCTTTTGCCTCACCAAGTCCTCTGATGCCGATTAACCCTTCCTCCATAAACTTCCGATCATATGGTTTTCCATATAACCCACGACCCCGCAATCGGGCACCTATCCACTTCGAATAAATATTTCCGCCCTGAAGTATAAACCTTCATTCATACAAAATTTGTCGGTTTTTATTATATCTTACAGTTTTCCGCCGGTGCAAAATTCTAGTCACTCTCCACCGTCGATCTGATCTGCAGATCGACGGCGCGCGATCTATCGCCCCGGTGGTCCCCGCCAGTCGCTCACTATTGCAAAACCAAGCGGAATTCATCGCACCACTTACGAGAGGGAGGTGGTTTCTTTCGTTTGGCAGTGATTCCATTCATTGCCTGACGCGTGGCCTTGAGAACTATTGAAATACCGCCCTCATCGCGCATTAAAGTTCGGACATGGACCCGACGCGATATTTATGTCCATCGTCTGATCTGAGGCCGCTCATCGGACGACGATCGCTCTCTGAAGACGCTCGTGCAATAACCAGGGTACGACGCAGTATTAAAAGCATTTCTTTCGTCGATCTGATCTGTAGATCGACGACCCACACTTCATTGCCCTGATTCCTCATCCAATCAGCATTTTCGGACCCGGGGTTTTATTTCGCCCTAATTTTATTGAAAATCTGAAGTCCGGGCGCATTCTATAAGGTTTTTATTGTGAGATCTACACCGTTGATCGTGTGGGCCGCTCTCATCCGATGGCCCACGATCGTCCCGATTCCCGATCTTGATTTTTAATCATTTTTGCCCGAAACAGAGGTTTTAACCCATTTCTCCGTTTTTCCAAAAACTGACTCCTCCGCTTTGACTTTTCGCCTCCGCTCCCGACCGTCGATCTCTGCGCGATCAACGACTCCGATTTATTTCTTCCTCCGTTTCTCTTTGACCTCCTCTAATCAATCTCAACCGTTGGATGATGCCATCCAACGGCCATGCTCTCTCCACGCACCTTCTGAAGCAGTAAACCTGTACATGCAGGATTTCATAATGTTTTTTGTATTTTGCAGGGTTTAAATGGTTTTTCCGCTATGTCTGAAGAAAATTCAGAGGTAGAGGGTGACGATCCTCCTGCCTCCGATCCATCAAAGAGAATCATTTGCAGGGTTTAAACTTCACGTTTCATCGGTGTTTCATGAGGCATTGATGCCATATCACCCCTGCGCAGCCCTACACACCAACAAAAACACAATGAATCGAGCACAGTGAGAGAGTATCACTGTAGAAGACAAGAGCACACCAGAACAGAAGATTGAAAACAGATCTTTGGGGATTACGTCTAAAATGGTTTATCAAAAGCCTAATCCCCGATTAAAACGCAGTTAAAGGAGAAAATCATAAAGGTTCATAAGACAGAAAGCCTCCACCGCCACATCTGAGGAAAATTGATTCCTCCCAGCTACCACAGTGCCACCTGCGCCTCAAAGCATTCAAATGCAGGCCGAAGTTATTGATCAGGACCAGATATCTGCCTCACAACGCAGCCATAGAGTAAATTCTGCAAACAAACTTAATGACAAAATACCAGCAGAGTTACTTTGACATCACACAGAGCCTCAAAGGTCAAGAAGAGCTCCCACCGAGCTTAAATCTTTATGTAAATAATTTAATACAGAAGACACCTATGTAAGCTTCTTCATTGAGCCCCCCAAAGGTCGAGAAGCCATTAAGTCTGTATTAATTATTTTTAGAGATCTTTTATCAGATCTCACCTCCTCATTCTTCTATAAATACCACTGCGGAAGATGAGCGAGGGGTTGGTTGATTTGGCTACTGAACATTGAAATGTAATTGAGTTTGAGACTTCTACTTGTCAATAGTGTTCACTGGCCCTTGGAGCTATGCTTGTGATAGATAAGTTAGGCTGAGATGAGTAGATGATTGCTAAACTAAAGCATTAAACATAAAACTGTAACTGGTTTGGAGCATCAATACAATCTGATTTATGGGATCTTGGTCTATGTTGACGGTGATGTTTTTCTCATTGTAACTTGTTATTTTGTTTCTGTTTTCACTGTGTTTCATCTTCTCTTATAAAGAACAACATGCATGGAGTTAGGACCTACTGTATACAAGTACCTTTCTCTGACTGAAAATCTTTATCTGAATGTTTTCTTCCAATCTGTGTTATTTAGGAATGATTTAATTCAGTTTAAGCATATGAATGTTGGCGTTCCCTCGTCTTATTGCCTTAGCAGAATATTATTCTTGAATGTTATGTTCAGTATTAGTTAAGTAGAGATGAACTAAGGAAGATATGGTGTGCCCTGGTCCTAGTTTTATCCCCAAAGACTGTTTGAATGTTTCCGAATGTGTTAAAAGCTGGCTAGTTTAGAAGTACTTACCAGATCTTAGGCCATTCTGTGTTATCTTTGTGTTTGTCTTGAAAGTAACCAAGTAAAGCAGAGCTAGGAGAGGATTTGTGGTGAGCCCGACTTGCTAGTTTCTACTCCAATAGCTGCCTTCAAGTTTCCCTTTGTTTTAAAATGTTTTCTATTGAAAGTGTGTCAAAGGCTGGCTAGTTTAAAAGTACTTACCAGATCCTAGTTTACTTTCATGTTTTTCTCAAGTGTATGTCAAAAGCTGGCTAGTTTAAAAGTACTTACCAGATCTTGGGCTGCGCTTTGTTCTCCATCTGTTTAAATTCTCCTTCTTATTGTACCATTTCATTCCATAAATCAAACTTCAAAGAGATCTTTAGACATAGATGACTTGCCCCATGGACACTCTTGCCTCTTGTTGTTTCAATTAAACCCTATTATGACTCCATAGCCCAATGGACTAAAACCTGCAATTATCTATCTTCCTGGCCAAAGCTTACTCTGATTGCTTGCAACTTCTCACCTTTGAAACTCTTTGCATTTAGAACTTTCCACCTCAAACAGTAATCATGCTCAACCATCCAAAAAATAAAACAAACCCTTGGCCTTCATAACTAGCCTAATATCATTACCCCAAACTTCAAAGATAAATCCATCTTTGCAGTCATTGGAGAGATCCCTCTCCGGATTCAGGAGGGCTAGATCCTAGAATCCCAAAGTGGTTGAAACGATGTTTTTCCCTGCGGTCAGACTTTTGCCAATCTTGCTGATTACAGGGAGCTAACAGAATGCATCATACATCCGCCCCGTCGATCTGGTCTCTTCAACCACCTTGAGAAGATCATGCCCAAGTAAATAAAAAAATGCCAGATAGAATTCAACTAACCAACCATCAAGTCCAGGGCTCTTACGCTTTTTGAACCATTTGAGGACTGCCTCTAGTTCTGCCATGGTAACTAGAAGATTGAGATCCTCAGCAATATCCTCGTGCACAAAACTAGGGAAGAGCCCAACAATTTTTATAGTTTCAGCCAATGTAACCTCCTGTGGTGTTTTATAGGGATTTATGAAATGTGTAGTACCTAGGGCAACCAACTGTTCAAAGGAAGGAACTGATTGTCCTTGATCATTATCCAATTCCCATGTCGTGTTGATGGCCTTACAACCCCTGACAAATTCATGAAAAAATTTGGTATTTTCATCACCAACATGTAACCAAGAAACTCTACTCTTTAGCCCCCATGTTTCTTCCCTGTCTTTAAGGATCCTGAGATGGTGCGCCTCTAGTTTAATGATATAATCCTTCGATGCTAATGTGGAGAAGCCACCATTTAATGGGTCCTCGAATCGAGCCATCCCTCGTTCAATCTTATTTAATTCAAGATCATCATGTATTCACTTAGGCTTAGCCCATTCAATTGATTTCTCCTTGGCAAAGAGAAGTTTGCTGGCAAAGGTGGCTAAGCTTGATAGATCAGAGGGGACAGAGGCACTCCTCCATGCATCATTGATCAATCTAATATAAGATTCATCATGTAACCAGGTCGAGTTGAACTTGTTAGGGGCAGGGGGTTTAGTGAAATTTCGTGAGAGCTGCAGATAAATCGATGAGTGGTTAGATATACCCCCAGAAACAATCCATTGTCTATAAGATGCCAGTCGATGCAGAAGTCCTTCCTTAATGAGAAACCGATCCAACCTTCATGCAAGCATCGCATCACCAGTTCGCTTATTGCGCCAGGTAGCTTGAAGGGTGGGCATCGGGATGTCAGCGATGTGGTGATGATCAAGTAAATTTTTAAAGTGATCAGATAAGGGGTCCATTTGTTCATGTGAATCCCAGGATTCGCCAGGCCTAAGGAAAAATTTAGATCACCACCGAGTATGATGTTGTCATCTTGCATGAAGGAAGAATGCAGAAGTGAGTCCCAAAAATCCTGTCTGTTATGGCATGGGCCATAAACATTAACCAATCTGAAGTCAATCCCAAGGTGTTCAGAGAATAAATCTGCCACCAACACTCCATCCCTGCCCCAGGTAAGTCTAATAACTCTAGGGTTAATGCCAATAGCAATACCTCCCGATCGACTGTGAGCATCGAGTGCATGGAAGGTCCATCCAAGAAAGAGTGAGGAAAGTGTAGATATAATGAATTCAGATAAGCCAATAGTCTCTGGAAGAAGAAGTACATCCACAGTGACAGAGTAAAAAAGATGCCTTATAGCAAGGCATTTTGCAGTGCTAGCGAGCCCACGACAGTTGAAATATAGACACTTCATTGGGAAACCAATGGGGGGGGGGGGGGGGCATTTATTGCTCTAAGAACCCCTTCAATGGAAAGTTGATTTTGGACCCTATTTTCGGTGGGTGGACTCGCCCATGGTTTTGTGCATGGGTTTGCACATGGTTTTGGGGCATGATGGTTCTCTCTCGTTTCTGGTATTTGCTGATCCTGGCTATAAAAAAATCCATATTATGTTCTAATCCATGGTTAATGGATCAGTTTATGAATGCTTCAAAGTGATGTATAGATATAAAGGTAATACCAGTGTATATAATGAAAAATCAAGCTAGTAGTCTCGATTTGGGATCTAGGGGAAAATATCTGTGTATATCTGTTTTATGTTTTATGCTCTCGCTATTGTTTATTTTCTATTTTGAAGATTCGTTTGCAAATAATTTCTGTATAAGGTTAAAACCTACAGTTGACGACCTTCGGCAATCTCTAGACCGACTTGTAAAATGGCTTTAGAGATGTTCAAATGTTTGCCCCGAGTGTGTTTGGCCGACATATGGGGGGGAATTGGGCCAAGACCCAATCCAATAAGTGGAAAATTGACACGGGAGCGAAGATTGTAGGAGTGGCCGAATTGGGAGTCCCATGGGATCTCCAGTGGTACAAAGGAAGTGGGGGAGAGGGGTGCGGGGGGGAGGGGGGAGAGGGGAAGGAGTAAACATCCGAGGAGGATACAATAGTGAAAGAGATAGAAGATATATGCTGCCCAAAGAGCAAAGAATCAATACACAGAGACATAGCATAGGATGTCGTAAATGTAAAAGGAGGGAGAAGAGAGGTACCAGAGCCCGAAGGAGGAACCGATGCTGCAGACATGGATCTGGTAATTTTGGTGGATGAGCAGGTCGCAACATCAATTGTGTTCCCTAATGGTGATGTCCCTCAGAGTGGTAGGATGCAAACCCGTCTTCTTATTCGGCCGGTTCAAGGATACAATGACCAGTTCCTGCAGAATTTTTTCCCCCGATGAAATTGTAGTTTGGGCAGCGTGCGATAGAAGCAGACATTCCTTGTAGACATGTCCCACCATGTGGCACCAACAACAACGAAAGGGAACCCCTTCATAGTCCAGGAGTTTTACCCGGGTGGTGTTCCTCTAGTGTATCTTCATGTATTCTTACAACCCTTCCCGAGTATCAAAATGTACCAATATGCGGGCAAAAGCCATCTTACTAGTGATAGTAAATGATTTGTCATGATCAAGATAGGTGCCGAGAATGTTGCCAATATTTGTGAAGACATCCTCTTTCCAAAGATGCATGGGCAAACTAGATAGTTGTACCCAAATAGGTCCGACTCCCAATTGTTCCCTATTAGGATCAAAGTGGGGACTCCATCGCTTGAGGAGCACGAGAGCCAGTTCAATATGCCAGAATTGTGATAATACCCAATCGGTGAGCTCCCTTGATTGAAACTCTATGGCAAACCATCCCTTTATGAGAGTAAACACGATGGGTAGCACTGTCAAGTTATTTCCCCAAATCTCTATGACCCACTGTCTCAGCCTGGTAGCAATGTAGCTCCGCCCACGAACCCGACTCACTCATCAGCCATCTCTAAATCCTCCTTAAGAATAAGCTGGATGCCCCTGTTGCATACACGGACACACTTCGTCTTCATGGCAGCCTTAGTGTGTATACTCGATGGGAGAGTTTCAGAATCGACAGAGGAGGGAGGGGGTAAATTCGCAGTCGAAGAAGAGGGATTGTGGGGAGCTATATTGTTGACCCTAAAACTACCGGAGGGCAGGGGAGAAGAGCCAGGTGAGGAGTGGGTGCAGGTGATAGGTAAATCAGCCAATAGTGGGGCGGCCGATGACACGGCGCCGCAAGTTCCAGGATAAAAAATTGTAAAATGGGGCACGCCCAGGTTGTCAATAATCGAGGAGGGAGCAACAGAGGAGTCTGAAAGCAGAGGAGGAAAACACTGCTCGAGAAACTGAAGAGAGTATGGGGACATAATAGGCAAGTCTTGAGGATTGAGAAGATAGTGTTCAAAACGGGAGCAGATGACAGAGGAGCCCTCGACAGCAAGACCAACAACGATAAAAGAGTAAAAATCTGGGATGGGGGTCCCTGAGGAGGAATATTTTGGAGAAACCCTAACCGACCCGACAATGGACTACGAAAAATCAGCCAATAGGGAAAATGGCATACCTTCAGTAAAACGTGGAGGGTCCTTCTAAATGGTAGTAGAATCATATGGGTCTTCAGAATAGTCAAGGAGTTCCTCATCCATCTCAGCCACCATGATAAAAAAATGCCAACCGTGAACCACTATCAGTAACCGACCACGAGAAAGCACATGACCCGAACGAATATCCTCCCGTGGCCCCAGGAGGAACGACACACTGTTCGACGAGTAGAGGGAGGTGACAGAGGAGAAGGGAACCAACGACGATGGTGGGTGTGTCCAACCAAGTTCAGTTGGTGGATGCAGGTTCCTAGAGAAATGTTGTGTCTTGGTGAAAATAAATTAGTTTCAGATTTTTCATTCAAGCAATTGCAGAATTTCATGGAAAATCTACAAAAGGGACATTTTGGGCTCTAATGAAGAACTAGGTCCAATGTGAATACTCATTCAAAATGGGATCTCCAATGCTTGATAGGGATCCTTGGGAGGCCAAGGTACTCAACATCGATAAGACGAGAACTTGAATTCACCTTGTACACCAACCTAAAGCCACCTAAGCTAGGCATATTGGTTTTTAATGTCTAAGCAAGTCACTTTCACATGCTTTTGTAGACTTGCATGGGTATTGAAGGATATCCCATGCGAGTTACACAAGTGTCAGAACAATGTGGTTGCAGGAGGATAAAAAAACCCATTTATAAGGTTGATCTTGTTCAATAATGTGTGTCAAGTAGCCATGAAGTAGTGTTATTATGTTGCATTATTGTCAACTAGTGATACTTCAATGTATTCTTGTTAGAATGTCTTTGAGTTGTTAGGTGATAACAACTCCACTTGCATCATTCTTACTATCAAAATTAATATGACAACTAAGAGTGGTACCAATTTCCATAGTTATACATGTTTTTTTCCAAGATGGATAGCAAGATTTCAGAGCCTCATCCACACGAGAGTTGTGGTTATAGACCTTGTGGCTAGGATCCAATTATGGATCCATAAAGAGGTCAAGCCTTACCTAGAACTAGGGGAGAGTTATGGTTATAGACCTTGTGGCTAGGATCAAATTCTGGATCCATAAAGAGGTCAAGTCTTTCCAAGAACTAGGGGCTGTTGCATAATATTTTCTTTGTTTTTGAATGGTTTAAAAGCAAACTAGAAAAATATTTCGAGCACAAAAGTTCATGTTAAAATTTTAAAGTGTTTGGCTACCCATATTTCTATAGATTCCTTGCTCAACCAATAATCATTAAATTGACACAGGACAATGACAACATTGTCTCTATAGGGATGTGCTCCATATCTAGTTTAATCTTGAAGCGTACCTAATGCCCAATTATTGACAACTTAGTTACCAAATATGAATTTGAATACAAATATGGTATGTTAAAAAAAAACATCGGAAAAAACCTAACACAAAGGATTCAAAAGTATACATTTCATGAAATCTAAAAATATGCAATTTATGTCACAAAAATGAATTGCATTGGAAAAAATCTAGCATTGACAAAATTCAGAATTATGCATTTCACTAATTAAAAAAAACATGCAATTTATTTGACATTTTCGAAATACAAAAAATGTAAGATTGAGATAGTGAAAGACTCATTTCATTATATCAATGACATAACACAGAAAAAGAAAAGTTAGCCAATGATTCTTTGTAAGCAAACTTATAATCCTCATCTCCCATTAATGATTACAATACATATTTTTACAATAACATCACGAAAAAACAACCAACAATTACATGTGATAGTGAGAACACATCATAGGGTAAAATAATTGACCGCAAGATAAGTTTTGAATATTAAGTTTCAATCTGCATAGTGCATATTGATAAAACATGGTTGTTGTTGGGTGTGGAGCTTGATTATCTTGTTTATTTTGTAACACAGCGTTGGACCCCTGTACCTTAATGGGGTGACAACGCTTCCCGTAATTAAATGCTGCTTGGGGGGTCCAATGGGGGGGGGGGGTGGGTGGCTGCGACTTTATGGAGCCCCCCCCCCCCTAGCGGGGAGTTTTGGGGGCAATGCTCCCAAAGCTAAAAGCAGATGTAAAATTGCCTTGTAAAAATATAGTAATTTCTAGTCAATCTGGGCCGTTCATTAGGCGGATGATCTGAGGGTAGAAGTTATGTTTAGTTTAGGGTTTTTTGCCCTAGAAGGAAACCCCTCATTTTGTATGAGGGTATTGTATTGCGACTGTGTATCGTAGGTGTATTCTTGGACCGAGAAACAGATAGGGAGACTGAGAGAGAAAAAAGGATATTATAGTGGATCTGCTGTAGGTTGTGTCTCTTCATTTTGCTGGATAATAGAAAGAAAGGACTGGCTGTTCGGGGTGGACGTAGCCCAAACTAGGTGAACCACGTATATCTATGTCTCTCTGGTTTTATGTGTTTTGTGTGCTTGTGTTTTCCGCATATTTTATGTGTTTCATTGCTCTGTAATATATATAATTTTCTAACAACTGGTATCAGAGCCGAAGGTTTGTTTAGCTGATAAACTCGCAGGAAAGAAGGGTTCCTGGTTCGAGTGGGAGCAATGGCGGAAGATGGTAAGTTTAGGGTCGAGAAATTTAATGGCTAAAACTTCTTGTTGTGGAAGATGCAGATGGAAGATTATCTGTATCAGAAAGATTTATACCTACCATTGAGCTGAAAAACAAAGAAGCCGACGGCTATGACAGACACAGAATGGGAGATTCTCGATAGAAAGGCGCTCGGAACAATACAGTTGTGCCTTGCGGCGTCGGTAGCCTTCAATATTTCGAAGGAAACAACAACAGAGGGTGTGATTAAGGCGTTGGCGAAATTATATGAAAAACCGTCGGCCTCAAACAAGGTATTTCTCATGAAGCGTTTATTTAATATGAAGATGTCGGAAGGTGGATCTGTTGCAGAGCATTTAAATGATTTTAATACAGTTACCAGTCAGTTAAGTTCTATAGGGGTAAACTTTGATGACGAAGTTAGGGCTCTTTTATTTCTGTGCTCATTGCCAGAAAGTTGGAATGGTTTAGTTATGGCCATTAGTAATTCAGTTTCTGGATCTAGTACTTTAAAGTTTGATGATGTTGTCGGTGCTATCCTTAGCGAGGAAATGTGACGGAAAAGCTCCAGTGAGACATTGGGTAATGCTTTGAGTGCAGAGTCTAGGGGAAGAAAAATGGGAAGAGAAAAGAGCTCAAGATATCACAGTAATTCAAGGAAAGACAGATCCAAGTCCAGAACGAGGATAGTGTGCTGGAAATGCGGAAAGAAAGGACACATAAAGAAACACTGTAGATCTCGGAAGGGAAAAGGAGGTGACGCACAACAAGAAAAAATTCATGAAGCAAATGTGACAGGTGATGTGTTACAAGATGCTTTGATTCTTTCTTTCGAAAATGTTACTGATTCTTGGGTTGTAGATTCAGGGGCTTCATTCCATGCCACACCTGATAAGAAGTATTTTCATGACTATGTCTAAGGAGATTTTGGACAAGTTCGTTTGGGTGATGATAAACCCTGTAAAATTGTTGGAATGGGTAAAGTTCTTGTAAAACAACAGAATGGAAACCAATGGCTGCTAAAGGAGGTAAGGCATGTTCCAGATCTGAAGAAAAATATGATTTCAACAAGGCAGTTAGGCGGTGAAGGTTGTGTGACAACTTTCACAGATAAAACTTGGAAGGTCACCAAAGGAGCCCTATAATAATAAGAGGGAGAAAGTGTTGTACATTGTATTTATGCAATGGTATTTAACTCTCATAATTCCTTTAACTTCCAAAGGAGCAGAAGGCACTCTACATCGAGAATTTGGATATGGAAGGAGTGAGAGGGGATGAAGATTCTTCACTCAAGAAATTTGTTGCCGGGTTTGAAGAATGTTGATTGGATTTTTGTGAGAATTGCATTTATGGAAGATAAGAGAATGATTTTTAGGAGTTGAGAAAGAAAAAGAGCTTCTAAAATTAGAGCTTGTGCATACAGATGTATGCGGACATACTCAGGTATCATCTCTCGGTATCTCTCGCTATTATGTTACTTTTAATGATGATGCAACTAGGAAAACTTGGATTTATTCAGTATTCAAAATAAATTTCATGTATTTGATACTTTCAATAAATGGAAAGCTGTTGAGATCAGATAGGAAATAAGTTGAAGTGTCTCAGATCAGACAATGGAGGTGAATATTGCAGCAAAGAGTTTGATAGGTACTGTTCAGAAAATGGAATACGCAGAGAGAAGACAGTTCCAAGAACACCACAAGAAAATGGTGTGTCAAAAAGGATGAACAGAACAATCATGGAGCGTGCAAGGTGCATAAGATTGCATGAAGGATTGCCTTTACAATTTTGGGCAGATGCTCTAGATACTGCTGTTTATCTAATAAACATAGGGCATTCAAGTTCCTTGGATGGTGGTGTTCCAGAGGAAGCATGGACAGGAAAAAGGTAAACTGCGTTTTTTTAAAACCTTTTGGTTGTGAAGCCTTTGTCCATATTAATAAAGAAAACAGAACAAAGCTTGAGGCAAAATCAAAGAAATGTACCTTTATTGGATATGGTGTTAATGATTTCGATTATCGCTTATATGATTATGAAAATCACAAAATCATTAGGAGCATAGATGTAATATTCAATGAAAAGGTATTGTATAAGAATCAGTTGCAAGAAAAGAAACAGGAAAAAGAAAACAAAGAATACACTGTTCTTGATGAGATCATAGAAAAGGTAAAGGTGCCTAAAAATAATAATAATCAAGAGCCACAACAACAACAACCACCACAATAGCAACAGACACCTCAGACACCTGAAAGTGGTGTTAGAATATCTACCAGGATAAGTAGACCCCTCGAACGATACTCTCCTTCATTATATTATTTATTGTTAACTGATTCTGGTGAACCTGAATGTTATGAAGAAGCAATGAAGGTTGAAAGCAGGAAGAAGTGGGAGCTAGCCATGGAAGAAGAGATGGACTCCTTAATGCATAACCAAAATTGAGACTTAGTCAGGTTGCCTGCAGGTAAAACTACATTGCAGAATAAATGGGTGTACAGGCTGAAAGAATAAGATGGAGGAAAACAGAGGTACAAAGCTAGACTTGTGGTGAAGGGGTTTGCACAAAAGAAAGGTATTGATTTTTGATGAAATATTTTCTCCTGTTCTTAAGATGACTTTAATCAGAACTATTTTAAGTCTTGTAGCAGTGGAAGATTTACATCTTGAACAGTTAGATGTAAAGACAACATTTCTCCATGGAGATTTGGAGGAAGAGATCTATATGGAGCAACTAGAAGGATATGAGGTCAAAGGGAAGGAAAAATTAATGTGCAGGTTAAAGAATAGCTTGTATGGCTTAAAACAGGCTCCAAGGCAGTGGTATTTAAAATTTGACAGGTTTATGTCTGAACAAGGTTATACTGGATATCACTCTGATCATTGTGTTTATATGAAAAAACAAAATGATGGCAACTATATTATATTATTATTGTATGTAGATGACATGCTTGTTGCAGGGTCTAACATGCAGGAAATAAATGTGCTCAAAAGAAAATTGGCAAATTCATTTGCAATGAAGGATTTGGGCGCTGCAAAACAAATCCTTGGTATGAAAATAACTAGAGACACGAAAAATCGCAAATTAACATTGTCTTAGAATGAGTACATACAAAAGGTGTTGAAAAGATTTAATATGAAGAATGCAAAACCAGTTAGTACACCTTTTGCTAGCCATTTCAAACTTAGTAAGGAGATGTGCTCGAAGACCCAAGAAGAAATGAACTATATGTCTAAAGTTCCATATGCATCAGCAGTTGGAAGCTTAATGTATGCAATGGTCTGCACAAGGTCTGATATTGCACATGTAGTGGGAGTTGTAAGCAGGTACATGAACAATCCAGGAAAATATAATTGGATGGTAGTGAAATGGATTCTTAGATATTTGAGAGGTACCACAAATCAAGCATTATGCTTTGGTGGTTCAAACATTGATCTATAGGGATATGTTGATGCAGATATGTTTGGTGACAAAGATAACAGGAGGAGCACTACAGGATATGTATTTACTGTAGGTGGAACAACTGTTAGTTGGGTTTCAAAAATCCAAAGTGTTGTTGCACTTTCAACAATAGAAGCAAAGTATGTTGCTGCTACATAGGCTAGTAAAAAAATGATTTGGTTACAAAGGTTTATGGATGAATTGGATAAGAAGCATGATATGGGCACGTTATACAGTGATAGCCAAAGTGCCATTCATCTTGCAAAGAACTCAACATTTCATTCCAGGACTAAACACAACAACTCAAGTACCATTTCATACTGTCAGTATTGGAAGATGGACAATTGAAGTTGGAAAAGATACACACTAGCCAGAATCTTGCAGATATGTTAACAAAAGTTGTAACCAAGGAGAAACTGAGAATATGCTCAGTTTCAATTGGTCTTCAGGGATGACGATGAAGATGAGAAACAACCAGGTCCAAAGAGGAGTCATTGTCCAACAAATGAAGCAGTGGTGGAGTTGCTACAAACAGTGTCCAAGTGGAAGATTGTTGGGTGTGGAGCCTAATTATCTTGTTTATTTTGTATCACAGCGTTGGACCCCTATACCTTAATGGGGCGGCAACGACGCCTGTAATTAAACGTTGCCTGGGGGGTCTCGGGGGGGGGGGGCTGCGAATTTATGGAGCCCCCCCTACTGGGGGCTTTCAGGGGCAGCGCCCCCGAAGCTAAAAACATATGTAAAATTTCCTTGTAAAAGTATAGTAATTTCTAGTCAATCTGGGCCGTTCATTAGGCGGATGATCTGACGGTAGAAGTTATGTTTAGTTTAAGGTTTTTTGCCCTAGAAGGCAACCCCTCCTTTTGTATGAGGGTATTGTATTGCGGCTGTGTATCGTAGGTGTATTCTCGGAGCGAGAAACAGATAGGAAATTGTGAGAAAGAACAGAGGATATTACAACGGATCTGCTGTAGGTTGTGTCTATTCATTTTGCTGGATAATAGAAAGGAAGGATTGGCTGTTCGGGGTGGACGCAACCCAAAATGGGTGAACCACGTATGCTTGTGTCTCTCTGGTTTTATGTGTTTTGTGTGTGTGTGTTTGTGTTTTCCGCATATTTCATGTGTTTATTGCTCTGTAATATATATATAATTTTCTAACAGTTGTTTGGCTAATCTTTTTACAGTAGTGAGCAAAATCCTCTTACTACAGCGAGGTCGTCAATGTGAGACCAATCACAAGAGTATTTACTGTGGTAATAGTAAAATTAAACAATATCTATAAGATATAAATTAAAAGTGAAGTTACAAAGATAAAATTTAAACTACAATATGGACGGAAGTAACAATACTCGTGTATTGCAATGGATAAGTTTTAATATGAATAAGAACACTTGGGTCTTTTTGCTTCTTACAATAGAACAAGGCAACATCTATAATATTTTGTTAGGTGCATATATTACTAGTGTAGTCCCTTATTGTTGTTAGTGTAGCCCCCTTATTGTTATTGTTGTACTCATGTAGTTCCCATATTGTTATTATTGTGCCTCATAAAAATCCACTACTATTATTGTTGTGCACTTACATTATTATTGTTAGGTTTGCTAGGATTATATGGTGACCCCATGGACTCCTATATATAGAAAGGAGGTTTTTTCATTTGTATCATGCAAGAATTGTTCATTTATGCAATGTAAAGGAGGTTCCCCCCTCGAAGAGACTTATTTTTAAGTTGTTGATCTATATTTTCTTCTATTTTGTGAGTTGGGTTCATAACATTTGGTATCAGAGCTTTGGATTCTAGGGTTTCGTTGCTGCAAACAAGTGATTGTGGAATTTTCGCTAAAACTTTTTTTCTACGGAGGTTTAAAAGCTAAAAAAAACCCATTTGAGCCGAAATCCTGAGGAACGTCGTGTAAAATTTTCAGATCTTGGTTCACAATATTTTCGGAGATATGATCAGTGGAAGTTAGGGTTTTGGCAAGCTCCGAAATTTCATCTCAAACATGTGACCGAGGAAAAATCATCATAAATTTCGTTTTAGGCATCCGATAGGAATTTTGTAAAAAATTTCCGAAAGTGCAAGGACTGTAGTTTCATGTGTATCGATTTCAGAGTCGAAGGTCGAAACATGGACACGTGGCACGTCGTACAAGTTCGCTCTACTCAACCAGCCCATAATTAGGTCATTGTGGGAGATCGAACATAACTTAGCCTTGAAGAATCCAAATTACGTCTGACCCGTGGAATTGGAAAGAAGACTCAGAGGGCTACTACATGTCCAAATTTCAGATATTGAAGATCTTAAATCGAAAATATAATTCAGGTTCAATATCGACCTCCTAAAAAGCAAGAAAATGTGTGTATTTGTTTTTTTAAATTGCATAATGTTTGTTTGAAAAAGCAGTTTGAAGTGATTCCAAGGGCATATTGAAGCATATATACAAGTATTGGATTCTATAATGCCGCCCAAAAAGAATTCCACACTTATTAAGCCCTCAAAAGGCTCTACTATGACGCATGAAGAGGAAGAAGTGCAACATGATTTATCAAAATTACGAGACCAAGTGCAACAAATCTCGCTCTCGCAAAAAGTAACCAAAAATGAAATGGAAGCTAAGATGGAGGGTTTGAAGAAATGCATGGAAGCTGAGATCGATGGTATAGAAGAAAAACTGAAAGAAACATGGAATACATGAAGAATGATCTAAAAATAGACATGGAAGGTTTGAAGGAAGGTTTGACTAAGTTGCTACAAGAAATGATTCCTAATGGCGAAAAGATGTAGAGGAAACTCATGATGAGAACAAAATAAACGTTAATCATGATTTCATAAACTAACGTTGGATTGAAGACCCACCATATTCCAAAGATCGATATGAGGAAGTTTGATGTCAAGGATCCCGTAACATGGATACCACAGATGGAGCAATATTTTGATCTCCATAATGTGCAAAACACACAAAAGGTACGTATTGCAACTTTATATTTAGAACAAAATACATTTGTATGGTATCGATGGCTTTGCTTTCGTAAACATTTTTTCGCTTGGTCAATTTTTATGGAGGAAATGATAACACATTATGAGGATACAAAGAGCAACAATTTCTTTAGCCAATTGATAAATATAAAAAAAAGGGTTCAATGGTGGAGCACATTGAGGACTTCCAAAAATTGAATATAAGGGTAACTAATATTTCAGAGGAACACATGATTGATGTCTTCATAGGGAATTTAAAGGATAACATCTAACATGAGGTTCGCCTTTGGGAACCTGATTCATCGGAGAAGGCATTCAGGTTGGCAAGAAAAATTGAAAGTAAAATTATGGCGACAAGGAAGCCTACCACTCACATTTATAAAGATGGAAGTGTTGCTACTCCTAGATTTCCACAACCTACAAGGTTGACAACACAACAATTGGAAGAAAAAAGAGAAAAAGGGCTTTGCTACAACTGTGATAGAAAATACACTAAAGGTCATAAGTGTGTTGAGAAGAAATTATTTTACATAGATTGTGAAGAGGAGGAAGAAAATGAATAAGAAACTTCAAAAGAAGAGGATATACACCAAGAACCAACTCTAGAGAAAGAAGAAATGAATCTGACCATATCCTGTAATGCATTGGCAAGAATTACCACTCCTCAAACCCTCAAGATAGAAGGACATATCAAGAAGAAAAATATAATAGTGTTGATTGATTCAAGTAGTACCCATAATGTTATTCATTGTAAGGTAGCCAAGGAATTTAATTGCTTCCTATACCCAACACAGGAGTTTCAAGTGATGGTTGCAAATTGAGGAATTATAAATTTCTCTGGAAAGTGCCATAATATCGAGCTAATCATGGGGGAATATGTATTGAATAGTCCACAATGCTTCCCATTCCAATGGGTGGTGCTGATGTTGTACTAGGAGTACAATGGTTACAATCTTTGGGGACGATAGCTTTTAATTTTCAAGAACTTTTCTTGATTTTTTTTTTTTTCAGAAGGAAATAAAGTTGAATTACGGGGTATTGCAGGGAAGCTGAGAAATATAATAAGCTCTAATGTCATGACAAATCTTTTGAAGAAATAAAAATGAGACGTAATTGCAAATTATGCTCACTAGAAATTCCAACATCAAAATCATCTATTTCTCCAGATCTCCAAAAAGTCTTGGATAATTATTCCAAAGTGTTTGAAACTCTCAAAGGACTCCCACCTATTCGTGATCATGATCATGCTATTCATTTGATTCCAGAAAGTGTTCCTCCAAACATTGGGCCTTGCAAATATCCTTATGTCCAAAAGAGTGAAATTGAACGTATGATTGCAGAAATGCTAGGGGCTGGTATAATTCAACCTAGTCAACGTTCTTTCTTTGCTCCAGTAGTATTGGTGCACAAGATGGATGGATCATGGCCCATGTGTTTAGACTATAGGGAGCTCACTATTAAAGATAAATTTCCCATTCCTGTGATTGATGAATTATTAGATGAATTACATGGAACAATTTATTTCACAAAGTTGGATCTTCGTTCAGTATATCATCAAATTAGAATGAAGATTGAAGACATTCTAAAAACAACATTTTGAACTCATGAGGGCCATTATGAATATTTGGTCATGCCTTTTGGCCTTACCAATGCACCTTCTACATTTCAAGGGTCGATGAATTCCATTTTCAAACCCTTCCTTAGAAAATTTGTGTTAGTATTTTTTCATGATAAACTAATCTACAACAGGTCTTGGAAGGATCATGTTGACATGGTGCTCAAACTGTTGGAGGAGAAACAATTATATGCAAAAACCTCCAATTGTTTCTTTGGAGTACAAGAGGTGGAATATCTAGGTCATATTGTATCTTAGGAGGGTGTTAAGGTATACACTAACAAAATTAAAGCCATTAAGGAATGGAAAGTCCCCATAACCATAAAGCAGTTGCGAGGATTTCTCGGGTTAACATGATATTATCGCAAGTTTGTTAAAAATTATGGAAAAATAACAACACCTCTAACAACATTATTGAAGAAAGATGCATTTTCATGGACTACTGAAGCAACTAAGGTCTTTGAACATCTTAAAGAGGCAATGTGCCAAGCACCAGACTTAGCTATGTTAGACTTCACAAAAACCTTTATTGTGAAATGTGATGCCTTAGGAAATGGAATTGGTGTTATTTTAATGTAAGAAGAAAGACCCATTGCTTTTGAAATCCATCCAATCAAATGAAAGTATTTACAGAAAGCTATTTATGAGAAGGAAATGTTGGCAATACTACATGCACTAAATAAATGGCGACCTTACCTAATGGGAAAACACTTCAAGATAAAAACTGATAATGATAGTCTTAAATACTTTCTTGGAACAAAAACTATCTTCAAAAGAGCAACAAAAATGGGTCACAAAGATGTTGGGTTATGACTTTGAAATCATCTACAAAAAATGGAAGCTAAATGTTGTTGCAGATGCACTCTCAAGAAAGGATGAGGACGTGGAAGCGTTGCTTTGTGCCATTTCTATTATCCAACCAACTTGGATAACCGAAGCAAGGGATGAATGGAAGAAGGATGAAGAAGTGTGGACACTCATTCAAAAGTTGCAGCAAGATCCTAGTACATCTGATACATTTAGTTGGAAAAATGATTCCTTATTGTACAAAGATCACTTATATCTTTGTAAGAATTCTCAACTAAAACAAAAGATTCTTTTGGAATTGCACACTTCTCCTTTAGGAGGACACTCAGGATTTTTAAAAACTTAACATAGGGTGAAGAAAGAATTTTTTTGGGATGGCCTTAAATCTGATATTCAAAATTTTGTGGCAGAATGTTTGGTTTGCCAACAGAATAAAGTTGAGACAATTAAGATCTCGGGTTTGCTACAACCTTTATCCATTCCGAGTCCAACGTTGGGAGGAGGTTTCAATGGATTTTAGGACAAGTTTACCTAAGTCCGAAGGAAGGAGTGTCATCATGGTGGTAGTTGATAGACTTACCTAGTATGCACACTTTGTGCATTATCTTATCCATTTAAAGCAAGTACAATTGCTACTGCATTTATGGAAACAATTCAAAAGCTACATGGAAACCCAAAGATTATTGTGTTTTCAAAGAGATCCTATTTTCATTGGAAATTTTGGACAAAATTATTTTCTTGTTTGGGTACTCAACTAGCTCATAGCCTATCTTATCATCCCCAATCCAATGGGCAAACTTCAATCCGATGGGAAAACTGAGATAGTGAACAAATGTTTCGAAGGATATCTTCGTTGTTTTGTATATGATAAACAAACACAATGGTTCAAGTGGTTACCTTTAGTTGAATGGTGGTATAACACTTCCTTCCTAGCAAAAATGACCCCATTTATGGCACTTTATGGATATAATCCACCGTCCATCACATCATCTTTAAGAGAAAATTCTAAGGTTCAAGCAGTGGAAGATTACATCGAGCATCAACAACAAGTTCTCCAACTCTTAAAGGATAACTTAAATTTGGCACAAAATCGAATGAAACAACAGGCAAATCAACATTGCAACAAGAGAAGTTTTGATGTAGGCAATTGGGTATTTTTACGGCTACAACCATACAAACAAATGTCCCTCAAGCAAGCTAAGAAGGATAATAAATTATCGCCAAAGTATTATGGTCCTTACAAGGTGTTGCAAAAGATTGGTACTATGACATACAAATTGGAGCTTCTTGCTTCTCACTGAGTGCACCCAATTTTCCATGTTTCATGCTTAAAGAAGGTTATAGGTGACAAAATTTCAGTTCAAACAATATTGCGAGAACTTGATGATGAAGGAAAAGTCATATTGGAACCTGAAGCAATCACGGAAACAAGAACTCGACAGCTACGAAATCGATCAATTTCAGAGTATCTCATCAAGTGGAAGAACTTACCCACTGAAGATTCCACATGGGAGGATGATAATTTTATACAGAAGCATCCAAAACTACTCAAGCATTGAGAACAACTCTTTTTTGAAGGAGAGGAGCATGTTAGGTCCCTATATTACTAGTGTAGTTCCTTATTGTTGTTAGTGTAACCCTCTTATTGTTATTGTTGTACCCCTGTAGTCCCCATATTGTTATTATTGTGCCCCATAAAAGCCCACTATTGTTATTGTTGTGCACTTACATTATTATTGTTAGGTCGGCTAGGATTATATTGTGACCCCATGGACTCCTATATATAGAAAGAATGTTTTGTCATTTGTATCATCCAAGAATTGTTCATTTATGCAATGTAAATGAGGTTTTCCCCTCGAAGAGACGTATTTCTAAGTCGTTGATCTATCTTTTCTTCTATTTTGTGAGTAACAGATTTAAATTAAAAATTAAATTACAAATATAAATTTAAACAACATGGTGGAGAGAAAAAATAATACTCATATATTGATGCAATGGATAGGTTTGAATGTAAATAACAACCCTTGATGAGAATGATTAGATGTAAATGTGCTCCACACTCTCTTTGGGATGGATAATTTTGCTCCTTGGTAACCTTCTTTCTCACAAATGGGGTATGAAGAAATGTCTTTGCTTTATTATAGAATAGTTCACACATGTGTAAAGGCCATGAATTGTAGAGATGTTATAGCAAGACAAATGTTGTTTAAGCTCATTCCATCAACATGACAAGTGTTTTTCGAGCTCATTTCGATAACATAACCTTGTAAATTTCTTCTTTTTCAATTGCTCTACCATGTCTTTCATTTTTTGGGGAATTCCAAACCCCACAAAGAACTTGCTCAAGTGAAAGCACCCCATTTGAAATGGAGATTCTAATACTTGAAAGAGACATTGAGGAGGACAAAGTACAAACTTCATGAATGTCAAATGGAGCTTGAATTTTGTCTTGGGCTAATATTAGCTTCTTTGTGCATAACAAGTTAGCGTTGCATGTTGGTGTAAACTTGTATGGTTTTCAAAGGAATTGTGAAGGAAGTCACGTGAGTATCAATAAAGAAAAGCCAAGCAAATATATGAAAACCCACTTTATAATTTCTGTTTCAAACTCTCTTGGGGTGATGTAAAGTAGCCATGAGGAAGTCTTATTGTGCTATCTTCTTAGCTATTAAAGGTGTTTTTCAGTGAATGTCTAAATGTCTCTGTGACCAAAATTTAGGTGATAATAGTGATCCGTAACGTTTGAAGATATGAGCTACTATATGGTTGAAATACATCATCATTTCTTGTCCTACATGCTTGTAACTTGTGACAAATGATGTAGAGAGAGAGTTGTGACAATAAGAAAGGACTTTCCATGGAGAAGTGATGATACCCACTTGAAAAAAACCCAACATTCCTGTGCAATTGTTCTCTTGTAAAAATTAGGGGAACATTTCCAATGCTTGTGAAATTATCAAATATATTACAATAGAAAAAATGTACTTTGGGCTTATGTTTGAACATGATGAACTTTATAAAAGATAGTTAACAATGATGTTGTTGGAGAATCTATGATGTAGGAAGATGCATCACCCTTGGGATCATCAATAATAGTAAAGCACTGTTCTTATGAGAGGGGTCCCTCGACCTTATGGAGAACAAATATGAAAAGTTTTTTACTTGAAGGGCATTGATAGCTATGTGAGCCCAATGATCTCCAATTGGAATTGCAAATTGCAACTATTGCAATGTACGACCCATCTTGATGTGTTAAGGAGCTGATATTACACATAAAGGGGTCCAACAAAATCAAAGAGCAATATTGACACTCTTTGCCCTAATTAGGGCTCACCTTAATAATGTGAATGGGAATCAAGATACAACATTCTTGGGAAACATGAGTTGGTGTTAATAGTGATGAAGACATGGTTGCAGATGATGTGGGCTCCCTTGAAATCAATTGAGGAGAAACTAGGTACCAAACTATGATGGGGAAGGATCTCGATAATTATGAATGAGATGGTCAATGAAGATGAGACTTAAGAGTTCCCTTGGTTGGAAATAGTCATTGATAATGGTGACAATCAAAGAATCAACTAGACATAAACTGATTGGATGTCAGGAAGATGATCATATGTGCTGTGTATGTCAAATTGGAATTTGAGGATAAGTGGATGCAAATGGATAGATTGTTGATGAAGGTATTGCAAGCAACTATAATTATCGATGCAATATATATATATATATATATATATATATATATATATATATATATATATATATTATTTTCAAGGGGTAACAAGGACTACTGCTAGGTTTGAAAGAGACTCCATTGGATGTACTGGTATATGAGTGTTGATGCTTCCCTAATAAAGAATATAAAGAAATAAATAAAAGAATACGCAAAGAAATTGATACATTACAAACAAGGGGATGAGTGCCTCAAACATGAGACCAAAAAGCTCGACCATGTGTGGTGAGAGTAGTGAAATGAATAGGCATTAGAGAAGTTTTGAGGTCTAAAATGGGCCTCTTTAAGGAATATTATAAAATGATAGTGGAAATAATAAAATACGATTATATTACATCATCAAATTCTGGAGGGAAAAAATAAAACTATTTTTTCTACTCGTATTTTCAACTTATCTCCCTATAGTTTTACTCAAATTTCGAGCATGATAGATTGTTGATGAAGGTATTGCAAGCAAATTATTCTACATGAATCTAGAGACCACAATAACAACGAAGGATATGCCAAGTCAATTGCGGGTTAAATAAATGAGATTACTAACAAGTTTCTTATAGAGAGTAGAACTAACTTTTGGAAAACCAGACTGAGTCATATTACTTCCAATTGATCTTGATCTTGAAACTTTATAATAGTTTCTACACATTTAGGTCAAGAAAGAAAGATATTGACATCAATTTCAAATCTTGGATTGCCAAAATAAATGCAAGAAACCAAGGTTGGTCATATCAAATACATTTGTTAATTTCCCATTCAAACCCAAAATTAGGTTGGCACTACCTCCAATAATGACTAAATCACAATATATAGAGAATTCATTAAAGTATAAACATTTACATGTAAAACACAAATAATGTGATCTAATTCAAAACATTTAAAACCAAAATCAATAAAGAACCTATCAATCTTCTTTAGGAGATGATCTCACACTCCCACATTATACCTTTTCATTGATGTATTCTTTTAATCCCATTGATCTACTTTGTTGGTCATAGCATGCCTTATGGGCTTGTTTCAAAATCTATCCCCCCATCTCCTTGAGAAGCCTACATAAGGAGATGGGAGGATTTTTTGGAAACCTAGGGCCAAAAGAAGTTAGTATTAGGCATCAATGATTAGACCATATGACAAGTCATTACCTTCAATTTGAATTAATCTCCTTGGAAACAAGCACTTCTAAAAGATAAAACCTTTATCACTCTCTCATAGAGCATTTGGAACAATGATGACAAGTTCATCTCTCCTTACACACAACAATAGAGCAATGCATTACTTTATGTCAAGCCAACTTGAGCAATGAAGCTTCCATTGACTTCATCTCTCCAAATCAACCAAATGCATTTAAAATATTACAAATATTGGGGTGAAAATATTGAAATCCACATGAGATAAGATATAATAGCTTTCAATAGATAACTTGGATGCAAGCACTCCCTTCCAATCCTTTTGCCTTAGCTCCTCCTTGGCTAGTAGTTTATAGTTAGGCTCACTATAACATGCAAAGAGGCCTCCCTGAGAATTTCACCAACATTTACCTATGATAATTTCTGTCTTCCTTCTCTCCTAGGAATGGTCTTCTTTTCTAGGCTTCTCAAGGAGATCGGAGGATGTATTTGGACACCCACGACCAAGAAAACTTATTTTTAGGAATCAATTATTAGACCATACGACAAGTCATTACATATGTTTTGAATTGATTTCCTTGGAAACACACAATTCTAGATGATAGGACCTTTATTGCTCTGCCATAGAGGATCTAGAGTGATGATGACAAGTTCATGTCTCCTTGCACACAAAAAAAAAGTAATGCATCACTCCATGTAAAGCCAATTGGAGTGATGGAGCTTCAATTTTTTCTTTTTTAGGGTCAGGAGAAAGGTATCTCAGCATACTAACTGAGTTAAGTTAAAGTAGGGTTTTTCCTCCAACTCTAGGGTGTTAAATAGAGTTATAATAAATGCCTCGTAATGTGTGAGGCTAGAAGAGGAATTGATGGTTGAAATACATTACGATATGGATAATTTCGAGAAGTGGCACAAGGAAGGAGTCAAGAACCAAGGAAACAATTAGGAGCTACAAAACATCTAGTACTCAATCATATAAATGTAGAAATTATGATGTAGATTTGCAACTTCTCATGAAGTTTTAATCAAAATCATAAGACACAAAACTACTCTAGTGCTCCGCAGAAAGTAATTCACAATTTATAACATCAATCACAAACATGCAATGATAAATAACACACATGCAAACATTATTTTTCCTGGGGAAAGCTATCTGCTAAAACCCCCAATGTCTGCTTGCATTAATTTGATGAATAGAGATGTATTACAATTGCTTTGCTCAACTGAGCACCACCTGCAAGTGAATAACCTATCTCTTTGCTCACTAAGAATCTATAACCTAGACTTAGTCAATTTCTGCCTCTGCTTGAGCCTCTATTTCCTTGCATTTCCTTGAGAAATTGGGCCCCTATTATTTAAGAATTTCTCCAAATGGATTGCGCAATTCCTACGGTCGATCATCAGATTGCATGCAACACCTGTACACTCCAGAATAGTATACAACTGATGTTACACTGCCTTGGAATCTCCACCTCAACTAGATAACTTGAATTCTATGCATGCATTAGCTAATTTGCGCTGATTGATCAATTAACTTGATGATCACTGAGTTAGACTGAAGTCACACTACACAACTGACCTTCCATTAGTTCCTCCTGTTAGCCACCTATATAATTTGTTATACCAAAAGGTGGCTAAATAATTTTTTGGAGCCTTCAAGGAACAAATTTTATTGCAAAAAAGTGTTATCTCTTGAAGACTCTTGAAGACCTCATGCCTCTGTCCAAAATCTTCCCTACTGTGCCCATTTTACACTCTGGAATCCTGCTGATTTCATGAGAAGAGACTACTGCAAAATCATCTTTTTTCCCTTTCTTCACTTGAAAAACTAACCTCCATTTTGCTCCCCTTTTCCTCTATAAAATCCTCTATTTTTCATGATTCCCCTTCTTCCATTCATGAAAATCATTTTCCAAGTTTAAAACTCATTTTTTAACTCTGCCGAAACCCCCAAAATCCATTGAAAACTTGAAAAAATTCATAAAAAATAAGTTTTGTTTACCACAGACTTAAGCCCCCTTGGGCTAAGTCTTAAAACCATTTCCCCTCCATGTGCCTCAGCGCTAGAACCAAGCGCTAAGGTCCTGAGCGCTTATCGCGTCAGAGCAACTCACGAAGCGCATTTGTTTGTGTTTAAACCAAACTCCGATGCCGATAAGCCCTGTGTATCATATCCCTCGGTCATATTGCATTTCATATAGACCATGGCCCCGCAGACGGGCTCCAAGCCATATATTACATATATATCCCGCCCTCGAAGCATTAAAACCTTTTTTCATATTAATTTTTTGGGTTTTCATATGGTTTGAAGAGTTTTCCACTGGCACATTTCTCAAAACATCTCCACCGTCGATCGGATCTGCAGATCGACGACCCACAATCGATCACCCTAGTCCCCACGGCCACGACAGCAGTCAGCAGTCCCACAGAACCGGTGGTCCCCAACGCCTAGTCAGCACACACGCGACAACAACTGATTGGAGCGAGTCTTGTTCGGTTGCTCATATGGTCGTGAAATCCAGACCCGAGGAGCTTTATAAGACGGATTTCATATAAATTTCGGGTCACATTTGGGCTGATGTCAGCAGGCCCCAAAACGGACTCGAGGAGCTTTATAGGGCGGATTTGATATAAATTTCGGGTCACATTTAGGCTGACGTCAGCAGGCCCCAAACGGACCCAGGGAGCTTTATAGGGTGGATTTCATAAAAATTTAAGGTCACAAACACCCTGACGTCAGCAGGCTCCTTTTGTGACCCGAAATGGTTTATGCAGCTTGGTTTATCGGGAGTTTTGAAGTCCAGGTATGTTATGTGCTAAAGGTTGATTAAAATGGTTTTTCCATTATATTGAAGAAAAAGCCGAAGGCTGGGAAATGATGATTCTCACATCTTCAATTTATTAAAAAGAAGCCATCCATGGGTTAAAATTCCACGTCTTGTCAATGCTTCATGGGCATTGATGCCTCACGATCCCTGCGCAACACTGCACATCACCAAAACACAGTGAATAAATCACAAACAAAGAGTATCAGTGTTGAAGACAAAACATACCAGAACAGGAGATTGAAGACAAATCTGTGGGGTATTATGGCTAAGATTGATTATCAAAAGCCTAATCCTCCCAATTAAGACACAGTTAAAAGAAAATCATAAGTGTTTTATCAGACAGGAAAGCCTCCACCGCCACATCTGAGGCAAATTGATTCCTCCCAGCTACCACAGTGCCACCTGTGCCTCAAAGCATTCAAATAGAGGTTGAAGTTATTGATCAAGATCAGATATTTGCCTCAGGGCAGCCAGAGAGTTAATTCTGCAAATAAATTTAATGACAAAATATCAGCAGAGTTACTTTAACATAACACAGAGCCTCAAAAGTTAATAAGAGCTCCCACTGAGCTTAATCTTAAATGAAAAACATTAATACAGACAAAAAACATCTGTAGACTTCTTCATCGAGCCCCCCAAAGGTCGAGAAGCCATTAAGACTGTATTAATTATCTTTGGAGATCTTTTATCAGATCTCACCTCCTCATTCTTCTATAAATACTACTGGAGAAGATGAGAGAGGGGTTGGTTGCTTGGTTGGTTGATCACTAGTTGTAATACTGAATCTCTCTGAAATAATACATAGTTTGTTGGAGTTGAAGAAGAAATTGAAGTCTTGGAAGCCTTGAGGATGTTGTTGCATGCTTATTCTTGAGAAGGCTCTATCATTGGATCCATGAGCTTGGCTGTTGGTGAAGTATTCTGAACTGTTCATGTTTTCTCTTGTTTTTATTTTGTTCCATAATTTCTTACTACAGTAGGTTGAAAGTTTTAAGCTAAGAAATGACTCCTGGAAGCACCTTAGCCCTGTTCATTCGTCACTGTTTCATGTTTTCTTCTGCTGAAGTATTTTAGAGTCTTTAATCTCTCTCTTTAGTCTTCAAGCTTGTTTATTTCCTTAATAGCTCGAGTAGTTGGTTTCAGCGTGATTTATGGTTTTCCCTGCTTGTCTGCTACCACTTAAAGGCTGTTATTGAAGTCTCCCTTTGAAGTTTCCTTGTTGATAGTGAGCCAAGGAGGTCTGTTCTGATCTTGCCCCTTGTCCTTGCTTGAACAATTGGCTTAAAGGTCTTTATAGTTGTGATCATAGATGTATTTAGGTGTTCCCTCTTCCATGACCGTAATTATCAGTGAAAATTTTCTGTTTTCTAAGTCATATGAAATAAAATCTTTGAGGAAATAGGGTGTTCCCCGAATCTTAGATTTCATTTTAAAAATTGTTTTGAAGTCATTATTAGCTTAAAAGTGTGATTTGTAGAATTCATGGTTAGCCCTGTCTATCAAATAACTCTTTATTGTTCAAATTTTGTTTTCAAATTCCCTTTGTTGAGAATTAAATTTCTCTTTCCAAATCATTGATGTCCATCTCATTCCAAAACCAAAGGATCCTGCGGCCTAGTTAGACTTGCCCTCTGATATCCCATATCCATTAATAAGTCTGTCATGACCTCTTTTTGACTCCATTGCCCAATGAAGCTAATACTTCCCCTTTCTACCCACCTTTCCTAGACCTTTCATATTCTGTTGTATCAATTCAACCAAACAAACAAAGAAACACCTGCACTTAATAACTAGTCTAAAAACCAATATCCAAAGCACACAAGATAAACCTTTGCTAAAACAAATAATTTGAGAGATCCCTCTCTGAGAATAGGAGGACTAAATTCTGAAACTCTAAATATTGGTTTTGATGTTGTCTTGTCTTTTGATTTGCCAAATTATCAAAACACAGGACACCAACACCTCCAATAGTTGGAACTAGTTTAACTGAACAAAACTTAATATAACTGAATTATATTGCTACAAATTAGCAATCACTCATGCTTAACTGAACTCAATCCCTCAACTCGAATTAACTTAGTTAACTGAGTGACAATAACCATGTCACCTCAGTTAACTACTCTAAGTTGTTTGCTGATGTTTAAATTCAAATTATCTCAAGTTGGACCAATGTAAAGTCAAACTGAGATTTTTTTGTTAGATTTTTCAACACTCCCTCTCAAAAAGAAAGGGATTATCAACCACTCCTATCCTGCTCCTATGGAACTCGAACTTCCCTCTTGACAAGGCCTTTGTCAAAATGTCAGCATCTTGTTCCTCTATAGGAATGTATTGTAGCAACATTATCTGCCTCTGCAAATAGTCCCGTAAATGGTGATACCAAATATCTATATGCTTGGATTGGTCGTGAAATACAAGATTCTTAGAGAGCTTGATGCAACTTTGATTATCACAGTAGATCATATTTGGGTCCATCATCTGACCAAACAGTCCCAAAAGTATCTTTCTCATCGAGATTGCCTCACATGTTGCTTGACTTGCAGTCATGTATTATGCTTTTTCCGAGTTGAGCGCCACAGATATTTGCTTCATGCTGTACCAGGAAACAACTGCGGATCCTACACTAAAAATTCCACCTGATGTACTCTTTTGGTCTAATGGACTCCCTGCCCAATTTGCATCTGTGAAGCCACATAACTTCACTCCATTTGTACCATAGTTTAAACTGGATAGTGCCTTTGAGGTACTCTAAAACATACTTAGCCTTCCTTCCAAAACAATTTGGTTGGCCTAATCATAACTTGGCTTAACTGGTTGTCTACATAACACATATTTGGTCGTGCGTTCACAAGATACATTAGGAACCCACTAGTTGCCGATAAATGGTAGCATCCACTTCTTCACCTGAAGTGACATCCTTTTTCCTCTAGTGGGTTGCTAGAGGTGTCTCCATGGGTTCACTACTCTCCATGCAAAATCTATGTAGTATCTCATTTTCATACTTGCCCGGAGACAAACAATTCCCCATATCTTTGCCATACTTCCAACCCAAGGAAGTAGTGCATGAGACCCATGTCCTTAATTTCAAATTCTCTTGCAAGATCTGATCAACTGCTCATCACTAGTTAAAATCAAATCATCAACATATAGGAAAATAATAAATAATTTACCTTCTACCAAGATGTGATAGAGGTTTTCATCCGCTTCAATTTTCGTGAAGCCCAAACCAGTGAGATAACTATCGATCCTAGTGTACTAAGCACAGGGTGCTTGTTTGAGACCATACGACACTCGTTTGAGTCTGCACACATGAGACTCCCGATCAAATGTCTCAAACCCTTCTGGTTTCTTGATGTGCACCTCCTCCTCAATAATCCCATTAAGAAATGTTGTTTTTACATCCATCTGCTGGATCTTCCACCCCATCTGTGCAGTTAGTGCAGGAATTGATCTAATGGATGCGTACCTTGTTACAGGAGCAAAGGTATCCTCATAGTCAATTTCCTCAACTTGAGAGTACCCCTTAGCCACAAATCTGGTCTTATACTTCTCTATGCTTTCGTTTTCTACATGATTAACCTTGAAGATCCATCTCGAACTTAAAACTGATTTATTTGTTGGTCTTGGGACCACTTTCAAAACACTTTTCTTTACAATGTATTCGTATTCCTCCACCATTGCATCAACCCATATAGGTTTCTCTACTACTTCCTCGAAAGAGGATGGCTCAGTCTCCACAAGCTCAGTCATTGGATCCATGTAGCCATTGTACCGATCATGGGACCTCCTTTGCCTGCACAAATTTGAAGGGGCTCCACATTCTTCCTCACATCTTGCACAAGTCTATCAACTTCCCTGGTTTTTTTTCTACCTTCTCTGGATGATTTTTCTTCAGTGGATGTTTCTACTCTACCTCCTCTCTGATCCTCTGTTTGTGGCTGCTCCACAACTCCCTGTGGATCCTCCTTTGGAGTTAAAATCTCCTCTTCTGGTGGGTTCTAAAGCTCCCTCTCAAGAGATCACTGCATCACTTTCTCCTTATCAAACTTTACATCCCTTCACACAACTATCATTATGAGGGATGGAAAGTGCACACGCGGTAGTTGTGGGGAGTTTTTGTGTAGCCCACAATTACCTGCAATTCTGCCGTTGTCTCGATCTTCTTCCTTGATTCTTTGGAGTCATGGAAGTAAACAAAGACTCCAAAAATCCTGAAGTACGACACATCCGACTTTCTCCTCGAGAAAGCCTCCTCCGGTGTAATCATGCCCAAAATCTGATGAGGACTCTGGTTCTGCAAATAGTCTGCTGTGTTGCATGCCTCAACCCACAAATGCGGAGGTAGGCCTTGGTCATGCAACATTGCCCTCACAACTCCCACAATGCTACGGTTCTTTCTCTCAACCACCCCATTCTGCTGTGGGTTGTGGCGTGCTGTCAGCTCTTGTCAAATGCATTCTTTTGCACATTTTTTTTTGAATTCATTTGACACTTACTCACCTCCATTATCGCTCCTGAGTGCCTTCCGCTTCTTGTTGGTTTCTTCCTCAACTAGTGCTTTGAACTCTACAAACTTTGAGAATGTATCATCTTTCTTCTGCATGAAAAAGATCTAACACTTCTTTGATAAATCATAAATAAATATAACATAGTACTTATGTTTGGCAGTGGAGGCTGTCGAGAAAGGTCCACAAACATCAGAGTGGACTCTTTCAAAGACTGCATGTGATTTTATCTCTCGATCATGGAATTGAGATTTCACATACTTCCCCAAGGTACAACCCTTGCATACATCCTGTTGCTCAAGTGCTCCTTTAGGGATTCCAATGGTTATTTGTTGCATAATATTCAAGGCACCATGATGCAAATGACCAAGTCTTCTATGCCAAAGTTCACTGACATCGCAACCCTGCACTTTCTCTGCCTCAGTGCTTAATGCAACACAATATTCCACATCTAGCTTATGCATGTTCTTCACACGAACCCCAATCTACTTCACCTGTCCCGTGTCTATGTGTCTCAGGAATGCTTTTCCTTTGTTGAAGATCACATCAGAACTACAGTCTTCCAAAACTGCAACAAATATGAGATTATTCTTTAGGCTTGGAACAAACATGACATCCTTGAGTCTGAGAGAGGATCCTGACTCCCTCTGAAAGGTCACTGTACCAATCCCGGTCGCGTTGTACCTTCCATCGTCCATCATCTCGATGTGCTTATGGAGATATTTCTCCTCCAAGTCAATGAAAAAATATCTCCACCTTGTCATGTGGAACGAGACACCAAAGTCCAAGTACCACATGCTCCCCATCACTATGCTCGTCATGCATACGATAAGGGTAAAGTCAAGCTCGAACTGTGAAGCGAAGGATTTACCTGCTACTTCTTCTGAAGTCTTCTTGCTTGCCTTTTTGTGTTGAAACTTCGTAGCACAGTGCCCAAATTCATGACAATGGAAGCATTTAATTTTGGAAAAATCTTTCTTCTTGCCCCCTTGGCTGGATTTTGATTTGGTTTGATATTTCTTCCCTTTTCCCTTCTTTCCCTTTCCAACCAATGCAATTTTTTCTTCATCCTCCCTTTGGATGAAGTCCCATCTCTGGTATTCCGCCTTATTTCTTTCTCTACCAAATCAGACCATAAGCATTTAGACCATAAGCGTTTCCATCTTGGTGGCTATGCCGGATTTTGGGAAGGCATAGAAGGGCTAGGCTTACAAAATCATCATCTGTAACAGTAACACCGACTCCTGCAAGCTCATCACGAACTTGTGTGAACCTACTCAAATATTGTTGAAGAGTGTCATTCTTCTGCATCTTGATATTTCAAAGTTTATCCTTGAGCACCAATTTCCTATGGTCGTTGCTATTCTAGAACAGATCTTTCAATGCCTTCCACATTGCATAAGGAGTTTCTTTCTCATGGAGATTGGTGACAATGTGGTCCCGTACTCCCTCTAATATTATTCTCCTCACCTTGACTACATATTTCTTCCATTCAGCTAGGTTTTGGGCATTAACTTTCGCTGCTTTTGCAACATATCTATTGATGTATTGTAGCAATCCATTGTCATCCAATACCGCCTCCATGCGATGAAATTAGAGCCAACTTCTAAGGCATACTCCAGCCTCAACCCGTTGAAGCTCATCTTCCCAACTCTGAAGAGATCTTGCTACACTAACCTGCAAATTCGAACCTCTTGAGAAACAACTTCGAAATTCCTTCTCTAATGTGAATATTGCTTTGATACTGTTGTAACATTATTCGATTTTGATAAGTTAGAACATTAGAAAAAATAAAAATAAAAATGCTAAGTTTGGGTATGAATAGAAAAACAAAAAATAAAAAAATGTTAGGACTTATAATAAATTTGATTATTCATATCAAGAAAATGATAGGAATAAATTGCCCTAAAAAATGAAGGCAAAATAAAAAAATTGTTATGAAAATTAATTAAAAAAGCAATAAAAAATGTTTGCTTAGCTTCAATAAATAAATTTGCAAAACGCTGTTTGTCTAAATGTGCCAAGATTTTTTAATAAATAGTTAATTGTCTTTAAATTTTGATTAAATTGCTTCATTAAACAATTAATCTTTATTGTAATATATCGACACATATTTTTATCTTAATTTTCGCTAAATGACAAAACTGTTTGTCGTTTATGTTATCGCTCGAGCACTTTTGAAGGGTTGATATTTTCCTCGCCCAGATCAACGATGGGGAAGTCTTTTCGCGCCCTCTTGCCTATTTCCCGTTAAGGACAGGGGGTGGGTGTTCGAAAAGTTGTTTTATTGATGGCGGGCCCTCCCTACGTGTCACCTCCACAGTAGTTCGCACACCCCCCCAAACTCAAAACAACAAAACGCCGCCTACCCCCTCCGAAATCCACCTTCTCCCTAATCATGGTTTTCACTCCCGCCAACCCTCAGATGACCCTTCTCCATGACCATTTCCCGATACCGAATGAAACGCTGCCACCTCACTTGTCCGTTGCAATCATGCTCCTTACCGTTATGCCCATTCTCCCGTTAGACCATGCTCCCTAGCTGTTGATTAGCCATTCATTGTTCAACTCTTATACCGTTAGCGTTTAACCGCTACATCATTTTATCAAACGACCACCTCAGATTCATTTCAGCCACTGTATAAATGAAACCTAGCCCTTCTGTTTACCACTTTCGCTACAATATTCATTTATTGTTGCATTGCAGGTATTTTGTGCTCCATTGCGCACTGTTTCCAAACAACTGTTATCACTTCCACAGAGGATCAACATTCTGTTTCCCTCTCTTATTCTTTCCCTATGAGAAAATGGCCCCAAAGGGAAAGAGCAGAAAACCAATATTTGATGAAAACCCTCCCACTTCTACCTCGGTTGACCTCGACCACATCCCCTTGTCGGTTCCTATTATAAAATTGCTGACACAGAGTGCGAATTCAAATTCCATGAATTGCACCTATGGTTGAAGCACAAATCTCTTGATCAACAAGATGCAATTAAACTGTGGGAATCCCTTCTCCCCTTTTCTCTTTCCCTCAGACTTGTGACTTCCCAAACCTGGTCATCTAGTGTCAAACCAGATATGACCCTATCAAAAGAGCAGTGGTGGCTCAGAATGGAGACATTCTAATATCCATCACTGCAGAGACCATTAATAACATGCTCTTAATCCCCCAAAATGATTCCTTAAGCCTGTTTTCTCAAGCAGCTCTTATGGAGCTATACCATAAGCTAACTTTTCCCCAAAGAGCTCAAATATTCGAGACCTTTTTACTTGATGATGCTGAATTACCCGAAAGAAATCCACCCTATCCATATTCAATGTTCCCTGAAGCCACTAGACATCATCTCTCTATTGTCTTGTTTATTAGGATATCCAGATGACAAGACAATAGATGAAACTATCCTTGGATACTTCTCTATTTTTTCAAAAGATCAACAACTTGCTTTCATGTATAATTATAGTCAATTTTTCGCTGATAATATGCATGAGAAACTCATGAATTTGACAACCCAAGGGATGTTTAAGTACACCTCTGTACTTATATACATGTTTTTGTTTCATCAAAGAGGCTTGTTGCCTATCACACTCAATAAACAGGATGAACAGGGGGTTAACCAATCAGTAATTCATTAGACAGAGATGGTCAAGTCCATTTCAGCCAAAGTCTCATTCTCATATTTCATCGACTCATTTATTCATCTAATACAAAAACTTCTCAGCAGCCAGAGTGAGCCTAGAATTGGTGAAGATATTAAAATGATTCTTCACTTAAGTGATCAAGTCAAGACTGGAGACTGGTATTTATACCAGAATTAAACTGAAATCAGGGTATATGGTTGTGAGTTAGCACCATATAAGTTGCCAAAATATGTTCCAATGATAATTTTCTCTTTGGAATATATTAAGAAAATGATTAACATGGATGACCTACACTTTGTTTCAGGGAAGAGAAAGTCACAGCTCAGGATCAAGTCTAAAATTGGTTCCTTCATTTGCAATACCAAATCAACTGGATTGAGGAAAATACCATTTTGAAGAATATGAATTTTCAGCCAAGCTTCACCTGGACTTATGACCCCTTCAGTGTTATTTCAAATCTAAGAGTTGAATAAAAAAAAACTCCATATAATCATACACCAAGGTCTGAAATCGAAAAATTCATGAATGAGGAGTAGTGGACTGAAAATACATTGTAGTAAGAAGAAGAACAAATCCTGTCTACCTCTACCTTGCAAAATCCAGTTGGTCAAAGAAAACAACATAAAAGGACAAGGGAAGAAACACCAACTCCTATGGATCTAATCAGAGAATTTATAGTTCAACAAAAGAAGCAGAAGACCAATTTCTCAGTTGTTACACAACATTTTGTCATTGTCCCTGCAATCCCCAACTCGCACATTGGAGGGTCGTTTATGTGACCAATAAGCAGTGTCATGCTTTGTAAATACCATCCTTGCATCCCTTTTGATGAAATCAACATTCTTCTTGTTGACATTTCCCTAAGCAGAGCTGTGAAAATCCCTATTTTTGCCTTGGCGCGGGTAGCCTGTTACATCCTCGCGCTGACCTGGAAATTTAACATTGAGCCCGCGCCACTTGACGCTCTATGCCAGTTAGACACCCGCGCCAAGCTATTTATGGAATGTTTTTTAAAAATAGAGGCAGAAGTTCCATTTCAACCACCTCGGGAATGAGTCATTGGGAGTGGTTGAACTAAAACAACCATGGACTTCTTCCTTTAGTTAGTAGTTTCCACCTCCCTTGGAACTCTCCTAAAGGATAGGATTCCCTCCCACCTTTGTAGGGATCCCAACCTCCTCTGTTCCCTTTATATTAGAAACTATCTCCTTTAGTAGAAGCTAGCTGAACAAATTATAACGGAATGACTGAATAGCTGAACTAGGAGAGTTATACTATAACTAAGTTGCTAGAGGAGATAGAGTAAGAAAGATAGTGTTGAGAGAGCTCGAGTCGATGACTTCTAAGAGAGCTTGAGTTTGAATTCCCTAACCGACAGTTGAGACGCGTTTCGTCTGAACCCCGCTGGAGGAGATCACGACGTCAAAGCATCGGTTGTACTCTTCCTTCTACTCATTAATATACATGACTACTGTTTGGTTCCACTATTGTGTTATGATGTTTATTTGATATGATGTGTTTAGCCCTCGTTGATTGGCTAATAGTTGTGTGTGAAACTACGCTGCGATATGTTGTTATTGTTCTTTGTCTTATGTGCAGGTATCTGGGCGTGACAACGAACGGATCGTGACTTGTTAAGGCAGGAGCGAGAGACCACTACTCTCTTTGCAAAATTCACAACGTTGGATTCAAGGTAGGTCAATCTACCATGTCTTTTGTTCATTCATTAACTAGGAAGCAACACTTTAGCGTGTCTTTTTGTTACTAGACCCACCCTAGGGCTAGAGGGATCGTCTCTGTCCACAGAGAGGATTTACCTTCATAACAAATTGGCGACTCCGCTGGGAATTAGTGCGAGTTTGTCGTGTCATCCTGTTGGGTCAGTTTCCATTCTTGGTTTAGTTATCTATCTTTTTCTGGTTTGTTTGCTGAGTTTTCATTCTCTGTTTAGCTCCAAAGAGTCAAGGTTGACTTCTGCTCATTAGGTTAGGGTTTTTCCTCTTTTCCCCATAGATATCCAGCTTGGTGCATTTTTTGTCCAGATAGTAGTGCCGATTAGCGCATGTTTCTCTTTTAGCACTCGCGCCAACTTCTATATCGCGCGGATTACAGCCTTACAGTCGCGCCCATCCCTGTAGGTTTTGAATTGACCCCCCAAATGCGTTTTTTGGTCATTTGTTCTTGCCTCTGGGTTATTTTTGAGTGTGTTTAAGCCTTTGGAGACTGTGTTGACTACACTGAGCCTTTTATTCGAGAACGCGTCTCTTTGATTGTTGTCAGTCTCGTTTTGGGTTTTTAGACTGAGTTTTCTTGATCCTTTTGTTTTGTTGATTGAATGTCATTTTCGTTTTTTCGATTAGTCTTTCTTCTTCAACACTTTGAGCATCGATTACTTTGCTTGTTTGGATCGTTTTGAGAACTCTCTTTCTCGTTTAGAAGCTTGCTCCTTTAGCTTGCGTGTTTTGTGCATGTTTCTCTTTGGTTGATTCATTCAATTTCACAACTTTACATTTGAAAAACTCAAACTAGTGTTTATTTTGTTTTCTATCGAATTAGTACAACGTGTGCTTCATTTCATTGAAAAAATCAAAAAATATCTTTGCATTATTTTGTTGCATTGAAAATGAAACGTTCCTTTACATAACTAGCATTTGTCAATCTAGGAAGGAATTTCGTTTTCGCTTGATTGCAGTAAGATCATTAGAAGTTTCTTCACATATTTTTTTTGCTTGCCTGCCTAAAAGATTTTTGTCCTTCTTCTAGCTAGCATTCATCGAATTGAAATGATATTCATTTTCATATAGCTTACATTTAGGAAGTTGAGCTCCACATTCGATAAGGCTTGAAATTGAAACATAATTCAAGATTAACTTTAAAATTTACTCAATGAACCTAAGGTAACTTTGGAACCTAACGAAACATTTCTAGTGGTCTAGGCTAGAAATGTGTTCTGGCGTCTTAAAACCTAGTAGCTGTCGCTCACATCTTGGCTTCAGACAACGCTAGTACGGACTTGTGATCCCCGTACCGTCACGTAGATAAAGGGAGACCCCTCTAGGTTGCAATCCTTTATCCATAGGAAGCTAAGTTTGCCGCCTTGTAATCGTGATACACCGAACACAACATTCAGGGATACTACTTGCACGTACATTAAGTTCTTGGTCATTTATCTTTCATTTGATCACCAAGGTGTATATGGCAGTTCATGGAAACTTGGTATACCATCTTTCTTAGAATACATGAGTAGTTGTTTTGATCTTTTCATGACTTTTTAAATAAGTAAAAGATCATTGAGCACTTGTCCTTTCACGCTCGTTTCAAAATTGAAAGTGACTAGATTCATATTTTGTCTGTTTCTTGACTCTTAAAACATGAAACAATAGATTTTGGTTTCAGTGTTATAAAGTTAATCACCTATGATTGCACGCCCATTAAAGTTTGTTACTTGGTTTGATTGATTTCCTTGGTTCTTGATTTTGGAACTTTCGATTTGTTAGTCAAGGTTGTCATGGATGTCAATATGGCATTGTTCGTGATGGAAAATTCTTGTGCACTGTGATGTTGCCCTAGATGCCCTTTGATCATAGTGCCATAGATGTCCTTGAACTAAAATCATGATGATATCCTTAACGTCATGCATAATATGCTCTTGGTGATACATGATTAACCCTAACTTCATTATGCAAACCCTAAGGGGGTCCCTAAGCATGAATATTGAATCAAAGTGACAAACCCTAGCATGAAACCCTTGTCCATGTAAACCCTAGGTTCATATTTGATGATGTCCTAATTCCTAAAAAAATCTAGCATGATGTATAACCTAGAGACCTAACTCTAAAAACCTTAACATTCATAAAAAATTATTAAAAAAAAAGGGGGCCATAACAATGTTATTATAAAACTCTTATTGCTCCTCCATGGCATAAAATAAACTTTGGAATATTAGCACACTATACAACATAATATTGAATGCATCCATGACATGCACACTTTACAATTTAAAAATGGGAACGCGATATAATGTAATGGTGAACACGTATCCACGTGGGCTTTCCATCTTACAAATTGCGTTGAATATTATATGTTGGACACTAGTCAGCTTATTCATTCATATCAGATCCTCCAATAGATGTGCTGTTGACCATTCAATAAAACTCTATAAATACACCCAAGACAAGATTCATTCCAAAAAGAAATTATTGAAGCACTGGAGTTTGATATAGAACAGAGAAATCTCGAAGCTGAGGCAACCTGACTTGATCTATAGAATACATTCTTGCTGGCTTTCGTAGGTCTATCAAATACATTTTGGTTGGTCACAGACATTTATAGAGCGGATTTGTAAAGGGATATCAAAACTGTAGAAAGTGCAGATCAATTCGAAAAAGTCAGACGTTGAGCACATAACTACAACTGCTAAAAAAAAAGAAAAAAAGAAAAAAAAGATTTTCTGTCTTGTCTTGTTTGGTTCTTGGCTGTGTGAAGGGAAACTGTTCGGACTGTGGAAGATTGCAGTGACTCCTTTATTGCAGAAGTATCAGACAATGTACACTGAACTATGTATCATTATTTTGCATCAGATTCTTGGTCAGTGGCTTGGACATTTCATTGGGCGTTGAAGAAAAGCTCAGATCATTCCTTGGGTCAGACAATGTGAAGAATTATTATGGACAAAGGCTCAATTTTCTCAGATTGTGTAAAATATTGAACAATACTCTAACACACAAACCCTGTGACCTATTCTACACTTTTGTGGCTCGGAACCTGTGTAGACTATAGCTCAGATTGCATCTTCGATTACTTGTTGAAGTCAACACAAATACTTGGACCTACTGTAGCAGCTTGGAATAAGCCACAATATCTCAGATTGGACAATCACTTGTTGAAGAAGCTAAAAATTGACATGTCACATAATTATTGTGACTGCTGGAGGGTTGTCTCATAACTTAGATTAGGCACAATTGCAGACCTTGTTGACTTGTTAATATACTTAGAGCTCAGAATGACTTAACTATGGTCAAATCCATACCTCATACAAATGACTGAAGACCTTGCAACAACAGCTTGACCTTGACTACAATGAACTTGAAGTTTCCATAACACATTATCCTTGAAGCATCTTGGAAGCCATTTGTGATAGTATATGGACTTATTGTTGATTGTTTGAAGAAAACCTTTGGAACATTCTTTGAACATATTTGAGAGCAAGATCTTGAAAGTGCCTTGGAGCAGCCTAGTGAGGACACACCTTGGAGCAAACTTCTTGTAAAATCGATATACATCTTGAAGTTCATTTGGACTCCCTTGGGTAAAATCTTGAGCATATCTTGAAATCGCATATTACCTTGAAAAGTATCTTAGGGAAAGAATTTTGAAGGTTTGAACTGTGAAGACTTGGTTTGATTTGAGTAGCCATGTGAAGACATCTTTGGAGCAGTGGATTTTTGAAGCAACTAGAAGACACTTGGATCACTTTTGAAGTGACCTTGAAGAGTCATCTAGTAGCCTACTAGAGACACTATTGGATATAATGATGCTTTGCTGAATCCATCATGAAGTAACCTTGGAGAGTTTGTTTGGGTAACATGAAGAGCAATGGAGACACCTTCATGTGAAGAACAAGATTGTCATTGATGACGTGATGTGTAGACTACAGTGAAGACTAAGCTGAAGATTGACAGGGCTCGTTGAAGAAGACATTGGGAGCCGTGAAGCATAAGCAAATATATTTTGACGAAGTAAAGGGTTGGAGCTCAAGAGGTTGGAGCCTCATAGAGACAAGGTCGGTGCCTTGGAAGATAGGGTTGGAGCCCTAGAGGATAGGAGTCCTCAAGAGACTAGGTTGGAGCTTGTACCAGATACAGGGTTGGAGCCCTTGAGGTTGGTGCCTCAAAATTGACAAGGTTGGAGCCTTGGAAGTCCAAGTCGGTGCTTGGAAAATATAGGTTGGAGCCTGGGAGATTGAAGATCGGTGTCTTCATCTAGGGTTGGAGCCCTACATATATTGTACTTGATTTATTGTAAAGATAAAAATAATAAAAACATTTATTATTATTGTTCATTTTGTGTTCTAAATATAAGTGATCTAATTGGTAAAAATAACAATTGAAAAGAAATACTGATTCACCCCCCTTCTCAGTATTTCCAACACGATTGGTTATCTCTTTTCCTAACTGTTCTGATTTACAGTCAAAGTGGAGGAACCTCGAGTTTTGTCGTCTTCACTGCCTCCTAGTGGTGGTTCGTTTCTAGACGTTTCTTTTGAAACTCCTCAATCCACTAGGTTTGCCGAGTTTTCGCAGCCTATTCTACCGTCTATCCAGCCCCTTGCTACTCGATCTCCGCTTGACGAGCTAGTTGAGTTCAATTGGCCTCCTTCAAGTGCTTGGTCTGGTTTTGGGGATGAAGGAGAATTTCCTCCTCTCACGTTTGGATCACCTTTTGTTGTTTTTGTGGTTCCTCCTAGTCCCCGTAGTCTTTTTGAAGATCTTACAGAAGACTCAGATATGGATTCTTCCAGTCCTATTGGCAGTGACGGAATGCCTGTATCCACAGGAGAATATCAACTCTTTCCTAAAGATCTTTCTTATGCCTCTGTCCAATCTTTTTCGCCTTCGGTGTCACTTTCGACTGGCTATAGGTCTCTGAGTCAGATTATGTCTGGTGTTGCGTCCATTGCACAGTCCAACACAGTAACTCCTCCTCGGAGTTCGGTCCAATCTTCGTCAGTACCGTTACCCTCGGCATCCAATTCGTCGGTTACTATTACATCTGTTCCAGTCCGACCTACAGTCTGTGTGGCTTCTAGTTCAGTTTCCACTACTCCTATGATTCCTAACGGTCTGACTTTTGAAGAATATCTGTTAGTTGTTCAGCAGAGTTCTCAGGGTTCTCAACAGCCCCCACCTCCTAGAAATCCTCGTTTTCATCACTATGATGCTGTTGGTACTCCCATATATGAATATCCACATCATTATGATGACCGTGTGAATCTAGTTTACATGCCTCTTATAGATCCTTGTCAGGTCGTTTATGATCCTTATCAGGCTGGTTATGATCCTTATCAGTTTGTTACTCATTTAGGACCTACTTTTCCTGTGCAACCCTCTAGCTTATAAGGGAAACCCTCTCAGGGACAACCTTTATCTCAGCAGGGCCCTGCTTTTGGTCCACAGGGACAACCATACCGTCCACAAGGCCAACCTTTACAAGGACAACCTTTGGTCCAACATGGACAACAATTTGGTCTCTCGGGTCAACCTCTGGTTCAACCCGGATCATCTTTTGGTCCTGGGGGGCAAGTTTATCCATCACAAGGACAATCCTATGGTCCTTCTCCGGGTCAACCTGGTCATTAGGGACATCTTGGACTGTCTCAACCATCAGGCCAACCTTTACCACAAGGTCAACCTGGTGGCCCTCAACAATCGGTTCAACCAACTCATTAGCCGTTGCAACCTTCCCACCAGCAGATTCCTTTGTTTCCACAGGCAGTGTTACCTGTTTACCCTGCCCAGCAGCCTGCTCAACCTGCTCCACAAGGTTAACCTGCGCAACCGCAGGGCACTTATTACCCTCAAGCTTCACATCAACCGGTATACAGCGCACCCCATATTCTGTACCCTCAAAATCAACCAGTATATAACGCACCTCAGATTCCTTACCCTCAAAATCAACCGGTGTACCAGTAATCTCAATATCAACCTGTGTATCAACAACCTCAAAGTCATACTTACATTCCGCAGCAAAATCCTTATGCTACTCAGAAAGGACCCCAGTGGTTTCCTTCGACTCAATATCCTGGTCCTCAACCCCTGTATCAACTGAATTATCCTGTTTCTAATCCCTATGATCCGAATTCTTCAGGACAGAATGTATGGGGACAAAATCCTGTTCAGACTGGGTGGAATGTACAGACAGGTCCTTATCAAATACCTTCGATGAATTTTACCACTCAATTACCGTTTCTTGCTACGTTGGAATTACCCGATGTGTCGAAGTTGATGAATGATCCTATTCTTCATAATCCATATTGGCCTCTGGTTCCGACCAATATTCTTGGTGATTGTCCTAAATTTGAGGGTAAACCTGGTGAAGATCCCCAAACGCATGTGATAACTTACCATTTGTGGTGTTCTTCTAATTCTTCGGTTGATGATTCTATTCGTCTCCGTCTTTTCCAACGAACTCTTACTGGGGCCGCTGCAAAGTGGTACATTGAACTGTCTTGTGGAGTTTTCCAAGATTTCAATTCTTTGGCCATGGCGTTCTTTACACATTTTCAATCACTGATCCGCTATGAGACCGGGGCACACCTCCTCACTTCATTGAAACAAGACCGAGCTACTCATATCTCGGATCATATTCATGAGTGGCAACGTCGTCGTCGCATGATCAAATTTGAGATACCTGATTAGCTTCTAACTCATTGGTTCACTACCTGCTTTGTCAATCAGTTTTCCAAAGACATAGCTATGGGGGCATGTGTAACCGAAGAACAAGCCATTGCTTACGCCCAGTACCTTGATCTCTTCTATTCTCAGTCTGGCGCATTGTACGATATCTTGCTTGATGCTTCTCGACCTGGAACCTCTAAACTGCCAGTGACTCCATTCGTTGATGGTATTATTGGTTCTATATCGCAGACTTCTCAGAAGTCTCCATCCAACTCTGGGAAGCAGAAGCCTACTTCTTCCAATAATGTAGCTCCTCAATCAACTTCTAATTCTAGTACACCCGTAGAAGTGAATGCTGTTCAGGCCAATCCTATAGATAACACTTCCAAAGGTAAGAAGAAGGGTAAAGGTAAGGCCAAAACCGATACCTCGAAACAGGATTCTCCAAAACCTTGTTTTGCTGATAGTTCTCAATGTAAATCGAAGTATCCTTGTATGATTTGTGATGATGAGCACTTCACCAAGGACTGTCCTCGACGATCTGAAGTGAGTCGATTGCTCAAAGGCACCTAAGGAGCTTCTGACCGTTATGTTAGTCATCCATAAATTTTCACTATCTGAAGATGACTAAGTATCGGTTCTAGATTTCTAGAAATAAAGTTCATGAACATTGTGAATTCTAGAAATCTCACGGCCTTCATTATCCTTGGGATAAATTTTCACTACATCATTCCGTCGTGTCAAGCTCAGCTCACCCATCCTAGAAGATCCATCATGGGCTCATGCCACTCATTATCACTATGTTTCGCCACCTTTGGCCTCATCCCTCTATTTTTGTTTTGCCTAAACTCTTCTATTGCCTATCTAGGGTTTTTAAGGGCATTTTTTGGTTTCATGACCTCCATGATTAAATAATAAACAAGGCTTATATCTTGATGCTCTTACACCTCCCCCTATCCTTAAAATACCTCCATAAACACTTCCCATCACTCCTGTTCCTCAGAATCATCATTTTTTCTACAAAACCTAGTCTATTGCCACAATTTGACACTTTTTGAGACTAGGCCTGTGTTTTGACCTTTTGGACCCCTTTCCCTCACTCAATTCTTGAAATTCCACTTTACCCTACTCCCTAACATCTATCTCTATCCCCCAAAATTTCCCCAAGAATTTAGACAACCCTTAACCCCTTCATTCCCCTCCCTCTGCAAGGTAGTCCTAAATCCTCACACCAAACCCTAATTTCCTCTTCCAACTAAGCTAGGGATTGACATAAAAGGGAGGCACAAGAGAAAATGATTCATTTGATAGATCATGTAAGCAAGAATAAGTCTATACTAGCTCATAAAAATCATGCCTCCATCATTTTTCAAGAATTCATTCCAAAAGACAAGCCATGTGTCACACCTAGGGCTAGTTTTGCTTCAAATTGTGTTTTGAACCAAAAAAAGATGAATTTGGCAAACGTGGGAGAGGTTTTTGTCCATAATAGGGCCAAGAAGAAAAACCTCTTTCAATTTTTACACAGGTATCATGGTTTGAGAGAAATCTAAAAAATACAGGTCTCACGGAAGAATTTCTGCACAGCTGGAGTAACCTTGGGAAAATCTCATTTTCTCATAGATGGAGTATCCAAATGACTTGCTTCATGAGTCAAATGAAAACTAGACTTGAAGAGATTTTCAATGAGCTATCATGAGCTCAATTTGGAATTGAGAAAGACATCCAAAAGTGGCCTGCAACATCACTCTGCATTTCTGCACTAGCATTCACCATTTTTGACCAGTGTTGGGACAGTCAATTTTTTGACATCCAAATGAACACTAAATGAAACAACTCGAGTATATTTGGAAAGTAGACATCCGTAGCTTTCCAACGAGCCATTCCGAGACCAATTCCGACACCGGGAAGGCTTCCAAAACCTTGTTGCAAAAAGAACTTTTTGGTGCTACGCGCCTGTACACTAGTGCTACGCTCCTGTAGGAGCTCACAGTGCAAATTTGCACTGGACGCGGTGCTCTTGTGTAGTGGTGCTACACTGCTGAGCGAGAAAGCGCAACACTGCCAGATTTTCTACAGAAAAGGCCGAAATTGCAATTTTTTGCCCAGAATTCGGTCTTCATCACACAAAAAGGCTTTTTCATGGTATTTCTCATAAAATTATGCCTCCCCATCCAGTGCTTGAACTATAAGGGTGTTTTTTGATTCCTCACCTTCATTTCATCTACAAAGCGCTGTTTGTTTGAATTTGTAAAGAAATAGCATAGTCATTATGCCTCCAAAAGGAAATGATGAGTATCAACGGCCAAAAAGGCAAGCTTATTTCCATCAATCCCTTGTTAAGGTCATCATCACTCACCAGCTGGAGCGAAAAGACATTTCTTGGGAAACCTTTATCACTCACCATGATTTCACCTCTTCATCTTCCATGCTATTGAAAATTATGCCATCTTCATCTCGAACTCCTCCTCATACTCCTCCTTCGCCCTCCACACACTATGTCTCACCTTCCTCTCATGAGTCATCCTCCCAAGAAAAAACATCTTCCATAGATAAAAGTGAATAAGAAGAAAGCAGTAAAAGTGAAGATGAAATTGATGATGAAAAAAAGCAAAACAATGATGATAGGGGCAGCTCTCAAGAAAATAGTAAAAACAGTAAGGAAGGAGGCAGCCCACAAGAGGAAAATGAAAACAGTGACAGTGATGAAGGCAGTGCACAGGGATATAGTGAAGACAGTAATGAAGAAGGCAGCTATCAGCAAAACATTAATAGTGAGAGAGGTAGTCCACCAGGGGAGGACAAAATCAATGATAATGAAAGAGACAGTCCACAAGAAAATGAAAACAATGATCATGATGAAAGCAGCCCATAGGAAGAAACTGAAAATAGTGACAGTGAAAAAGGCAGCAAATTTGGTAATAAAGGAGGCAGCAATATAAATGATCAAATTAAGCGGGTACTAGTGTTGACCCCTCCTCTCATTTCTCATCAACAAAGTCAGGAGCATGTGCTTACTGCCTCTCCAAGGCAAGGGGCCATGCTTCCTTCATCAAAAGTGGAAAAGGCTAAAAACACTAAAACAACAAAGAAGAAAACCACTCAGACAGTGACTAGCAATATCACTAGGGCACTAAGGAGTAGAGGAAAATTGCCAAAGTAGAGCAATGTAGAATTGCCCAAGAAAACCAGAGGAAAGAAAATCATTAAAGGCAAGGGAAAAGAAAATATTGAACAACAAGAGAGCAGCCATGAGCATGAGAAGGAATTTTACATAATACAAATAGACAGTGATGCTGAAGATGATGAGGCCATAATTCTTAGATCTCTTTTGCAAAATCGGGAGGCTCAGATCAAAGACTTGGAAAATGGCCTAGAAAGGTCAAAAGACATTATATCGTTTTGCAAATACAAAACAGATAGATGAGTGGACAGATGGTAATCTATGAGGCCCGGGCACTCAAATACAGAAGGGAAGCTCAAAAGTCACAAGTGAGGCTAGAAGAATACATGGATGAGTATGCAGGTAATGATCAAGACAAAGAACCGACAAGAAAGAGGCCTAGGACCATTGGTCTTAGAAAAGCATTGGAAAAGCAAAAAGAAGAGGAACCAACCCATGCACAACAATACCCTCTTATAGAGCTACTTGCTCTAGAAATTGAGAATGATAAAGAATCTTGGCTTAAGAGGGAAAATCAGCATTTGGAAACCAAATTGGAGAAAGCTAACAAGGATTTGGGCCTACAAAGGAGAATGACCGAGCACTACAAGAAATTGAATCAGTTTGCCTGAAGGAAACTCTGCCCAAAGGAGGCGCTCGACGGAAAAATGTGGAAAAGACCAATCCCGGCTTGGAATTCTTGCTCAAGCTTCATTACATGTTTCTGAAAACCCTTAAGGGGTTTACTCACCAAAATTGGGCAATTTTGGGCACATTCTTGTTTTTTGTGAATTTTAGGCATAAAAGCATAAAATCATGGGTGCCTTAAATTTTTCTCGGAGCATCCTCAGCTGAAGAAAATTAAATTTTTAGATTTCTTGACATCAAAGGAACATGCTCAGAAATTTTTTAGATCAAATGAAGCTGTTTTGGTCCCTCAAAAAGGCCAAAAACAACCATTTTTTACCATTCTGCCCTTAATATCAACAGGTGCTACACTACTGGGTTTTTTCACTGTTTCTAATTTTTGACTGACTTCCAAGCATCAGATTGGGAAAACTCAAGTAGTTTTGGAAAGTAGACATCCGTAGCTTTCCAACAAAGCCATCGGGGGCCCGAATCCGATGCTGGGAAGGGGTCCAAAACTCAGCTGCAACAGACCCCAATTTTTGCTGATTTGGAGCTACCACAGAGACAACGTTTTTGCCAAAAAGTCAACAAAAGACACTAATTAATGGAAACTTGGTTTTTTAATATTTTCTTAGACAAAACACTCCTGATTTGATTGGGGAGTTATGTTTTGGTGTGTTTCATTTATTTTCTTATCTCTTATGTGTCTTGGGCCTTGCATGGTCATTAAGCACATTTATGACATTTATGGTTGAATTAAGGTTTCTGGAAGCCTCTTAGGGTTTCCACCTTCTCATTTGCTCCATAAATAGAGCATGAGGCTTTTGTATATTTTTTTGGATGTTGATGACTTATGCTGAAGTAATACATAGTTCCTTGAAGCCTTTGATGAGAAATTGATGTCTTGGAGCTTATGCATGATCTAATTCACTTGTTGATGGAGAAGGATTGTTTGCAGGATCCACAGGCCTGGTTGATGGTGAAGTTTTCTCTTGTTAATGTTTTCTAAGTTTCTCATATGTTTTCCATCTATCTATGCTGCAGTAGGACAAAAATTTAGACTAAGATATGCTTGTTGATGGCACCTTAGATTTGTTTGTTTCCTTCACTGCCTAAATGTTTTCTTCTGCTTAAGATATGTTAGAGAATTCATCTTTTTCCCTCTAATAAGTTTTTGGCTTCTCTATTTTCTTGAATGATTTAGATCAGTTAGTATCAATTATGATTTATGGCTAGCCCTGCATATTGTTACCTCTGAAGTACTCTGTTCTTGAAATCATCTTTTGAAGCAGCTTTGCCTATAGTTTGTCAAAGAAGTCTGTTTTAACCATGCTCTTTGCATTACTTAGCTAAAATTGTCTCAAGGAACTCTCATCGCTGTCACTGTGGATGCTAGGGTTTGTATTTTCTTCTATGGTTATAGTTACTTGTGCAACTTAGGTGTTTTCCCTACTCTTGATGATAAACCCATGAAATATTAAATAAATTTTTGCCTTTCTATGATTTATATGAATGTTGTCTTGGTTTATTATCTGCTTCCAGTCTGAAATCAAATGGATTAGGTGTTTCTTAACCCTTTGACTCTCTTGCTATGCTTATAAGTCTTCTAACTCTCTCAGTTTACAAGTATATAAAGGATTCTACTTCTGCCCTTTATTAGCTTGTTGTTCCCAAGTTTAATGTCCATCTTATGATCCTTCACAACCTTAAAGATCCACCAACCAAGTTAAATTTCCCTGCAAATGCTCTTGAAACCATTGATGAACTCATTCATGACCTTGTTTGACTCCATTGCCCAATGACTTAACAATCTTCCTTGTTTTCTATCTAAACCCATCTGAGCATCATACCCAACCAAAAACAATCAAGATACCCTTCACTTAACATCTAGCCTAAAATCGACCCTAATCAGCAAACAAGTTCACATCTTTGCACCTACTAGAGAGATCACTCTCCGAATCTAGGAAGGCTAGGTCCTAGGATTCCAAAGCTTGGTTTGATCTTACGCTATACCTTTGTATCTCAATCAATCTAGAAAATTATAGGGTGCTAACACCGATGTGCCTATAAAACCTCATGCACCAGAATAGGGTTAAATAAAAAAAATTACGGCCTAAAAACTTCATTTTTCACTTTCCTCAGTGCTCCAGAGCTCTCAAGGACCGGTACCATTTCCCCTTGTGTTAGTCACCCTGAAATCGGTGCTCTCATTACACCCATTGCATGCACTGTTACTCTACATTGGCCACCAATCTCCAGCTTGAATTTTAAAACACGGTGGGCAAATTTTATTTTGCAAAGTTTACAGCCAATATGCCTCCGCGATGGTGAAATGTATAGGTATTTTTCTATTTTTTCCATAATGAAGCCTTTTAGCAGATTAGAAATTGAAACAAACTAAATAATAACCAATAAAAAAAAACTCGACGAGCAGTGTGTCGAACCTGTTTTGTTCACACCAGATAGTGGTGCTGCCTATAAAATTTATAGGTTGCACCGCCACCGGTGCTAATGGTATCCACACCATTTTTTGGGCGGTACCAAAAGGCGCCCCGAAGCGCCCCGAATAATTTTAAAACAAAAAAAATTACAATAAAAGATGGTGCGCTCATTTATCTAGGTGCACCGTTGACCACGGGAATCATGGTGTGGTGCGTTGATAGAAGTATCTACCCCGGTGTATGTCATCGCACCACATTTTGGATTACAAGAGGATCAACGGTGTGGTTGCATAAAATACCGCACCGTCAGCTATGTAATTTTCATGAAGTTAGTGCGCTGACATGACTATATGCGTCCAGGCGTATATTTCAGTTAACACACTGCTATTCTAAACTTTGATTAAGTTAATGGTGCTTGAAAAATAGATAGTTGCATCAAGGTTGGTGTGTTGTATTTCATTAGGGGCATCGGTACCGGTGCTCTACATTCTTAAGACACACCGCAACTGGTGCATGACTGTTTTTATGGTGCACTAACTTGTCTGTTTGTTTTTTTTTTCAAAAATAAATATATATGTATATTCCTAAATACATATACGTTCTAAATAAATAAAATTATTTAATATGGCAATGATTCAGAGAGAAGAGCAGGAACAACAACAACAACAGGTCGAACAGTGTGACATGAATCGCTAATGGGAGGCCCGAGAGAGGGAGAGAGATGCATACCCTTGCCCTATTACTGTAGATACCCAGGAGATCCTTAGGCAAGTAAGCCTCCTCAAGTTCTATGAGGAGGCTACTTCCCTAAAGGCACATAGTGTGTTTTCGAGATACCTTATCTGCAGGTGGATTGCCCATCGACAGGCTTTCCAGGTTTGTCCTGACGAGTGGTACACACCCACTGAGGAGGATATTTATTCTATTACAGGACTATCAAGGGGAGGGGTGGATTTTCCCTCTTTCCTATATGTGCCAGCTAGATGTGTAGCAGGGTGTTAGTTAGTTTACTCCCAAAGATACATTGGAGCACATGTATTGTCTTCTTTAGAGTTTCAGGTACCTGGAGGTTAGTTACGTATAGGTTCTTTTGGTAGATAGGATGTGTAGTGCCTCTCCCTTATCATTTCGACCATTTCGCACAACACCAGTGACAAACAATGCATTAGTTGCTCACTTTTATATTATGTTGATTCTTTAGTACAGTAGCCACGACTTGTCAGGTGGTCTACCAATTTTTTGTGGCAGTTTTGTACGGCCTTAGATAGATGTCGTGCTCATGTACAAGGGAGGGTCAACTTCCCTTTTGTTTCAGAGCAGTTTTTTTTATTTTTTGAGGTTTCCATAGATGAGACCTAGTTTTTTTTTAAAACCTCGTAGGCCGATGCTTGAGGCCCTGATGCACATGTGGGGGCAGATGATGCCCAAGAGGGGAGACACTTTGTTTCCAGCCAGGATATCACATGATTCGCTGGACTTACTAGCCAGTGTTGACAGGCTATATCCCTTCATTTTGGTCCCATGTCCTTATGCTGTCTTAGATTGGCGAGGGTGTCCCAACATCCTCTTCATAGCTGATGAGCCGCCAGATGATAAATGTAGTATTACTGTCTTATTTATATTTATTCTAACATGTTCTTAATTAACTTGTTTTTATTCAATTGTGTAATGAAAATTTCTAATTATTTTTGTGTAGACATTGGCTCTTTTGATGGCGAGGAGATGCCAGGTCCACCACATGATCCAAGTGTAGATCCTATTGATGACGATCAGGATATGACTGATGTCAAGCATCATCATGATGAGGATGAGGTTGGTGCAATAGAGAGACATGATCATGCTCATCATGGTACACCAGTGCTGCCTTTTTCTAGGTGTGGTCGACCTGAGACCAGATATAGGATGGAGTTGGCCAACCAAATCTGTGCATTGATTGTTGATGCGAGCATTAGGCCAACTCATTACAGAGACATAGAGGCTGATGATAGGTTGTTATGGATGTAGTGAGGCATGTTGCGGGACATGTATGACCTGATGCGGCATGCTGTAGGAGCTACGATAGCTATTACGTGACTCAGGAGGACTCGTCGTAGCTATAGTCATAGTGGAGTCATAGCACGTGATGGACATGAGTCCGCGAGTAGTGACTCACATGCATCTCATGATCGTTCACCTCGCGGAGCACCTAATGAGCATGACACTCCACTGGCATCATCTGACATTCATCATGGAGATGAGGCTGGACCATCAGCCATGACCAATCAACAGTCTGCAGCTACATCCATTAGTACTAGTCATGATGATCATCAAAAGGCTAGACCATCGACTGTTGGGGCTGCACTATTCACTAAGCAGGCCTCCACTACTACTGCTTATATTAATGTTCTACTACCACCATCAGATGCATTCATCAGTACTAGTGATCATGATCATGAGCACGCTCAACCATCGATTATCGAGGCTGCACCCATCTTTACTGAGCAATCATCCACTTGTAGTACTGATATTGATGTTGTTATACTACCACGAGTGCCTCATCCATGATATTTATATTATAGTTGTATGTTTTTAACATTATTCATATATATATATATATATATATATATATATATATATATATATATATATACATATATACATATATATGGTCCATGTATTTTATGTTCATGTTGCAGTTGTACTTAATTTTCGTGTTGGTGATCATCATGATGTGGCGCATATTGTTAGGTCATGTTAGATATGTTCATTTAATGTTTAGCTTGCAAATATATGTGTATATGGCATAGCATGAGTTATTTGACATATTGAGATGTATATTTGATGTTTGTGTTGTGATGATCTTAATATATAATGTTAATTTGATGTTTGAATGTGTTTATTAGTCGAATATGATGTTTGTATGATGGTTATCATGATCATGATGATGTTTATTAATTAATTTAATATTAAATTACCATGATATTTATTAAATATTATGTCGTGATTGTAAATGTAATTTAAATTTTAATTGTATGTAAAATTGTAAAATTGTATTTGTATTTGTACTTATTGTAATTTAAACTGTAATTGTATGTAAAATATTTATTAATGTAAAAATTTAATTGTAATTGTAATATTTAATTTATTCTCAAATGATTGTAATTGTATATATGTAAATTGTAAAATTATAATTGTAAATGTAATTGTATGTAAAATTCTAAAATTGTAATTGTAAATGTAATTCTATGTAAAATTGTAAATGTAATTGTATATAAAATTCTAAAATTGTAATTGTAAATTTAATTCTATGTAAAATTGTAAATGTAATTGTATGTAAAAGTATAAAATTGTAATTGTAATTTTAATTGAATTGTATGTAAAATATTTGTAAAATTGTAATTGTAATTGTAAATGTAATTCTATGTAAAAATTTTAATATTTCTAATTAGCCCAAGCTAATGGGAGTATTCTATTTTTCCTTGTTTGTTTTGTATTTCATGTTGATGAATAAAATATAAAGGAGGACATGTAAAACTCCTGAAAATAACTAAATAAATCAACGCCCAATGTGAACATGGATAAATCTGGGCCATTTTATAAAACACACTTGAGCGTGAAAGAGGTTGATCACTTGACCAAGTCAACCATCACCATATCTACAGCATAGTCTAGATGCATTGAACCTCCTTGAGGCACAGTGCAGTTCTAGATGGAGGTTCTACATGTGAAGAGGGGTAAACTAATGAAGTGGTTTAGGGTTTGAAAAAAATCCAATCTTATAAAAGGAAGAGAAGAGCAACATGGAGAGGTTGTTGAAGATATTATTTTCTAAAGGTATTGTCTGCTGACAAATTCCTCATTGGGGGTTTTCTTATTTAGGAATCCCACCTCCTTCCTTGAGCATCTCTCGGAGGAGCCTTGTTTCTCTTGTCCAATATCAGGCTTGTGCCAAGCTTCACCTTACACCTATAGTGCTCATCATGTTGAGGGTTGGGTTGTCCTTGTGAGCTGCAACAAGTGGAAATACTAGGTCTGCTCAGATCTAGATTGTACTAGTGCCTCTTCTCAATGAGTGTGTCTTTTATCCTCCTGGAAGAGTGAATTAGTTTTTGAGCTTCATATTCAGACCCTGGCATTAGTAAAAATCATTCTGAGAGCCCATAATTCATTTTCTATCCCTGAACTTCGTTATTTGCAAGCTTGCAGTTGTAGGGTGTTTTGTCTGCATTTTGGGGGAGAGATCTCTGGTGTTAGGATTCTTCATCTCACTGTGGTGATCCATGAATTGGCCATCCAATCCATGTTTTTTTCATATATGATCTATTGTTCTATTTTATTATTCATAAATTTATGGATATTTCTGCAGATCTGCAAATCAATATCTCAGATCTACTCTTTGTGCTTCATGTTTTGTACAAAACCCCAAGGGGAATTTATAGATGAGCTTTTCTTATACACCGATTTGAATTAGATGTATCTTTTTATGTACATATCTTCTCTAGATCTGAGTATTAATAGATTGCTTCTTCAGCCCATCAAAATAACCCTGTCAGGTTTACGAAGAGTTTTCTTGTGGTTGTGGCACCTCATTTCTAAGAATTTTTCCTCTATAGTATTATGCTTTCTCTTGCACAATGTATGGATTGTAATGTACATCTGATATTTTAACCTTCATATCAGCCTTCTAATTTTCTTCAGTGTATCTGTGTTATTTTTTTAGCAGAATTGTTTATCGTTGATGTAGTCCCTTTGGGGCATTTTTCAAGCAAACTAGGTCTGGGAGATCTATTTAACCCACCTAGAAGGATTTATTTTTCATATCCTCTTGGATTTAGGACTTAGATACTTATATCTATGGGATACAAGTGTTTTTTTCAAATCCTGTAGCAGCCATTCCTATAAAATGCGTTTTCCAATCATGCCTTACTGACAGTTCCCATTTTAGCATATTACAGTTGTATCAAAGCAAATTCCTTGGCTCAACCTGTGAGATTCAAGCATTATGGAGTCTTCTCAGGGGGAGGAGGAGATCTACAAGAGAAACTAGAGATAAAACCCTTATTTTTTAGAGGAAAGAGGTTCTCAAATATCCTCTTCCAAACTCTCCAAAGTGGAACCAGACACAACAAAGAAATGAGGAGGGAAAATGAAAATCCCTCGACAAGATCTACAAGATCTATACATGAGGAAAGTTTTAAGTCCTCATATTATGGGTATGAGCACTCAACCATAGCATCAAATATTCAACGTTCTGTTAGTGACTTCTTCATGAATAGGAAGAAAGGAGGTGTGCTAAAGAAAGAGACTCTTGGAGATTATTTGTGGGAATATGAAGCTCAATATAAGGAGTTCAAAGATAAATTGAACTTCCAAGGGTTTTGTAAGATCAAGGAGGACACAAGCACAAAGGGGAAGCAACATGGTGTGGGTAGATTCTTTCTATCTATTTTTGATGGGTCACCTAAATGTGCAGTTAGGGTTTGGGTGGAGGAGCTAGACAACTTCGTGCAACAACATCAAGTTTCGGATATTGAAGCCATCAAAGTAGCAACGATGCATTTTGAAGGTAAAGCATATGCTTGGTGTTTGTTTGAATATTTTTCCTTAAGAAATGCAAATACACCTACTTATACAAATTTTATTGAAAGATTAGTACAAAGGTTTGATGGAACTTCATATGTAACATCTTCTATTGAAACTATCAAACCGTATCAAACAAATATTTTTCATGAGTTGGAAGGGTCTATAAATCCAACTCCATTTCTGGAAAAAATGGAAGAGGATGTAAGCTTGTTTGATACATTGCCAAGGGCAAGATCTCCATTTGATGAAGGACCTTCTTCTCAAGAGGAAGGCATGAAGATTCCTCCTTCAATAGAAGACTGAGATCTAAGGTCTCTTATTGATGATGAGGCACCTTCAACTATTGAAGAGGAGGAAGGGAAGCCAGGAGATGAGAACACAGTCATAACAAGAGCACCTCAAGCACCTCTTGATTGGAGGAAAGATGAAGTGTTCTCTCAACTATGGGCAACAATTACATACTTGGCTAAGGAAGGAGCCTTGGGAGAAGTGAGCACAATGAAAATAATCTCTCATGAATTCAGAAGAGATTTAATCAATTTCCTGAAAGGGTCATTACTATCTTCCACTCAGTTATCTATGCCGAGAAAGGAGGAATCAAAATTCTATGATGGCATGGACATGAGGATACATGGAAACTCCATATCTTTGGGGAAGCCCATGGTATCTTCATTCAAAAAAGAGATCTCTAAACATGACAAGAAGATGTTAACACTCATGCATGCATGGGCCAAATTAAGGAATTATTAGAGGACAAGGACTTTCCGAGGGGAAGTTGATTTCCACCTGCTTCAATCTTGTCTTAAGCAAGATCAACTGCAAAAGATGAAGAAAAAGGAATATTATGATGCTCCAACATGTGATTTTGACATCAAGCATGTCAAAGAGGAGAGCCACGGTATGACAGGAGCTGCGTTTCAGACCCCCTATAGCACCGTCATTTTTGGGAAGCCTAGATCCTTATTGGGATTCCCAAATCATGATGGAATACCCCAAGGACCTTTTCACATGTTAGGTTCTTGATGGGAAGGTAATGGATGGGAGGTATAAGGTATTTTAGGGATTCATTTATTTCCATGATCATATATATTTGGTTATAGGCTCCAAGTTCAAGGAGAAACTGTTAAATGCAACCTATGAGATCCTACTTTCCAAACCCACTGGTTTCATTAGAGCATATCATACTATCTTAGATGGATCCATGTGGGAGAGTTTCAAGGAAGAGGTGCACTCTGATATGAAGAAGTGCATGGATTATTTGTTAGATAAGGAGAAACATAGCTCTTGGGAAGAGCCATCATTCACACCCCCTTACTCATGGAATGTGGGAGGGAACCCATCCATGAGTTACCTCACTAATGAAAAAAAAGTGTGTGGAAGTGATTGTATCTTTGAATATTATGATGTATTTCCTATATGCTTGCATTTTTATAACATTCACTTGCAGGGTTTTTCTCCAAGAGAGAGCACTATTTATGATGGGTGTCATAGGCCACTTAAGGCCATGAACTATATTGATGATGATCATGCCTTGAAGAATATTGGAGAGAAGAAGCACTCTTCAGGGTGTGAATCCTTTTCACCTACTATTATTTACCTTCTCCAAGCATACAAGGGGGAAGGATCAAAAAACAAGTGTTGGGGGAGGCACTTGTCATCTCTTATTCTATGGCAGTTAAGGGTACAACTGCACTAGTTGCACATGAGAAAACATCTTCCTTCTCCTTTATCATACATGGCATCTAGCATGATTCTAATCATGATTCCATATGTTGGAAATGTTCTTACTCCTGGGAACATGGTTGGAGGAGTGGCACATTGGTGGGATGTGTCCTTGGGGAAATGAGTTTCCCACTCTTTTTATACTACATGCTTTAATGGGAGCATGAGATATTATATGGCCACTATGGTAGATCACTTGTTTATTTGTAGGGTGAGCCATATGTTTGTTTGGGACATTCCTCTCATATGTATTGGGGAGGATTTTTTCCATGGATTTCCAAGCTAGGAGGTGATCCACTTAATTTGGATGTTAGCGTGGATATGGGAGTCTTTCATGGATGATGAAATTCCCCATGATTGTCATCACTTCTATCTTGGGAAGGCCATGGATCAGCAAGAAGGTTTCCAAATAGACCTTCCATTCCTTCATGATGAGAGCCATTGCGTTTACTCACTAAAGGCCAACTTGCACATTGGGGAGGGACCATTGGAAGACAGAACTATTGCAAAAAACTAGAGAAATGGTGGAGACTATTGGATGAGGAGGCCACAAGAGAAGGAGGGGAGATTTTGCAGCACTCACCTTATATGTTGCTTGAGTACAAGCAACATCTTGGACGGGAGGACTGTAATATTTCCAATTAACCCAAGCTAATGGGAATATTCTATTTTTCCTTTTTTTTTTCATTTCATGTTGATGAATAAAATATAAAGTAGGACATGTAAAACCCCTAAAAATAACTAAATAAATCAATGTCGAATGTGAACATGGCTAAATATCGGCCATTTTATAAAACACACTTCAGTGTGAAAGAGGTTGATCACTTGACCAAGTCAACCATGACCATATCTATAGTGCAGTCTAGATGCATTCAACCTCCTTGAGGCACAACGCGGTTCTAGATGGAAGTTCTACATGTGAAAATGGCTAAACCAATGAAGTGGTTTAGGGTTTGACAAGACTCCAATATTATAAAAGGAACAGGAGAGCAACATGGAGAGGTTGTTGAAGATATTATTTTCTGAAGATATTGTCTGCTGAGACATTCCTCATTGGGGGTTTTCCTATTTAGGAATCCCACCTACTTCCTTGGGAAGCTCTTGAGGAAGCCTTGTTTGTCCTGTCCACTATCAGTATTGGGCCAAGCTTCACCTTACACCTACAACGATGGTCCTGTTGAGGGTTGGGTTGTCCTTGTGAGTTGCAGCAAGTGGAAATACTAGATCTGCTCAGATCTAGATTATACTAGTGCCTCTTCTCAGTGAGTGTGTATTTTAACATCCTGTTCGAGTGCATTAGTTGTTGAGCTTCAGATTCATACCCTAGCATTAGGCCAAATCATTCTCAGAGCTCACAACACAGTTTTTATCCCTGAACTACATTATTTGAAAGCTTGCACTTGCAGGGTGTTTTGTTTGCATTTCAGTGGAGAGATCTCCGGTGTTAATATTCCTCCTCTCACTATGGTGATCCATGGATTTTCCATCCAATCCATGTTTGTTTCAGATCTGATCTGCTATTCTATTTTACGATTCAGAAATTTCTGGATATTTCTGCAGATATGCAACTCAAGATCTCAGATCCACTCTCTGTGCTTCATGTTTTTCACAAAACCCCAAGGGGAATGTATAAATGAGATTTTCTTGTACAACGATCTGAATTCGATCTATATTTCTATGTATAGATATTCTCTAGATATGAGTATTAATAGAATGTTTCTTCAACCCATCAAAATAATGCTGTCAAGTTTATGCAGAGTTTTCTTGTGGTTGTAGCATCTCATTTCTCAGGATTTTTCCTTTATAGTCTTATGCTTTCTCTTGTAAAATGTATGGGATGTAATGTACATATGATTTGCTATTATACATCTGATCTTTGAACCTCCATATCAGCCTACTACTTTGCTTCAGTGGATCTGCATTAGTTTCTGAGTAGAATTGTTTATTGTTTTTTTTTTCTCAGTAAAAATAATTCTATTTATAAAACATAATAATACAAAACTGCGCCACTTTCAGCTGTGTGAGCCTGAGAACTGGGCTTGATGTTCAAGCTTAACATAAAAAACTAAACTGCCCAGAGTGGGAAACTAGTTCTTTTGAGAGAAAGTCCACCGCCCTTAGAAGGGAAACTGGTAAAAATTACATGCATTATAAATTAACAAGAGATAGTAAACTAATATAGCCTACTGCTATTACAGCTGAAGATAGATTCAAAAAACCAAAAAATTATTCCATGAGATCGAATATCTATACCATAGCAGGCTGAGGGGAGTCGAAGTCACTGTTAAGGAGCTGGGAGTCTGGTTCTTCCACGATCCTGCAACGAAACTTGTCTTCTCCATCTTCATTGTCCTTCTCTGGCGCACCATCCTTACCGACGAAGTCCACCTTCATGTTTTCCTTTCCAAGGATGGAATGCCCGATGCCAGTGGGCACAGGAGGAGCCAAAACATCATTTTTTTCCTGAGACGATTGAGGGCTAGGTGGAGTAGAGACAGGGCGAGGGATAGAAGTAGGAGAAGAGCTAGCAGATTATTCGCTAACAGTAATAGTAACAAAATCAATGAGAACAGGCTTATCCAGGGAACATTTGAAGCGAAATTCTGCCCTCTGAGAGGACTAGCAGAGGGTTGGGGTAGTAGGCACATTAAAAGCAGGGGAAGTCGGTTGAGAGATTGGAGGAGGATGTCACGAAGGTAGAGCAAAGTGGGTGCCCCCAGGATGGTAGGAGTGGCCCCTCTGATGCTTAGAGTACAAATGCAGGCTCCAAACAATGTCCTCTGCAGAAGAGTCAGAGGTCAAGATGGTGGAAGGGTGTGGGTGGGAAGAGCGCCCTCTGCTCGTTCCTCGCCTACATCGCATTCGATGCTGAAGTCGAGGTATTGTCACCGAGCTGTACCACGAGTGCTTGGGGCATAAGGAGCAGGCAGAGTTCAATGGAGACCTCTGAGAATCGACCAAATGAGAAGGTAAACAAGAAGTTAAATGACAGAAGTTACTTTGGGTGAAATGGTAGCCTCGAAGAGTTTCCAAAGAGCCGAGGATGGTGCAACGACTTCCAATCTGGGTGTGTGCACTCGGTTTTGCGCAAGATGGAGGGCAAGCTCCACAGACAGGAGACGGAGGGCCGCATAAAACATAAAGACCAGACAAATTCTCCAGAACGAAAGCCATAACAAGCTGAACCGATGAGGTGAGGTGGTTAGAATGGCGCGGTGAGTGGAATGAGTGCAATGCACGTTGGCATAGTTATTGCATGAGTAATGACGCCACGGGGGGCCATATGGCCATAGCGTGCGAGCGCCCTTGGGATCTACTGAGGGGACTAAAGTCCCATCACAACGAACCAACATCCACATCCGGAGTTGTGCGATCATATAGAATTGTTTATTGTTGCTATATTCCCTTTGGGGGCATTTTTTTCAAGCAAACTAGGTGTGGGAGATCTATTTAACCCACCTAGGAGGATTTTTTTTTGAGATCCTCTTCGATTTAGGACTTATATACTCGGATCTAAGTGATCCAAGTGTTGGTTTCAAATCCTATAGAAGTAATTCTGGAAAATGTGTTTTCCGGTCATACGTCGTGATAGTTTCCATTTTTGGGATATTACAAAATTGTAAATGTAATTGTATGTAAAATTAAAATTGTAATTGTAACTCTAATCGCAATTCATGTATGTGAAATTAATGTAAAATTGTAATTGGAATTTTAATTTTAATTCTAATTATTTTACTTTTTTATTGTAATTGTATGTAAAATATTTGCAAAATTTTAATTCTTTTAATGTGAAAATTTTAATTCTATTAATGTGAAATTATTTTATTAAAATATTAAAATTTGTAAATTTGCAAATAATTGTAAAATAACAAATCTAGGATAATACAAATTTTTTGTAACATAATAAATTTTAGAAAATAATGAAAATAAATTGATGGACTTTATAATTATCATTATTTTATTATGATCTTACATACAAAAAAAAACTTTATATAGTTTAGTCCACTTATCATCCTAACATGGACCGGTGCGTCGTACAAATAAGATGCCTTTCGGTGCATCACAACTGTTCATACCGGTAACAAATTAACACAAATAAAAAAAATGCAACACTATTTTCTTTAAGTGAAAAAAAAACGAAAAGTTTGAAAAAATGGGAAGCAAGATATTTTTCGAAAATCTAATTTCATAAAATAATTCTTTAAATACTAAACACTTTTCATTATTTCACTATTTTTGCTAAAATTTTTAGTCGAGATATTTGCGAGGAGACAACCTGGAGCAAGAGAGTAGGAGGGCACTATGGAGCGGCGAAATACATTCGAACGAAGTATTCGGACAATCGAAACCAAACCTACGGTGATTCAAACCCTATATCATAGAATTTGAAACCATCTCAGTGATTAAATTTGATTATTTTTTTTTAATTTTTTTCTGCAGTTTATCCATTTTTTACCCTAAACCTTTCATTTTTTTTGTTTTTTTCCCTTTCTTCTCTCTATTTCTATGATTTCAGAACTAGGTTTTTTTCATTTTAGATTGATGTCCAACCCACGGGACAAGTTGCATGGTTATATCCCAATCCATTTGGACATTGCATGAAATTTTGAAAAAAATGGATTTTTCTTTATCGGTGTGCCACTGCGTACTATCTTGCACCGGTGCTACGTATTATACATCGTACCATGAAAAGTCGTGTAGTAAAAAAAAATTAAAACATTTTTTTTCTAAATCCGTGCGCCAAATCTGAAATAGGGCAGCGGTGCTCCATTTAATTAGGAAAGCATCGTACGGTGTATTACACCGTTTTTGCGGTGCATTTATAATACCCCACGCACCGTTAAGTATATTACACTATTTTTTGCGGTGCGTTTACAATACCAAACGCATCACCCGAGTGTATTATCTTGTTTTGCGGTGCATCATTAATATTCCCACTCACCAGTGGCATTGTAGACCTCGTGAAAGGCGCACCGGTACCTTGAGATTTATTTTCTACACGAAATTTTAGAATTTATTTACAAATATATTAATGAATGATATGGTATAGATTTTATATTGATAAAGAAACGTCTAACAAGAGATTAAGTAACAAAAATACTGTTAACACATCAAGAAAAGAAAAAAAAGACAAATTATTTGTAAATTCCTTATAAAAAAAATATTATTTTTTGAACTATATGTAAGTTTAACTAATATGTATTGTTTATTGTGTATCGAGCGAGCAACAAAAATGACAAAGATCGATATTATTATTTCTGATCTAGGACTAGAAGAGCATAAAAGTTTAATGGAAAAAATTGCAAAAGGATGAATTAGGTGAATGAAAAAAATACTATCGATCCAATATGAGTTTCTTTTTGCAATTATCATTAATAATATACTTAAAATTATTAGATAACATGTGTCAAACATTCTACTAATTCACATATGTTTAACGTTGTATAGGGACCAACAACTCGGAAAAGTAATGTTGTTCTAAGAAAAGAAAAAAAATAGAACATGCAAATGAAAATCAATTACTCCTTAGCTCATCGGAGTGGTGCTTGGAACTTAACGAAAGGGGGAAAAACTTTTACAAAATTTTGAGGGATCTAGTGGAACGAATGTATAGACTTTATTTCCAACAACAACAATGTGCTTCAAATGTAATATGTAATCATTGAATTTTTTCGATCATTAGGTACAATAGATAAATAATTTAGCATTAAATATTAATTTTCAAGATTTTTCTTGCAGAAAAGAAAAGAAAATGTAGCGAGTTAGCACATAAAATATGAAGACAAGGAAGAAAATGGTTGATCTCTAAGTTTGTGAGTAATTGTTACTTCCTTATAACAACTTAACTAGATTGCATTTTTTGTAATTTTTTAAGTTGTTTTACAAAAATCATCATTGAATGTCTTCAAATAGGTGCTAACATACAAACAATAACCATCAAAGCGAATTGATTGAAATTGGGTTAAGTATGGGTTGTGAGTATATGTCATCATATCGAGAATTTAATTGTGGAATTTGTAAGCATCTATTGATCTTGTTTTACTTAGCTACGTCTATAATTAATAGAATAAAACATATTTTATATTAAATATATGATTTTTTTATGGGGTATAAAACTTGCAAGAAACAAAGTATGGAGCTGCGTCAACGAGATGAAATTTTCAAAGATGGCATGGTACATGGTTTTGAAAGAATGTGTATAATTTATGAGTCAATTGTCGCTATGGTACGTCATTTTTCTTTTAGATTTACATTGATGTATATTATTTAATATTGAAATTTTCATTATTCTCACCAATGTATATACACTCATTCCGAGTTTATTTTTTATGTTTGTAGATGGAAGGTGTAGAAGATGAAAACAATCAACGCCATGAACAAAAAATTCTGAAAAAATAACCCAAGTCATGGAAGTAGCTCTAGTAGTGACAATAGTTCAAGTGAAGAATGATGATCACTATTTTTTGGATATAAAAAGCAAGGCATTTCATTTTTTGAAATATATATGTACGTGAAATCAGACTTTTTGTTTAATGTAATGGACATAGTGTCCCAATTGAAATATAAAGGGATACCAATAAAGCTGTCTCATTTTGTATGATATATATTGTCTTATTCAAATATATATATATATATATATATATATATATATATATATATATATATATATATAATCACAAAATATGTTTTAATTTATTCTATTGCGCTCTCCATTGTCGTTCTCAAATGCACTAATAAAAAATTTAATTCATATGAATATTGTTATAAGATATATATGTGTCAACTTTTTGATGAATAATGAATTTTAAAAAACCACAATAATTATGATATGATATAACAAATTTATCCAAACATCACATTCAAATGCATTAATAAAAATGCAATTAATATTAATATTGTTATAATATGCGTCGACTTTTGATGAATAATGAATTTAAAACAATCACAATAATTGGGACTATCACGAGTTGATGTTTCTAAAAAATACAACATGAAAATCGATGTGTGTCGATAGCGTGCACACTGGTGCGTTTATGCGTCTATACACACTCTGGTGCCATTATATGATCTATGGGCACCGCATAAATATTGATACAGTTATCAAATCAATGCGTTTGTGTGATACTACACCTTTGAGGCGTTTATGTATCTATAAGCACCGGTGCATTTTTGCGATCTATGGGCATGGCATGAATACCGATACCAATTATAAATCTCGGTTCCTTTCTATTATATGGTGCACCGGTGTTTTGATACGACCTATGGGTTCCACACAAATCCCAAGACCAATTAGAACGGCCCCTCGTGCATTGTATGACCAACACTATGCTCGGTGTGGTTTTACACCTAAATGTCCCGGTGCGTTGCACTAACACGACTCGAGGCGTCATCGGCATGTATGCCTTTGGTGCGTTAAAGGAAAAGTATCACACCGATTAAAAAACATCCATAATAACCTCTGGTCACCCATTTTTTTTAGTTGTGGTGAATTTCCTTTAAGAGCTCCACCAAAACCTCCATAACCATAAACGGATGTTGTATAAAAATGTTTTTTTGACAAATTTTCCCAAGTTTATAATGCTAAAAACCTCCTTTATAACCTCTGCTAGAGGGTCTTTTCCTTGTAGTGTCAATAGCTTCAATTTATTCATCCATGGCTTGCACCCAATTTTCATCTATGATTGCTTCTTCAAACGAAGAAGGTTGGAATGACAACAATGAAAAAATTGAACTAACATCCAAATCATCATAAATATCTTTCAAGCTTATCATCTTCAATTACCATTCACCCGGATTCATCACACTGATTGGATGCTAGCATAATTCTGGTATGTTTACATTCTTAAGATTCATGTTGCTCTAAAAAATATTGGAGTCCTTGTTGTTGTCTACTCTTGTGAGTCTTGTTTCTCTTTCTCTTCCACATCATCTTCTTCCATTAGTGGTGCTTATGCATCGAATGTTTTTGTCTATAGTAACATACCATGACTCTTGTTCCTTGAACACAATATCTATAGTAATTATGGTCTTCCTGGTGACGTGGTTATACAATTTTTAAGCTTATGAATGCTCACTACAACTAGTAAATATGCATTTTTCACTTTTATCATCCAATTTTCCTCTTACATTCTTAGGCACATGAGAATAGGCTACACGTAAAAAATATTTGAGATTATATATGCGTGAAGACATACATGATCATGCTTCTTATGGTACTTTTTTTCATCACACTCCTTGTAGGTGATATGTTTATAACATAAACAACACATGCAACTACTTATGCCAGTACTCATTAGACAAGTTTCTTCGTGTCAAAATCCTCCCTATCATATTCATAATGGTTATTTTCTTTATCTTTACTACACCATTGATCCAAATATATGTATAAATTCAATAAAATATTGAAATAGACAAAAATAAATGCGGAGATGCATTGGGAATAACACTTAATTCCATTAATATAAAAATACTTTGAAAAAATGCTAATATCAAATAAACAAGCTCAAGTGATGGTATCTTATCTACGAGAAGAGATGTGGTGACTACATGCCTCTAAAATATGTTACAATGAGGCTCAATGGAATTTTTATTATCGAACAATACGAGAAAACCATAAGCAACAAAAAACCATAACGTAAGGAGATGTAACACTTAGAGTTTATGGGCCCCATTGGGGTTACTTGAGCAACCAACTTCCTAGGGTTGTAACTTGGTCATATTATATTCGTTTGATGCATATGATACCTTGGTGGAAATATATCTCGAGAGGAATACAAATCGTTTGATGCAATTTCTATGAAATTTCTTAATTTCATAGAAAAGCCAAAAAAAATGTCATTTGGCACCTCAAAACAACTCTAGAAGTACATGACCCGAAAAACTACTAAAGATAGTAAATAAGGAAAGCGATGAAACTAACTAGGTAGAATAGGCGAGGTAGCCACCAATATCCACGTGGATAATTCGTCCCCTATTAGGAAGCAATGGTCCTCATTGTGTACGAGGCTCCATGAGGTGGCGAAATTTTTTGTTGAACCTAGTCCCTGGTGATCTCCCTCATGAAGGAGTTAGCCTTCTTCGAAAACTTGATACAATTGGATATTCTATTGGAAAGTGCTTACAAGTTTTGTTTCCAAAATCTGGTTATTTGTAGCATATTCCATGTTGTCTAGATTTAAATATCTCGGGGGTGAGTTGTTACGTAATGTTAGATGTTTTCGGTAAGGGTGAAAAGCATGCTCGAAGGAGATGCACCTTGAACATTGGGTCCAAGTCAAGGAATGGGGGGAATTATAATATCAAAATCATTGTCTCCCATGGTCTTGGTGATGGTGTATGGACCATATCGGAGTAGGTGTAGCTTGTGGTGGGGTCCATAGAGGCATTCCTTCTACAAATGTAACCAAAATTTATTTCCCACCCGAAACTTGTGTGGCATTTGATGTTGATCATGTTTCTTCTTGTGCTTGGAATTGGATTTCTCCAAGATTTTTTGTACATGTTGGTGGGCATGCTTGGATGCGCTAAATAAATTTGGTTACTTTATCAACCTCAAACATTACATGTGTGGATTCTTTCTATGTGGTCGCATGAGGTATGGCAACATCGGTCGGTGACACGCCTAGGGTTAGACCAATGGAGTGCTTGACCTGAAAGTGTAGAGGAACCTTTGTGGGTGAGGATAAAATATCGTTGTATTCCTCCACCTATTTGTCCACTTTTTTTTGTCGCATAGGGATCCCTATTTTTAGGCGGGGATACAATCTTCTTCTTGCCACTGTCGGTGAATCGTTATGAAAAAAAAATTCTGGTTTGGGAAAAAATCTTACTTGCATTTCTTTGTAGTACCCAAAGAGATGGCGGAAGGAAGTACTACCTCCGGTATCATGTACACTTTATTTTTCAAAGTAATAATAACATAATGAGGCCTAGAATCATACACAACATGTCACTTCCACAATTATTGTTGGCTTAAAAAATACATCGAGACACGTCAAGAGGAGAAACATCACACAATACCTCATATGTGAAGTGCTTGATTTTGTATGAAAGGTGGCACTTATTATGGACACATATATATCTTCCTTGGTGAAGACACTTGATGGTATACGGCTATGAGTGTGTTGTGGTTGGTAGGCGAGACTTTGCTTCATGACATTTTTACGAAATGAGGTTCTTTTGGCTTCCGCTATTGACAAAAAATTGCAGGTGGAGAACCCTTCACCCACATTTGGGAATGGTAGAGGCGTTATCCCTCCTATGGATATACGTGTTCCTCCTTCTTGATCTTAGTGGTGGAAACGGTGGCATTGAATTTTGTATCAATTATTTTTTTTCCTCTATCTTTCCCCTTGTTTGGTTCGAATTGAGAGTTAGAACATGCATTTGGTTTAGATGCCTTCGGCTACTGCCACCAATGATTGCTTGGTATGACACTTGTTTGTCTTGTGAGTTGAGTTGTTATGAAATTCAAACCACTTCCCCATGTCCTTATTTGGCTTTTCATGTTGTTTTTAGTCACCCCACTTGTGGCTTTGTTGCACTTGTTCTACGAGTTTGGGGGAGCCTTTTTCCTAGCCAGATTCGGGGATCCAAAGGCTCACTTTTTCGACTTAAATTTCTACTTGATCTTGGTGGCATATCAAGATTTTGTGCCAAATGAGGTAATTTCAAGGAAGCTGCATTTCCTCTGAATGTATATATGCAAACATTTGTGGTACTTGAGCACCAAATTTTTCTTTGAATCTTTAATACACAACTTTGTGCACACGGTATGGAACATATTCATTAGCTCATGCACATCTTGATCGCTTTTTTTCCACAACGTGGTCTATTGGATGTATTTGTCCTCATAGATCCCCACGAGGTTAATATAGTTACTTTATTTCCTCTCAAAAAAAAATCCAAGTGGGTGCGCGATAACATAGGGGGTTCCCTCTCTTCCTTTTTCATATAGTAGTTTCCCACTTGTCTTTGAAATGTGGGGCGGGGGCTTTCGAAGTGAAAAAAGTAATATTTTCTCGGTCGGAGAAATCATGGATTGAGAAATACCCTTCCATTAAATTCAACCATATATCTATGACATCTACATATATATAGCTTTCAAATACAAGAATGTCGAAGTTGACTTGTACCATGAATTATTGTCGACTCTAGAGTGGTTGTTGGATGAAGATGCGCTGATCGATGTGCGATTGTTGAAGGATCTAGGAAAAATTTTTTCAATCATCACGTTACTTTATTTCTCAAGGGCCTCCTCAAGAAATATGTTGATAGGATCTCTTGCTCCCTCATCTGATTTTCTTCCACCATATTGGGAGGTTGTTAGGGTTTGCAAGGCTGATCTTGCAAAGGTTCAATGGGATCGAACCCTAACTACTTATGCCGGACCTCGAAGGGGACATGCAAAGAAATATCGAAAAAGAGAAAGTTTCTCTTATACCACTAATATATATTTATGCGGGAACATGATAAAATATAGAAATAAACATAAACCTATAGATGCGGTAGGGACAACACTTCATTCCATTAATATCAAGCGACTGAAAAAATGCTTATAGATGAATATCAAATAAACTAGCTCGGGAAATGGTAGCATATCTCTAAGAGCAGATGTAGAAATTACATGCCTTTGAACTTTATTATGATGAGGCTCAAGGGAATTTTTATTGAAAAAATATGAGAAAACCCTAAACAACCAAAACCCTAACACGAGGAAATATAACACCAAGATTTTATGGGCACGATTGGGGTTATCATTAGGGGAATTTCGAGCTCTAAAATGGGCCTCCTATGAAAAATGTACAACAAAAAATAAAGTTTATAAGAACCAATAGGATTCAAGATGATTATGTCAACCATGAAAGTGAATCACCAATTTTTTAAGTAAAAGGGGTAAATTTTTTTTAAAAATAATAAAATAATAAAACTTATTTTTCAACTCGTATTTTAAACTTATTGCCCAAAGTTTTTACTCAAGTTTTGAATGGGAGTACTCATTGGATGGAAAATTTAATTCCTCATCCAAGGAGTACCCATGTTTCATACCTTTGATGAACCTTGCTACATGAAAAATGAGAAATACATTAAAAAGCATGATTGCAATCGAGTTTTTTCATGTATTTCTCATTTTTCGTGTCGAAGGATCCATCGAAAGTATGAAACATGGGCACCCCTTAGATGAAAAAATTAAATTTTGCATCCAACAAGTACACCCTCTCGAAATTTGAGTAAACACTTTGGGAGATAAGTTCAAAATACGAGTTGAAAAAAAGTCGTTTTTTTTCCCTCTAAAATTTGATGATGTAATCAAATATTATTTTATTATTTCCACTATTATTTTATAATTTCCTTAGGAGGACCATTTTAGACATCAAAATTCCCACGATGTTGGGCATCCAAATTTGTGGGGTTGTAACACTGGTTGTACTATCTCCTTTTGACACATATGACAACTCATTGGAAATGTATATCTAAGGATTACATTAGTTGACATGATTTATATGAAATATCAACATGAATCATGCCCAAAAAAATGTCTTTTGGAGCACAAAATAGCTCCGAAGTTGAGGACTGAAAAAACTTCTAAAAAATAGTAAATAAAAAAAATCTAATGAAACTTACTAGGTGGAATATGCGGGTGGACACCAATACCCACTGGATATTTCCTCATCCCTTAGGAATCAATGGTCTTGATTACCCGGAGAGCCTCCATGAGGTAAGGAAATGTTGATTGAACTTGGTCCTACGTGAACCACTTTCCCTGGTGAAGGAGTTGGTGTGATTTAACAACTTTGATACAAATGGATCTTCTATTGGCGAGTGCTTGTACGGATCCACATTGAACATTCGTTGAAATCCAAGAATGGGGGGAATGTTAAACTCAAAATAATTATCACCCACGGCCTTGGTGATGGTGTATAGACCATATCGGATTGGGTGTAACTTGCGGTAGATTCCAAAAGAGGCGTTCCTTACGCAAATGTAGCTGAACTTTGTTGTCCATACGGGAACTTATTTGGCATGATGTTGATCATGTCATTTCTTGTGCTTACCATTGGATTTCTCCATGATTTCATGGACCCACTAGCGGAGCATGCTAGATATCTTAAATAACTATGGTTGCTTTATTAGCCTCGGAGAGTACATGTGTGGATTATTTTTTATGTGGTCGCATGGGATATGATAACATCGAGAAGCGGAGTGCCTAAGGTTTGATCGGTGGAGTGCTTGACCCGGATAGTGTAGAGGAGCCTATGTAGGTGATGAGAAAATTTCCTTGTATTCCTCCACCTCTTTTTCGATGTTGTTGTTTGCCCTGCAGGGGGAGCCTATTTGGAGGCTATGGCAACAATATTCTTCCTAGAACCTCCTTGCATTCTAATCGGATTGTATAAATTTATGTCATCCCATGAGACATGTATGTGTGCATATTGTGGGAGTTAGTGTGAAGGGTGAGTGTCCAAGCATGAGGCCAAGAATCATCCTTGTAATTATTTGTATTTATTAATTAATCATTTCACAAGTTTTTGTGTGGATTCCTATTGTATGGTTTTCATAATTATGTTTTGTGTGTATTTTTTAAGTTGCGAGTCTATGGCGGTGGTGTGATTTTGCTATTTGATGCGGTACAAATAACATAGGATTAAACACGGACACATAAAAAACAAGAGGTATGCACATAAAATTGAGAAATAATTCATTAATTAATAAAATATTTATAGGAGAATTGTTGGTTTGGCCACTCACTCCCAAAATCTAAACACATACATGCCTCATGGGATCACTATAATTTATACAATTTGATTAGAAGCCAAATAGGTTCTAGATCCTAAGCTAACTCCAAAAGTAACTCTCATAATCCCTAACATATCTCATCTAATCCCTATATAAGAGATAACTAATCCATGAACCTCTAAAACCTTCCAAAACCCTCTCGAATATTCTCTTATTTACAAGTATTATCACTCTCTCCTAAAAAAATATAAAAAAAATCAATTTAAAAATTAAATCCTCACTTTACAAAATAACTTCTCTAGTAAATATTTCACTCTAGGTTAAATGCATGTGCATCGAGACTCCCCGACTAAAAGAAAATCATGTTCTCCCTACCATTAGTTTTCATAATATGATAAAAATCCTCTTGGATCCGAAACTTTCACTTGCATTAAATCGGTTGTTATATGTCTTGTTTTTTATGTTCTATGGTTGCCCCTTTTTCTAGTTTCCAAGCTTCCAAACTTTATGTTGTAGTTGTCCTATTGCATTGTTGGTGTATAATTTCTCAATCATTACTAATTTGGTGCCATCCATGTTTTGCGTTGTTAAATGAACATCTTTTGAGATCCTTCCAACATCAACTTCTCAATCTATTTAATTTTGATATCTAACTTGTCTTCTCGTTGGTTTACATTCCCCTTTGGTTATTTGTTGATCTTTGTTGTCCATATCTACGCTTCCACTTGCTCCATATTTATTGATTTGAAGGCTTTGTTGTAGTTTAACATAATTTCGTACGGCTTCGGATTGTCCAACCATTCTTCCAATAATGTTACTTTTGCTGCAATAACTCCAATGTTGATATTTGACCCATTTATTTGATGAACACCTTTGATTATTTTTTTTCATCATCAAGGTTACTGCTTCCACTCACAAATTATTAGATTTAAAAACATAAGGTTTGACAAATGAACCTATATTCGAGTCTTCATATGGTATTTTGAATAATCATTAGCGATTTCTATGGGAATCGAACTCACATCCACATCATCATCGTCATCACAAATAAATGGTCTTTTATAAGGTTCTCAAATGTATAGTTTTTTTCCTGGAGTTTACGTAGCTTCTAAAATTTTCGAGCTTATGCTTTAGTCTTATTTCCATCAATTATTTAATTGGCCACTTGATTTTATTCTTTATTACCCATCTATGTCTTTGTCTTTGTAGTAGCTCCATTTGCACGTCTAATCATGCCTTTAATTCAATAATATATTTATGTTATCAAATAATCGCAAAATGCATGAAAAGAGGGGGACTTGTGCGATGTTCCTTAGGGAAATGAGGGCTTCTCTAGTGGAATGGAAGGTGGAAACAAATACGGAGTATGAAGGTCCAACCTTAGTAAGAATGGAATATATAAGGCTACCATATTTATTTTTGACCTTACAACCTTCTAAAAGAAGTCTAAGGGTCTTGAATTTCGACAAAAAAAATATTCACTAGAGGAGAAATTATTCGGGTCCAAAGTAGGCAACTCATTTTCAAGTTTGGCGGGCCACGATTTCATTTTGAATGCCAAAAATATTATTTATTTTTTTCATAGCTACATCAAGGTTGTCAATTTCTTGGATATGAAATCGAATATCTTGAGTAATGTACATTCCTATCAACCCTCGTGCTTTATCCTATTTATTTTCCCATTTAGCGATTTTATCTCCATTGGTAGGTGTAGTTTCTTGTCCTGAGGCTATTGTATAAATCCATTTACTTCTAAGTAATTCTATCATGTATGATATCCATTGGAAATAATTGGTGTTGTTAAGAATAAGCGGGCATGCACTTTCCATTTTTTTTAACTAAACCTAAAAAGGGCTAAAAGTAAGCTGCTCAATCAAAATATCTCAAAAAAATAGATTAGTTAAAAAAAATGGCTCAGAAAAATGGCTTATGGATGAAGAAGTTATTCCTTTTCGAAAAAAGCTGTGTTGTAGATGACGAATTGTTATGTGAAAGGTTGAAAGCTGATCATGAAGTTCTACTTCTAAAAAAAAATCACTCCCTTTTTCAAATTTAATACAATAAGCTCAATTTAAAAAAAAATACTTATGTGACCCACTTTTATAAATAAGTGAGAGACACGTTTTACAATGTTACTTTTACATGTGCGTTTGAAATAAAACTCTCTTTTTAAAATCGACAACTTGCCAAAGCGATTTATAAGAAAAAAGTAACTTAATAAAAAAACTTTTTACAAAAAGAAGCCTCACGAGAGAAAATTGAACCAAGACCTTTATTCTCATAAACTAACTTTACACCAAGTGAGCTAGTAAAAAGGATTACGTAATAGTTTGAAAGGAGGAAGGGGTTATTATTATTATTATTATTATTTACTCTTTGACGTCCGTGCTTTTCTGCACAAAAAAACACAAAATTCGTGCACAAAAAAAATGAAATGCAATCCTTACGATAGAACAATAGATTTTATGTTAGCCTCACCGGTGAATATCATTTTTTTCGCTATTTCGATTTCCCAGAGATCGCGCAAGGCGTGGGGAAAGAGCATACATAGAAAAAAAATAAAAATCCTATCTTCTTGTTTCTCATTTGTCGAGATCGCACACGAGCGTAGAGAAAAAAGAGCATACACGAGAGAAGAGGGTATAGATATGGAAAATAAAATAAAACTATAAACTGAAATAAATAGAGGGAACAAAAATAAGCAAAACGATTAATAAATATAATCGCAAAAAAAATACTTTCTATCTCCATATCTAAAAAAGACATAACTTTGGCAACCATAAAACTTTTTCGCATGAAACAAAAGGGGTTTCTCAACAGTAATGGACGCTCCGGACACAACGAAGCAATTATCCCGGCCTAAAAGTGGTTAGAAATAGTAGATGCTGGGAAAACAACGGTGGCATGCGAGTCAAACCATCTTTGGATTTATATCAACAATCGATGCTTCCCTCAAAATGGCTCTAATACCATGTAGAAATCTATAGGGTAAGTTCCTTACATCAAACATCAAAGGTCACCAATCACAAACATATCACAAATTAGTACACTAGTATATCATGTGGTTAAAACCATCAAAGAAGCTTGAGTCCATGGCCTAGGCCAATGCAACCACTTTAGGCAATTTATTAATATAAAAAAAAGAAAATTTACATAATCTTCTCTCATAAAGCTGTTATCGGACAAATGACCCTCCATGGTGTGCAAATAGAGAGCATGGACCAATCATGTGTTGAGCCATATATCAAGTGTCACTAATACAGGAGAGAGTGAAAGCCCGTCGAATCACTACATATCGTGACCGTCGGATTATGAGTTACAAATGTACATAGTAAAGAAACACACTTTACCTAACTCTACATTTGGACCAAGTTATACCTAACTATTTCCTATGTGTCGAATATCCTAACAATCTCCTCTAAAATGGCATCCATGAGCTTCATACCCATGACCTCACACAGGCAGATTAAAAACATTTCGAGTGTACAATACATCTTGTTATCCAATGTGTGGATGATATATTAGAATCTTTACACACACAATCCTCCGATAGCAACAATTTTAGTAATTATTTACATATCTATCTTCCCAATTTACAAGAAATCAATCTCAATTAATCTACGATGCCAAAAATTAGTGTACGTACAAATAACATAGGATCAAACACACGCAAAAATAAACAAGAGGTATGTAGATAAAATTGAGAAATAATTCCGTAATAAATAAAAATATTTACATTAAAATTGTTGGTCTCATGCTTGGCCCCCTCACTCTTCACACTCACTCCCAAGCTCTACACACAATGCATATGTCTCATGGGATCACCTCAATTTATACAATTTGATTATAACCCACGAAGGTTCTAGATCCTAACCTAACTCCCAAATATTTCTCTTAATCCCTAACACCTCTCATCTAATCCCTAAAATCTCTCACTCAATCCCTTATCCATATATAAGACAAACCAATCAATGATCCTCTCAAACCTTCTAAAATCCCATCGAATCTTCTCATATTTACAATAATTCTCACTCTCTCCTAAAATCTATAGAAAAAATCCATTAAATAATTAAATCCTCAATTTAAAAACTAACTCCTCTAGTAAATAGTTGACCCTAGGTTAGATGCACCTAGATTAGGGAGGTAACCCTCTCACCATTTTTTTCTCTGCAACAATATTAAAACATAAAAGTGCAAGTGTCCAAATCAAGACTTCCATAGCCAATAATTATTAGAACATGAAATTGTAAATGAAGTAACTTGATCATTGTAATTCATAATTTGAGGAAATAGTATGTTCCTCGTCATTTTCACCTTTGCTATCAACAACTTTCTTGGGGGGCTTGTCATAAATAACACACTCTTGTCCGTGAAAGATAACTTTGTATCCTTTACGTGCCAATTGGCAAGCAGTTATCAAGTCGAGTTCATGAGGCACAATACACACACAATCCTCCCGAGATCACCCCTCATACTTAAAATACAAAGAGTAAAGGGAGCTCTACTTGAATGGTTCATGAGGCACAATACTTGCTAAGGTTTTTCAAATGGGGTACCAAGCTAAGTCGGCTTGATCATGGGGAAAACCCCACAATTAAGCGCACTTGAGCCGGAGGAGTTTTGGGATGGGTGACCTTCGAGGAAGTCCTAGTTATGCAGGTGCAAGCCATGGACGTGATGATTGACGCTATGTGATTCATTTCACTAGTTTCAATCCCACTTCTTCACCCTTGTGACCATCACCCGATGCAATGAGTGCTAGGTGGAGTATTAAAAAAATCATGAGAAATTAGTCGATTACGACTACCTCTTTCAAAAATCATGAGAAATTAGTCGATTCACGACTACCTTATTCAAAAAATCATAACAAATTAGTCGGTTACGACTACTCCTCATAGAAATGGTCATAGATGAATGACTTCCTTAACGTGAGTTGAATCCCAAAAATGATATATCTAAAATAATATACCTCTGAGATTGTCTTTGGCTCCCCCTACATGGTTAGAATGTTGACCAATCATTTTCCATCTACATCCATAGTTTCTTTCGAGTCCCCAACTCTATCTCCCGTCTTCACATATTGATCCAGTATTTGCAACCAAGCTCTTGTTTCTTGGCATGTGATTACTCCAACAATTGTCTAATAGCCACACGTTATCATACAATTCATGGATGTTATGGAAATATAGAAACATGGAGTTAGTATTATACTGTTCTAACATTAGCTTTATCTAATTTCCTTGATCAATTATCCTTTCATGCAATCACAAGCATAGTGACCAAATTTATTACAAATAATAACATTTCACCTTTGATTTGTCAAACTTTTGATTATTGTTGAATTTACTTGCTATTGTTGGTTCCACTTTCATATTCATTCTCTTCTCGGACATCTCTCGAGCAACCATATATTATGCCTAGTCCTTTACTTTTCGATCTACTTTTGCCTCGACTCTGTGTCTCTTGAGATAGAAACCTGGATTTTGAAATAATTTTTCTAGATTGTAATCATTATTCTTGTCTATCCTTGCTTCATGTGATAGAAGTGATCTCGTTAACTCATCAAGTATCGGTGTTTCCAAATCCTTAGCTTCTTCTAAGGATGCTACCAAAACATCAAATTTGGTAAACAAAGATCTAAGGACCTTCTCAATCATTGTTCGATCTTTAATATTTTCATCAAATTTTTAATTGATTTACGACATACATGACTTGTTTCACGAAAGAATCGATGTGCTTTGCCTCTTTCATTTGTAAACATTCAAAATTTCTCTTAGTATTTTGCAATTTAACAATATTGACTTTCGTCATACCTTGATAGCTTATAGCCAAAGTTTCTCATGCTATCCTTGTTGAAGCCGCAATCATAATCTTCTTGAGCACTACTTAGGCCACTCCTTCGTGGATAAGTAGCAACGCTTATGCATTATTCTTTGTGTCTTTCCTCCATTGTTCTCTTTACGCATTAGTGAGAGCTTGTTATTTTTTTACACTCTCAGGTTCGGAGCCTAAAATTTACATGATCTCAAATATCATGCGCCTTCAACTTGGTATCCATTTTAATGGCCCACACATCGTAATCTTTTCTGTAAAAAAACGTCAACGTTGTGACACGAAAATCCTTGTTGCCATATTTCTTAATGAAACTTTAATAAGCTTTGCAAAACTTCTCTTCCAAAACCTTATATATATATATATAAAAAAAATTAACCTTTATATATATAAATAAATAAAAAAAACCTAAAAAAAATATTTTTAAAGCTCTCCTTATAAGTTACTTCACGTGACTTATGAAAGAGTGTTTAAAGAAATCAAAAAATTCAAAAAAAAGAAAGGTTGATACTTATATTAGAACCTTGTTGATAAGAGTATTCAAACATTTTTTTGAAAAAAAATAAAAAAAGTTTATACGAATTCTAACGCGGCCCTTAGGGAAGGCACCTGCGTTAATAACGCTAGTGGAGCTAGTACGTTTGTGTGTAATGCTTGTTTCTGAACTACGTTACTTTTAACGATGCAAAATTTCAACAAGTCTACTTGTTGGGAAGTATTTTGCAGAACATGCACGCCTTGTATATAAACAGGAGAAAAAAAGTTATTTTTTCACACACGGATTATTGTTGATTCGCTCTTTCTTTAGCTCTGTGTAATCCTGTTTTGATACCAATTTGTTTGAAAAAAACAAATAGCAAAACACAAAATACAAAAGAATACAAATAATTCACACAATAACAAATGAGTTGCTTCTCTTCTTTTAATAACAAAAACTCTAAGTGACTCTTAAGTTAGTTAACTTACTCTCTAAATATAACAAGCTCTTCCTGCAAAAATAATTAGCTTATTTTAACATTCTTGACTAGGACCTGGGATATCAGAAAATTGCAACACATCGATCGACCATTTTTTCACTGTACTGTCTCGGTTCTAACTGCTGATGCAAAGGTTATATTTTCCATGTGAACCTAAGAAATATGTACTGTAACCCTGAGATAAAGTTGTAATTCCTAAGTTAGTAGTAACTATTTTTTTTTGTGGCTTCAGAACCTGTAATTATATCCGCGCAACAAATAAATTAAAAACTAACTGATAAACATAAGAATATAGAAGCTTTCCCTACCCTAATCGACGACATAAGTTCAAAATTAATTCTCAAAACATTATTAGAAAAAAACCAAGATATATATATATCAGTCAGGCTATGTTTTAATACTCTTAAAATCTGTTGTAAGTTGGAACATTCTAAAATATTCATTAACATTATGAATGAAGAAACGAGTTCAGAAGAGGTGGATTTGATTTCACCTGTACCATGGATTTGATCTTTACATGTACCGAAATTTCGACAGTTTTCCAGATATCAATTCATCTATAGTCATAGATTTCATAATATTACTAATCTATGTTAATCGACTTCATGATATGGGTTCATCTCTGCACATGTGGATTTTGTGGTTTATCAGGTGTACTATTGCAATCAATATATCCTTGAAATTTAGCCAAAAGTTTAATGTTTAAGGATGCATTTCCAGATTGTAAAAATTTTAATGATGAAAATGTAAATATTAATATTTTACAAACAATATCATTTACAGAGACAAAGCGTCACAACTAATTGACAAAAAAATACTTATAATACCGTCGTCCGGCGAGCTCTGGTTAACACGGTGTAATATTTGTAATTAATAAGAAAAATTAAAGATAAAATGTAAATAATAATGTTTTACATACAATGTTATTTGGTAACAAAGCGTTACACGTAATTGACAAAAACTTGTAATACCGTCGGTCAAGCTTGGATTAAGACGGTTCACTATTTGTAATTAAAAAAAAATATTGTCATTATGATATTTGTGTTTATTTGAAAATTAAAATCCATATAAATCATTATAGTCTCATATTTTATTAAGATTGTATAAATTTAAGAAAAAATAAACATAATTATATCTCATATTTTATTATATTTAAGGGCATGTTAATTTCTCTCTTTCACATTAACTATATATATATATATATTATTTAAATAAAAAATATTATTATTGTTTCAGGAATTTTTAATTAATTATATATATATATATATATATATATATATATATATATATATATATATATATATATATATATATATATATATATTAAATCACTTTTTGTTTTTCTGTTTTTTGACCAAACACTAAATACACATTTGTCTATACTTTTCTGTTTTTAAAAAAAAATTATACTGCTTTCCTTTTTTTTTATATATATAACTACTATCTTGCTCTATCATATTTATTTTCCCACTATGATTATTGTGTGTACATATACCAATATTTCTAAAATCAATGCCCATTTTTTTTTATTACCAAACAATTTGGTATAAAGGGTCTTCGTATTATACACCCTAGTAGACATACATCTCATGTTTGATTTAATACAATTGAATCGTTTGGCATTAACCTTATTATTAAGTATATAATGGTGTTCTTAATTTTTTTCCACATCGGCCATGGAATCTCTCGAATTTTAATGAGCAACGAAATTCCCATGCCGTGAATCTATCATCCCATACCCAATACATATGCACGTTGGCTTGATTTTGTTCACATGGGGATATATCTATACATATATCGTTCTTATGGCTAGTTTAAGAATTTGTAGCCAAGGGTTTTAAATTCACAACGTATGTGTCAGCGTCATCGAATCTGTTTCTTGTACATGTTATTTATGTCAAAATGAATGTAAAGATGTTCGCCTTTAGCTTCAGAGTACCCTTACTGCGTCATTGTGAAGACGATTTAATGTGTTTTGGGAATTTAAATGTTGTATCAACTCTCCACGTCAACTTACGTAAGGCTCTTTGTTGATTTGTGTTGAGTTGTGTTGGATTTCATCTCGTTCATGTTCAATGGTATGGATCCACGTTTTCATTTGCAATTGCCATGCCAGATTACTCTGGAAACTATGTAATACATGCCACACGAGCATAGGTACCGTGAAATTGATTGTATATATTCTCAATTTAATGTTGAAAAACCATGTTTTAAATGACAATTCCGTCCATTCGATACGTGGACTCACCGTGGAATTTTTTCCACTTGGATGGCTGAGATTTCCGTATCCCATTATGGTTTCGTGGTTGGGGTTTTGGGGGGCATTTTTATAAATGTTGAACTAAATTTTGAGACTGTTCTTTCGTCCCTCATTTGTTTTGCGCTACTCATGGTGCCGAGCCTCTGCGTGCTGGAGAAGTGAGGCATTATCTATTCCAGGCTTCGTATTCATCTTTCATCATCTCACAAGGTAGGTATAATCATATAAGCCCTACACTATGTTAACCTTTGAAGCTTTTATGATTAATGCGTATGTTAATACCTACAAGTTACAGTATTAGAACTAATTTTTTTTTTGTTTATGCCATTTATTTCTCTAGTTCTGTTTACTAACGAGGACTCGTGGCATTGGATTTTCTTGCTTTTATCTAGTTGCATAAATCTCTCACAACATTTTTCTGTGCTATTATAGAATTTTCATTTCTAGATGATGAAATTTAACATTATTATCCCCACGTTCTTGCTAGGAATTACTCGTTTTCATCATTAGTGACTTGGTGAGGGTCACCTATTCTATTCGACGAATTATCTGGTTTCGTAGCGGCCAATTTCTCTTCGGTAAGCCATCGTGGTATTGGAACCATATTATTCTGGAGTTATTATTTTCGTTTTGGTGAAATTTTTTGATAATACCCTGTGTTCTTCACACAGGTCACATAGATGAGAACATCTTCCGTTCCCAAGGTAAACAGAATTGTTTTATGTTCCCTTCACATAGTTTATATGCAGATTTTTCTCCTATCATTTTATTATAACGATACATCATCTTGCTCTTTTTTGGTTGCAGGTAAGCTTGAACAACGTCGAGGGTTTTTGTCCAGTCTTAATGGGTGGAGTTAAAATTTCTGCGACTTGACTTGGGTCTTCAATTTTGGGGTTTCAGGTCGGTATCGACGCCTCCTAACTCGACGTATGACCAGAATATTGTATTATTATTGCCTCAAGTCTTGCTCAGACAAATTCAAATGTTCTTCTATTGTCGCAGAAGTTGTTATTGTAGAATTTCTTTACGCCAGATAGTAGGACTGTTAATAATTTTTCACTAAAACTAACATTATCGAAATTATTAATTTATGTGTTCCTACTATTAACTCTGGAAGGTCGGATCACATACAGGTTCATAACTGATATGTATCTATTGGTTTATTTACAATTTTCCTCGATTAATCATGGCCATCAATGATATTATCTATGGGCCTCCGTTTTTCATTTTCATATGATTACTCATAGGAATTATTTCTCCCAGACATCTATATGCATAAGTTGGGTTGGAGGAATTTATAATCCTGCTCCTCTTATTTTATTTATTTATTTTCAAGTCTAAATCTTTCATTGCATGAGATATTTGCATGCCTACCGAGTCTATAAAGTCACATACATTATATACACAACAATGGACACCATGTATACTCCTGAGTTTGAGGTCCCATAATGATAGTCACTTATATTGTTCATAAGGTTTCTGTAACTATACCCTTGTACCTTTGTTTCCTAGTACAATAGTTTCAATACCTATATTGTTTAAGCCAACACTCTTGACTAGTAATTTGCATGGATCTGAGGGGTGAAGTATGAGTTAACTTGCATAGCATTTACAGTTACATGCATTATGTATAATTTTACATGCTCATCTTATTTTATAATAATTGCTCTGTTGGGCCATTCCTTTGCAAAATATGTTGGTCACACATTCAATATATATATTTCTAGTACTACAATTGTTTTCAGATTTGGTAATCATAATTACCTAGGTCTCTTCAGTAACTGAAATTTAAAAGCACTAAATTATATACTCTTTCAATTCTGTCCTTACTGTAGCAGGCAGCTTATAGATAGCCCTGTGTTATTATTTTGGTAGTCTACAGGTCTGTACTTTACTCAGTAAATTTCATAAATTTCTTACTACCCACATAATTCAATTATCTATATTGTCCACTGGTTTAATCCTATTGTTAACCGAAGAAGATTACAAATACAAATTTATGAATTATGAGGTACTAGAAATCTCCAAATTTAAAACAAATGCTGGTTTAGAGCTTCTGGATGATTCTTCCTCATTTTTCTAGTTCCTACAAACATGCAGACTAAGGGGGGATTACATCCCTCCTTAACTCTGTAAATGTATGGAACACTACTATAATTCAGAAAAAAAAATATACATAGGTAACTACAGTCTGTAACATCACAATTAAATTTTCAATTGTTCATAATTACTTTGAGCATACCACTTGGGTAATTGACTAGTCCTCCCAACCGTAGAGTCCCTCTATCTCCAGAAATCACCCCCGAGCTGCGACCACCTCCAGAACAGACCAACCTCTGATCTATTCAGGAATAGCTTATTTAAGCTTTTGCTCCCCAAAGCCTGTTTCTAATTCTACGTCTAGAATATCAGGATGCTTTTCTTCCTGTTTGCCTAGGATTCCCTACTTAGGGACTTTTAAAGCTGCTTTCTGCTTTTCCCAGCTTTTCAACTCTTCCCAAATACTTTCCACATCATTGGGGAAACTAGATTTTCCTCAAAATCTAAATTGGAAATAAATTCTTTCAAGAATTTTTGAAAGATTTTTGGGGAAAGTATTTTACTTTATCCATCCTCATGGATTTATCAAGTGATCTCATAATTCTCATTTTGGTCAATCTACACAAGATTATTTTATTCATTTTCTCAAAATTAAATATTTAATTACATCCATAAAATACTTATCCATTTGGGGTCCACTCCCCTTAGGATTAAAGTTCAAATGTCTAGCTTTGAAAGAAAACATAAAATAGGGGTGGTACAGAGCTCTACCCTTCAATGTTGTAGGAAACAATCTTAGTTTTTGAGTGTGTGATAATGTAAAACCCCTAGTTTATGTGTTTGAAATTTAAAAGTAGACATTTGAACTTTAATCCTAAGGGGAGTGGACCCCAAAGGACAAGTATTTTATGAATGTAATTAAATATTTAATTTGAGGGAATGAATAAAATGATTTTGTGCAGATTGACCAAAATGAGATTTATGTTATCACTTGCTAAATCCATGAGGATGGATAAGGCAAATATTTCCCCACAATCTTTCAAAAATCCTTGAAAGAAATTATTTCTAATTTAGATTTTTGAGGAAAAATCTAAATTCCCCAATGATGAGGAAAGTAGTTGGGAAGAGGTAAAAAGCTGGAAAAGCTGGGAAAAGCATAAAACAACTTTAAAGAATCCATAAAATTGGAATCCTAAGCAAACAGGAAGAAAAACATCCTAAGATTCTGGACGCAGAATTAGAAACATGCTTTGGGGAACAATAGCTTAAATAAGATGCTCCTAAATAGATTAGAGGTTGATCTATTCTAGGAGATGATCTCAGCTCGAGGGTGAGTTTTGGGAGACAGAAGGACTCTAAGGTTGGGAGGTTGGTCAATTGCAAGAGTGGTATGTCTCTAAATTTATTGGTGTTTTACTTCCTGTGGTATGAATTGGCTACATATAATAGTTGATTTGTATGTTAGATTTATTAGTGCTACATTTAACAGAATTAATCATAAGGCATTCACCTTTATAATTCTGTATAGTTTTAGACAAGAAATCTGTAGAGTAGAATCCAACAGAAACTCTAAACCGAGGTCAGTTTAAATCTGAGGATACATATTCCTCCACAGATAATTTAATTTTAAACTGCTCCTGATCTACTAGTATAAATTTATGCACATGACTAGGATAGAGCAATATGGGAGTTCCTGTACCATAATTGAAAATAGCAATAGATGAACTGAAATCTAAACTGTGCATTAAATGAGACAGAAAAAAAAATATACAGACTGACTTCCAGGGTCAGCACATCATTCATACATAAACAGAAGTACAATAGCAAGTTATTTCTGCATATAAGAAATTAATTCCACAACAGAAGGAAGAAATTATCAGTTAGCATGAGATTTCCCATTTATACTTATTTCAATAAACCTTTCTTACTGTAGAGGCTAAAATTAATATGGGAAAGAAAGTTAACTAAATAATCAACAGGCAGATTTCACAACAGTAGGGCATATTTAGCTGTAAATGTTCTATTCTATCATGCGAACTAAATGCAAGAGTGTATAGTGGAATACTATAAATGCAAAAGTATTCTAGACATAAATATATACATATATATTAACACCTCACTTGTAGGTATTCACGAAGCATGATGAGAGATGATGCTAAAAAGGTAGACAAATATCATTTGCAAATTAGCTATAAAATACTTAACTAAGTACTGAACCAATGTAAAGAGCAAAGCTGGTAATACTTTGTACTATTCCAAGAATACTGAAAAGACTTAGTTAACTGTTATTATCAAAACTACAAACCAGGGGAGTATGGTAAACATATACAAATGCCTTTGACGACTAACATTCTGAGTGTAAGAATGGTCGAGGTAGAATCATCAATCTAACGATATAATAAAATGTGGATTTATAAAACTACATGTAACTGAACTTACACTGTGGAAAAGTACAGTTAAACTATTTATTCAGATAATTACCATGTTCCTGAGTATAGTTTAACAAATGTATTGCCTGAAAGCATTAATATAATAAAATACAACAAAAGTGGGGTATACGCAGTTGCAGAACAATGCCATAAGTACTTATTAAGCTGGACCCAAGCTAAAAAGAGAAAAGTGTGATTTTTGTTGAAGACACATACTAATACTCGATATTATGCAAATCAAGAAACGATAGAGAGATATATATAAATGAAAATCCAAACATTACAAGTCCACGGTGGTATGGGGACCGTATCATAATGTTCCAGGAATTGATATAAGGGAACATTCAATGTCGGAACTCAAAATTTACAATAGTCACAATTATACAACTGTATCAATAAAAATCTTAAGCTGTTGAAAACATTTCTAGAACAAATGCGAGGAGAACTGGCTCCTTCTAACCAACGTTCGGTGAATACTGACCTGTAAATGACAAGAGGAGTCAATTTTAATGCTGAAGGAAGCCACGTCTCTCATGGTTCAAGAGAAAGTGAGGCGATGGTCGTAAATACCTGTAAGAGACAAACCACAACATGAATACGATAAAGAATGTGACGAGGAAGAGGAATGCTATCAAAAGTGATAAATGAGGAATGAACAGTTACCTGGTGCGCTAGAACCTCCAAGATTTCAACTAACATGTCATATACATAGGGCCATAACACAAATAAACCTGAGTTGGATGGTGGGCATTCAACTAGAATAAAGGAGCTAGCACTCTTGTGAATGAAAAATAGAAATTGTTCCTTACACAGGTTGAGGAAAGGAGCGAATAGAAGGTCGAGAGGGGTAAAATCCTCTATCGTCATGCGAATGACCTCGGAGCAACCTTAGACGGGCGTAAGGTAGAGGGTAAATCTCCCTCAAAACCCATAAGTGCATTCGTTCAGTCTCGTTCCTGAGAATACCTATAAGGAAATACACTAAATATGAACTTAAACCAAGCAAACCAAATCAGTCGAAATGGAGAAAACAAATTCTCTGCAAGAGAAAATTTAGCAAATTGTCAGACATGAATTAACTGGGACAAAACGATGGTAAACTATCCATCAAAATACAAAACTTCAGTCCCTGCTCAAGTCAATGAGTGCAACTCTGAACAAGACAGGGAAAACCCATATTAAGTGGTAAGCACAGAGCGTGAATTTCAAACCATCCGGAATTATCATCCTGCGTTGTCAAATGAAACGAGGGACTACGCTGAAGTCTGGATAGAATCATGCTCAATTCTCCAGAGCGTCGAAGTTCACTAGCGAGGGACAAATCGAACAAGTAGTAAGGGAAAAGAACCGCCCAGCAAATTAACAGTGCAAATTTATATCCATGTTCTTGAAATAGATCAATGAAACCCTAACACGTCGGTGAATCCTCGTCGTCCACATGGCAAGATCCCAAGGGTGAAGCCATGGATCAAAGGACTGGATGTGTTATGTACACCATACATTCAACATTCAATGTGACAAGCAATACAATAAATGTCACAACGTCCTGGCCGTGCCATTGAGATTGCCTTGGCACCAGGGTAGGCTGCCGTGGTGAGTTCCAGAGTTATGTGGAGCAAACTCACATGACCGCGAATGGAATGAGACCCATTCCAAACCATACGATGAGACTGAAAATCATATATAAGCTTACGTGGAAAACTAGCTTCATGTCTCAATTTCGTTGATCAAATTACCAATTCGTATCATGTGGAGGCCAAAATAAATGATTCCCATCTTGATATAAATGTTGACGAGAAGTCAATAAATGGCCATGAGTGCCATGTACGCATAGATAGAAACGTGGGTAAATTAAATCCAACTAAGGTTCATACTTTATAAATGAGTGGTGAACAGGTGTAATCGAAATTGTCCCACATGGGTCTATCGAAATATAATGATATGGTTAATATGTGAAATGGAATCGATCCTTCATCTGTCTATCAAAATATAACAATATATTGAATGATCAAAGGTTCATTACTATACAAACAAAGGTGAGACATAAAAGTGGGATTGGGATAAACAAATCCATTATGTTTGTATTTTAAATATAATTATGTTTGTTAGTACTAATATTGTTATATCCAATTGGGTTGGATATAGTTGAGATATGGAAATAAATCGAAATTGGGAAAACAATTATGATTTAAATAAACCAACATAATTATAGTATAGTATCTTGCTAGAATTATAATTGAAAAGATGAATGCTTGGGAAAAAAAAATTTGGAAGGTAAATGGGAGGTGTGACAGATAAGTATCTATAAGACCTACAAATTATCTCAAATTCAAACAGAAATGTTTCTAAATCCTCTGCCCTCATACCATGGAAGTTGGGAAGGAAATATGGAGGGATGTTCTTCATACGTACACTATTATTCATATCTTGAATGGGAAACCCAATAATATCTTCTTCATTGTCATCATATCCATCCATCTCTTCTACCTTTAAAAGAGTATGGTGATGTGGTTCTTACTACACCACATCGTTAAGTGGGGGGGTTGGTATTCGAGAAGTATTAAAAAAAAAAATCTAAGTATCCCTACTCTTATGAGGCATTAAATTCAGATATTTTTGTATTTATTTTTAATATTTCTGAAATGGCATGAAAATAAAGGAAAGTAGAAAAGAATGCTAAAAATAAAATCAAAGCATTTACTAGACACCTCCCCTACAACGACGAAAAAAAGTGGTGAGCCCTTGTATTGCACCAAGAGTGCTGCAACTCGAGGGGTTGTCCTACTTTACATTATCAACCCAGGGTTCATACAAACTTGAAGGTGACAGTGTTATATACATAGTAGATGCATTATGTTGATGTCATCCTCTTCCACTTTACGAAAGGGTGCTATTTCTAAGGGTTCTTAATGAAGCCTACCACACTTCAATGAAAGTAAACTAAATTGCAGAAAGGAAATGAGAGAAGGAAAATAAATTAAATCGTTGAAAAGAAATGACAGAAAGGGAACTAATGTAAATTGTGGAAAACAAATGACACAAGGGAAACTAATTTAAATTGCTAAAAAGAAATAACAGAAAGGAAACTAATTTAAACAACACTTAACTTTGCCAATCAGCTAAACACGCCCTACTCTATCTATCATGCTGCTATCTATGTAACTATACATGACCTAATTCTAATTTGAAGAAGTGTGCATGCAGTTTGGAGGAAAAAGGGCTAAAGAGGCTAATGGAGGGCTTACACACATGAAACAAGGCTTAGAAGTGAAAATATGGGTTTAAATGTTACAAAACCTTATTATAGCGCAGAGAAGGTCTTTGGAGCGGAATTGATTGGAAGGTCTGATTGTGGAATTGCGATGGAGAGAAAGGTCGTGAAGTGTGAAATGCGATGGGTTAACGACTGCGACGAGAAAAATGAAAATTGCGAATAGGAAAGAGTTGCGAAAAGGTAAAATTTGAGAGATGCAAATGTGATAGGGATGACACAGTAGTGGGACCGGTAGCGGACCAAGATCGCAATATCGCAATTGACAGGCAGGAGAGGTAAGTGTTAAAGGAAAGAGGGAAACAGTGTGATTTGCAATTTCAATGTGGCAGGGTACGAAACGATTGTCGCAATCAGTGAAAATGGTAAGTGTTAAAGGAAAAGGGAAACATTGTGATTTACGATTGCGATGTGGAGGGTACGAAGTGATTATCTCAATCGGAAGAAACGAGTGGTAAGTTTTAATGGGAATGAAATAAGAAATGTGATTTGTGATTTATGAAGTATCGAAGCAAGAGAATCGAGGAGAAAAGAAGGGAGTCAAATTTTAATGATTTTCAAGCATTTTTGCATTAAAAAGGTAAAGGTGAGGTGAAAAGGAAAAATTGCTGAGATGTTCAAGAACGAAAAAATAAATGGAAGGGGTGGAGCGAGATGCGAAGTGCACTATCGAAAGTTTATAGGAGAACAACAGAGGTCAAACCTTAAATATTTTCGTGAAAAAAAGGTGCAGCAGCTGATAAGAGGAGAGAAAGGAGGGAAATGAAGGCGTAACAACAAGGTTTAGAAGTGTAACACAGAGATGGGAAGAAATTGTAAGATGAAGTAGAACGGCGTAATGAAATTCCTTGGAACTTTCAATGCTCATTTGTGCAAACAATCATGTGGATTCTTGCATGGAAAACACACAAAAATGCATGATAAAAACAATGAACAGAAATCAGTTTTTGGGTCTGTGGGAAGGTCTACCATCCTTGAGCTCTATTGACAGAGATGAGAAGGGGATCTTGGTCCATAAACTTTTTATTTATTTATTCTCCATTATATTACTCACAAGAAAATGAAACCTATAGCAACAATCTAAAAGCAAAAAATAAACATAAATTAAACTATGAGAAGCATAAATAACTAAATGACATAAACAAAGCTAGCTTAATGGAAAAAATGAAAGAATGGTAACAACGTAGAAGTTGAGGCACATGGGTTTGGCCCTAACCCATGAGCTTTGCTATCTGGAACTAGATCAATATAAATTCATATGAATACTCATTGCATTAAAAATACAATCTTATTACATCACGAAGGTCTTAAACAGAAAAAGCCTAATAGCTTGCACCAAAGTTCCAACTAGAATCAACTAGAATTGACTAACTCTTCCTAGCTGTAGCTCTTCTCTATTTATTCTACAAGGCAGCTACCAATAGCTCCCTATAGATCAGTGATTAAGTCCACTTCAATCCCAATAAAAAAATATTGAGTTCTCTCCTATTTGAGTTGTTTGGCTGCCTCTAGAACTCGAACTACTGGGGAGAATCTTTGGGGTGATTAATTCCACTTGACTCCAAGTAAATAGAGATTGAGTGAACTCCTCTTTGAGTTGCTTGGCTACCTCTGGAACTATAATTTTTTGAGGGGATCTCATGAGGATCCTTTCGCTACCTTGTAGAGTTAAGGAGGGTGGAAAACCCCCTTGAATCTTTCAAATATATCTCTCAAATTTCCTCATATTGTGCTCATTTATGATCTTTCAGTGGCAAGAAGAAAGTACCTAAATCATCTCCTTCTCCAAATCTACATAATCTGCCAAATATTCTCACAATATTCTATAAAAATAACCAATACTAGGCACAAATATGTAATTACCTTTAAATCTTCCTAAGAAAATATTGAAGCATAAGAAAACATTATTAAGTGCAGAAGGAGATACTTAACATATATATATATATATATATATATATATATATATATATATATAGATAGATATATATTCATGTGCATAAGAAAGGTATATGGGCTTAACAAAAGTTATATGGGCCTTATATTATGTCTAATTTAGAGGCCCATAACCAGGTTGTAAATATTATTTTTATACATCAAATATATAAACGTAGTCATAATTTCAATGGGGGGGAGTCTAGCTTTGATCAAGAGGATATGATAGAGAATTCTTTAGTTTATCATGAGGTTATAGTATCAACTTTACTCTTGTGACATTCCTTTGCAATGATCATGAGAGTGAAAAGGTGGTCAATAGTTGAGTGATGTCTCCTAAAATTCTTTAGACCTTTTACCACGGTTTTCGAGAAAAAGGCTAAGCTTCTTTTTGAAAATGAGCCCATATAGCTCGGCTAGGATGTGGTTAATCATAATGGCCTTGTAGTTAAAGGGAAAAATTTTATCCTAAATCTTGAATATAGGCATAATAAGGCTTTGCATCCAAAGATTAGGGAAACCGTGCTTTATGTCCGAATTTAGAATCTTGTGGAGATGATGAAGGAATATCGATCTTACCATTTCAAATACCTTTGACCACGGTCCTTAGATATATTTAGCTTTCCCATTAGCGATATTATTAATTACTGACTCAACGTCTTCCAGAGAAAATATATCTTCCTTAATAGGAGTGCTTAATATGGTTCCCATGATGTCTAGACAGTCATACAACTTCTTAAGATAGTTTCTTCCATTTTCTAAGGGGATAGAATGATTATCTTTAATTTTATGAACAAGCACATTCCTGCAAAATGTTATGAGTGCAACTTTAGAAACATGGAGAAGATGCTCTTGTATCTTATTAATATATGAACTCTTCTTCCTCTTTATTACAACTTTTTATATACTTATATTCCGAAGCATAATGATTTCATTAGAGGCATATCTGATTGCTTTCGTAGAAATTTTACACTCTTTGTCATACCAAGGATTGGAAGTTCTATTATTCTTCTTATACAAAGTCTCATTAGAGTACTTGCTAATGGTAGTGGAAATGATAGTATTAAAATGGTAATAAATTTGAATTATATTGTTATTATAAGTAAGGGAGGCTAAATCCCTTAAGAAAATGTCTACATTAGTTTTATCGAAGAAAATGTGTATTTTTCTTTCACTGGTATCCTACATGTGGGTGGTATGCATAAGAATATTTACAGACAAAGACAAAGATTTGTGGTTAGATTCATTATCGTACTTGTTAAGTAGCCCAAAGTTTGTAATATGGTTTAGGACATTGATGTCAAGAATCATATAAATCATGACACTACTACCCAGCCCATGGAAACATGTTAGCTTACCTGAGAGAGGACACTTGTTAAAACCATTAAAAATGATTAGGTCCTGTGAACTACAAAGCTTGAGGAGCTCAATACCGAATAAGCTCTCGATTATGTCTTAATAGTATCTCCTACATCTATTCGATAACTTACCATCTTCATCAAACCATAAGGGATTGGGATTAGAGTTGTTACTTAACATAATATCTTGGCTAGTAGCAGTTCTAGTATTAAAGTACCAAAGAAAAAGGATATTACCTTCATTTCTTAGGTTGTAGATGTATTTTTCTAGGAAATTGAAAGGATAGTTCTTATCCAAGTTTTTTTTTTCTTATATGATGTAGAGTTAATATTGGAGAAATAGCAGATTGAAAGAAATATCCTATTGGTTGTAGAATCAAAGATCTTCATCCAAATGTACTCATTCAAGGGATCAATTTTATGAAGTCAGATGTGAGAGGAAACAATGTTCCTTATATAACATACTATACCACCAAAACACATCCTCGAGTATTTCTTATTCCAAGGTGACGAAAGAGTGAAACGATCAAGGTGATCCTAGATTTTTCATGTTCCAAATTTTAAACTAAAAAAATGAGATCAATATCACGTGGGGTCCAACTTAACATAGTACCTTTACACTATGGAAAACCACGACAATTCTAGAAGAGGAACAAAAGTAATGCTAGTCTTTATTTATCACTTGTGTTTGGCACTCTAACTCTAATAATAGCTTTTATATTCCTAATGATTTCTCATTTCCCTTATTTTATTTCCTCATTGATCTTTTGGACTTCTTTCCTAAGTTCAGCTTGGTTAATGTTTATTAGAATTAAGATAACAAATTAATATAATTCAAGAAAGTTTAGAAAGATAAAAATATCTAAAATTTTGTTTAAAATGTTATATATTAATGAGAATTGGGAATAATTATTGCATTAAATGACGTTAAGTTAAAGCTAAGTTTAGATACATGATTTGCATAAGGAAGTTGAAACTAGTTGATATGATGGAAATGGAGTATGTATTAATAGCCATATATTCTAAACTTAAGCTTTTTAACAAAATACTACAATATCTACACTATCTATGTTGCACATTCACTAATACTAACCTAAAAAATTAAAATCTATAAAGCTTCAAAATGTTACACTAAACGATGACGAATTATTGCTCCACTTTTATTTTTTAGTCTCTTGATTAACCATTAAGGAAGGGGGGACATACCATTTTTTATATAATTGCATACTGATAGTCTTTTAAGAAAAGTAATTTTAGTTGAAAATAATTATATTATTTGTGTATTAATGGAGAAAAGGTTACATAAGTTGTAACGTATCTCCTTAGTTTAGGATTTGTTCCTAGAATTTAGGAGTCTGTTTGCAACTTCGTAATTTCTTGTGACGTACTTAAAGTTGTAATTTCTGATTCATGAATGTAGAGTGATCTCTCCATTTGAGTGTAGTCTCTAGGTGCAGTACTCACCTGAGAGCTACAACTCCTTCTTTTTCAATTCTGTGCATATTTTATCTTGGTATCAGAGCTCAAATTGGGTGATCCTGATCTTTTATCACATTTGTGGCTAAAAGTGCCTTTGTGGTTGTGTGTACACGAGAGCTTTGTGCTCACAGAGAAGGTGGAATACAGTAACACCTAGCTCACGGTCTCAGAGGATTTTTTAATCTCTGAGCAGAAGGGGGTTGGCGCGCTTTCTTCACTGACAGTCATGTCGAGAAGTGCAATTGGCGCGTCTGTTCGGCCCATACCCATTCCAACGTGCCGAATCACAGGATTGGCATGGAAGCGCATGGAAAACCCGAGCTAGCGTCTATTCATCCCATACCCGTGCCAATGCGCCAAATCACGGGATTGGCGCGGAAGCACATGGAAAACCTGCGCAAGGATTTTGCCTCGCATGCTTTTTGAACTGGGCGCGGATTTTTCGCTCGGAAAGGCGCCACCTCACCTTCAGTGGAAGATCCGCAGAAAGCCTCACTTCAGTGGAAGATCTACAAAATGTTTCAGATCGGAGAAGTTGTGGATATCTCTAAGAGAGGCAGATCGGATCAGTTTTGTGGCTGTATTGTGAAACAACGGATTTGCTCAGTGGAGCAAGATTATTTTGCAGATTTTCTAGATATTGTTGGATATGAATCAAAGATACAGTGGGTGGATCAGGAGAAATAGCAGAACAGTGGCAGATCAATTGTCAGGATCTGACAGGTATTGATTTTCTTTTTTCTCTGATCAGTTTGGTAGATTCATTTATTTGTAGATCAGTTCAAAATTAGTAACACTATGGAATCATATCTCCACAAGTCTGGCAAACTCGATGGATCTAACTTCACGAATTGGAAGTTTAAGATACAGACCTTGCTTGAGGGTGCAAAATGCATGGTCGACAGTTACAGGAGATGAGCAGAGACTGAATTCAATCACAGGAGTGAATATGCAGGAGCAAGAATGGGATAAGAGAGAAAAAAAAGAAATTTTTTTGCTGAAGATGTCTGTCAAGGGCAACATTATCCCACATATTAGAGAGTGTAAAACTTCCTCTAAGATATGGATTACCATTAAAAGTTTATATCAAACCCAGAACACAAATCTAATTATGGCACTCAAAGGAAAGTTGTTTTCAATGAAAATGGACGAAAGTGAGACCGTTGTTGCATTCATCGCACGTGTTAAAGATCTCAAAGATGGATTGGGAGACATCGGAGAGAAGGTGGCTGATTTCGATCTCATCACAATCACGCTAAATGGGATGAGGGATGAATACCAAATGTTCATCACTGGATTGGCAGCAAGGGAGAAAGCTCCTACATTTGATGAGTTGACAGAGATATTGCTGCAAGAAGAGGAGTGGCGGCAGAACTTAAAACCGCAGAGCGATGATCTTGCTCTGATTGCAAAACGACGATAATTCTGAGGAAAGAAGCCACAATAGCAATCACAGTTGCAACAGCAGCAGAGAGGAGGAGGTCCATCACAAAAGAGTCCCTATAAAGGTATGTCTGTAAATCATCCTTTAAAAATATGCTATTATTGTGGAAAGAAGGGTCATATACAGATTGAATGCCTTAAGAAGCAGGCAGATGACGCACAGAAAAAGTTGGCGAAACACAGAGGATACTTTGTTGAAGAAGATGAAGATCTCAGTCACGAATTTCAACTATTCATAGCTGACTATGCCCTTTCAGCATCTAATGAGGAAAACATTTGGTATGTCGATTCTAGTACATCCTCTCACATGACAGGTAAGAGGGAATGTTTTGAAACTCTTGAAAAAAGTACATATGGATCAAAAATTTACTTAGGAGATGATAGTGGATATGAGATTAAAGGCTATGGGGATATTTTGGTAAAGTTACCAAATGGTGATATTAGTCATCTTAAAAATGTGTTATATGTACCCAAGATTAAGAAAAATTTGATATTTGTATCCATGATAACTGATCAAGATATGCAAGTCGAATTCTTCAAGACTCATTGTGTCATAAAGGATTGCAGGAAAGAAAATTTTGCAACAGGCGTGCGTGTAGGAAGCTTATACAGACTGGATGTAGAAAGTATACCACAACAAGCCATGGTTGCAGGTGGATCGATAGCCGAAAAACTCTGGCACCAGAGATTCGGTCATTTGAATTTGCAGGACCTCATGTTATTACAGAGAAAAGGTATGGTCGAGGGACTCCCTATTTCTTACAGTACTCAGTTAAATTGTGATGGATGTGCCTTAGGTAAAATGCATAGAGAAGAGTTTCTTGTGCATGATAGAAGGAAGGAAAGAGATATCCCATAACTAGTGCATACTGACATATGCAGACCTATGCAAAAGAGGTCGCTAGGTGGAGCATATTACTTTCTTTTATTTACCGATGATTGCACTAGATATTCATGGGTTTATTTTCTGAGTAAAAAGAGTCAGACTTTCCAGTATTTTATAGAATTTAAAACCTTGGTGGAAAAATAGTTTGGAAAAAGCATAAAAATTCTCCGCTTTGATCAACGGGGAGAATACAAGTCAGGGGAATTCATGAAATTCTACAAATCTCATGGGATTGTGCATCAGTTTACACTGCCTCACACTCCACAACATAATGGAGTAGCAGAGTGCAAGAACAGAACTTTAGTGGAGTGCACAAGGAGTATGTTACAAGGTAACGGTCTATCTAATAGTTTTTGGGCAAAATCTATTAATACTTCTGTCTATTTAAAGAACAAAATTCCTACCAAATGTCTTGGCTTGAAAACCCCCTTCGAAGCATTATATGGACTCAAACCAATAGTAAATCATCTAAGAGTATTTTGGTCAAAAGCATTTGCCCATATACCCAAAGCTGATAGGAAGAAATTAGACCCTAAAGCTATCAAATGCATATTTGTTGGATATGGCACTGAATTTAAAGCATATAAGTTGTTCAATCCTGAGTCTCATAATATATTTGCAAGAAGGGATGTACTGTTTCATGAACAGGTTGAAGAAGGGAAGGATGACAGTGATGATGATTGGCACATTCCGTTGTTGATGGAGGATAGCAGTGAGGATGAACGAGAGCATGAGCAGAAAGAAGAGCAAGAATAAGGTGATAGAATCAATAATGCGAGCCCGAATAAATCTAAAGAAAACAAATTTGAGGTAAGTCCCCTTCTAAGGAGATTAGGTAGGAAGACTCAAATACCATCTAGATTGAAAGAATATGCTTTGATGTCAAATATTTTAAACATTGTAGAACCCACTAATTACAAAGAAGCTAGTCAATCTGAGGCATGGAGGGCTGCAATGAATGAAGAGATTGAATCTATTCTTAGAAATAACACTTGTGATTTAGTTGAACTGCCTAAAGATAAAACACCCATAGGATGTAAATGGTTGTTTAAACCTAAAATGAATGCAGATGGAAGTATAGAAAAACTAAAAGCTAGGCTAGTTGCAAAGGGGTACTCACAACAAGAAGGTATAGATTTTAATGATACCTTTGCACCTATAGCAAAGTTAAACACTATCAGAATGCTTATTTCTCTAGCGACAAAACACAATTGGGAGTTACAACAGCTTGATGTTAAATTTTCATTTTTAAATGGTGAGTTGAAAGAAGAAATTTACTTAGTACAACCTAAAGGGTTTGTAAAGAAGGGGTGGGAACATATTGTTTACAAGATTGAAAAAATCACTATATGGCTTAAAAAAAGCACGTAGGTCTTGGTACGGAAAGATTGATTCTTTCTTTTTAGAGCATGGTTTTCATAGGAGTTTGAATGACCTAAATTTGTATACCAAGTACAATAAATAGGGGCAGATTATTTTGATTTCTTTGTATGTGGATGACATGATCATAACAGGAAATGCAGATAATTTAACCAAAGAAATCAAAAGGCTGTTGGTAGAAGTTTTTGAAATGAAAGATCTCGGAAACATCCATTACTGTTTGGGATTAGAAGTATGGAGAGACACTGGACATACTTTTCTTACACAAGGAAAGTATGCCAGAAATCTGCTGGAAAAATTTGGCATGGATCAGTGTAGGTCAACAACAACACCATTGCAGCAGAATTTGAAGTTGTGCAGTGATGATGGCACTAAGGAGGTGGATCCCACTATGTACAGACAGCTAGTTGGGAGTTTGATGTATCTCACAACAACTAAACTAGACTTAGCATACTCTGTTAGTGTGTTGAGCCAATTCATGTCTAAACCACTTCAAAGTCACTGGCTAGCAAAAAAAATCATGTTGAGGTATCTTTGTGGTACTTTTAATTATGGTATTTTATACAATGACACATCTGATGTTACTCTAGCAGGTTTTTCATATTCAGACTGGGAAGGTAACCTAGATGATCGAAGGTCTATCATAGGTTACGCATTTAGCATAGGATCTGGGGTCATAGCATGGAGCAGCAAAAAGCAAAGCACTGTAGCATTATCTTCATGTGAAGCTGAGTACCAAGCATTGTGTGCAGCTATGTGTGAAGCGATCTAGTTGAGAAGGCTTCTCAATGATGCGGGAGAAGAATAGAAAAACTCAACTTCCATCAAAAGAGACAACCAGAGCACCATTAAACTAGCATACAATCCAGTGTTTCATAAAAACACCAAACATATTGACACTCAGTTCCATTTTTTCAGAGAAAAACTACAGTCAAAAGAAATAATTGTTGAATATTGTAAAACTTGTGACAATATGGCTGATATTTTTACTAAGCATCTTGCACATGTAAAGTTTGATTTTTTTAGAAGGATGCTAGGAGTTCAGGATAATCCTTTCTCCATTAAGGGGGGGATTTGAAAATAATTACATTATTTGAGTATTAATGGAGAAGAGGTTACATAAGTTGTAACGTATCTCCTTAGTTTAGGATTTGTTCCTAGAATTTAGGAGTCTGTTTGTAACTTCTTGATTTCTTGTGATGTACTTAAAGATGTAATTTCTGACTCATAAATGTAGAGTGATCTCTCTGTTTGAGTGTAGTCTCAAGACTCACCTGAGAGCTACAACTCATTCTTTTTCAATTCTGTGCATATTTTATCTATTTTTTCTAGAATTTTTGGATTACTCATATCAGTAAAACTTTTCGTTTAAATTTCAAGAGATAAATGAAAATGAGACATGCTTACTTATGCCAAATGCCAACCATGTACTTTTTAAATATTTTAAAATTTAATAAAATAAATATTTTACTAATTATTTTATTATAATTTTATAAAATATTATTAATGCGTTATTAAAATATTGTTTTAAAATGTCTCAACGTTAAAGTTATGCTTTATAATATATTTCTTTAAATAAAATAATATATGATTATTATGGTTTAATTATTTTTTAAATATTTTTTGAAATGATTCTTTATAATATTTAATGATATAATTTTAAAATGTTGGTTTAATTATATTTTAAACTTTGGTTAAATAAATATATATTTTTTAAATATTTATTGAAATAACTCTTTTTTATATTTAATGATATGATTTTAAAATGTTGGTTTTATTTTAAACTTTAGTTAGATAAATATTCAATTTTTTAAAATTTTATTATATGTTATTATGATTATGTTTTAATAATTAAAAGGTTTTTATAAATCTAAGAATATATTACTATCTTTTCTAATTGAATATATAGACTTTTTTTTGTATTGAATATATAGACTAATCCATCATGAATGGTATACGTATATATATTCTATTAAATATATATTTTCATAATTTATCGAAATTATATTTGTTTATTTTATAATTGTAAAATATATGATAAAATGAAAAAGTATGATATTAATATAAGTAATCTAGATTTCATTTTAACATAGGATCACATCAAGCTTAATCAAATTTTTTTGGATAGAAACTTCTTTTAGAGTGAAAAGAGATTTGATCTCTCTTTTGATATTTTGATACTTTGTAGTTGATTTAGGCTAGTTTAATTTCACCTTTAAAATAGACTACATTCCACATGAATAAATTTATTTTTAGTATTAGTTTATTTTTATAGGTTTGTTTTTATTTTCCTATTTTTACTTCCATTTTTATTTTATTTTGACTTGGTTAAAATGTTTACATTGCACTAATGTTTTCATTTAATTTAATTTCATTTATTTATTTGGAATTTACAACATTTCCACCATAATAAATTAGAGAGTAAGTCTTAGCACAAATATATATTTATTTCAATTTTTTGTTTAATAGTTAACACCTTAGCCACTAGGGTGTCGAGAATATCTAATGAGTCTCACTTTGAGGGGGAAAAGACCCATTTTCTCAATGTCTTTTGTAAAAATGGTTATAGTAGGTCGCAAGGCCTTAAAGCTTTCCTTAAAGCAGAGAAAGGTCCTTTAAATAAGAAAGAGCCTAGTGGATGGTCCAGTACTGTGCGTTTGTCGTTCATTATGGGTACCACTGATAAGATTGTGAGGATCCTTAATAAGCATAAAGTATCATCGTCTTTCAAGCCCCTTAACACGATTCCCAACTCTCTCAAGTCAGTTAAAGATCCGATTGACCCTAGGGATGGAAAAGGTGTCTACATCATTCCTTTTTCTTGTGGGACTCCTTACATTGATAAAATTGGTCATTCTATTAATCAAAGGATCTGTGAACATGCTTTTGACATTAAACATAGAAGATTTCGCTCATCCGCCCTAGCTGAGCATGTAGAAAATACTAACCATCATGTTTGCATCGAAGAAGCTAAGGTCATTTCTAGGATCGAGCATTTCCATCATTGTAAGTTAAGAGAGGCCTTAAAAATTGAAAAAAGACCTATTAATCTCAATAGAGATGACGACTGGAATATCAGTAGGTGTTGGATACTGCCTTATACTCTTGATTAATTATTTTTTAAATTTTTTTTATTGATTTTTATTTATTTATTTATTTCCTTAGACTTCACTCATTAAAAATAAATAAACAAATATATAATAAGAAATATTATATAAAGAATAATAATAATTAAATCAATTTATATACATATTTAGATATTATTATCACTATTAATTAATTAATTAATTAATTGATAATAATAATAATAATAATAATAAATAAATAAATAAATATATAAAAATTTAAATCTAAAAATAAAATGTAACGGTAAAGTCAAACTAGTTGTTATCCTAATGGCTAGTTGAGCCATTTATACATCTATCTAAACTTAATTTCCTAATTTGATCTCTCACCTAGTTCTGATGATGAACCACACTTGTTGGTTTGAAACGCATCAACTATGTTCCATTGCATGTGACTATTACCAAATTTTACAATTTTTATAATAGATCAAAAAAATTTACATTCAAAAAAATATTATATATTTTAAAGTTTAATAAAATAAATAATAATTAAATTAAAAAAAAATTTAATTAAATTTTTTATATTTTAAATTTTAATAAAATAAATAACAATATAATTTATTTATTTGTATTATTATGATTTAATATTTGTATTATTATATCTTAAAATATGGTCTTAGTGGTCAAGCTCAATGGCTCCTAGGGTTTATGCGTTCTGTCTATGGGCCGTTGCCTTCCCATAGCCATTTCCTTCCATCCCAGCCGGCTTCAGAACATCGGCTCCTTAGCTCTGGTGGTTGCATCCTCTTGATTCGCGGGGACTGCTTCAGGACGGTCTCTCAAACCTCATTGAGATCCTTCTTTCAGCAATAGATCTCAATGCACTGCGCAGTACTCCACATCATTTGACAATCACGGCCGCCATAGCTCTATGGCCACCCAACCTCGCGGAGGCACGTTGGTGCGATCTAGCTCTCACTCTTCTCGACCGCCGGCCTGTTTTTTTCTACGCCTCTACCCGCAGATTCCTTCCTTTGGCTACTTCTGCACTGTGCATACACATGCAGAGTCAGTATCGCTGGAATCTGGAGATAGCCCTAAAGCCCTGCGAACTCACTGAATCAACCTCGATTCCCAACTCTGGCAGCAAGGATCCTCCTCTTCTCCAGCAAACGAATTTTCATATTCAAATAATTCTTCTGACAGGAAAAACCTTGCTCCTTAGGGTTCGACCCTCTCTTACTGTGCGCCATCTCTCAAATATTCTCGAACAGAGGCTAGGGATCCCTTCCTCACTTTTGCGGCTCCTTTTCACAGGTAAGCAGCTTGATAATAATCTTCCTCTTTCCTTCTACAATATTGAAAGAAATGCCACAGTAATCCTATCACTACGGATAAGGGGAGGAGCTGTAGGGCAATCCTCTGCCTCCAAGGGTTTTTCATATAAAGATGCGGTTCATGCACAGCCTGACAAGAAGACTGCCCATCCAGCTGAGGCTCCCAAACCTTTCTTGGTGGACAGAATGGAGGAAACCCCTGCCATTGAAATCACTCATCCATCCCTTGATGATCAATACCAAACATTTCCAGAAACAACTATCATATGCAGATTTAATGGACTATGGCCCCGTAGTGCCGATCAATACCAGTGGATCCATTCCAACTGGACCAACAACATCAAAGTCTTATTTTTCTCGAAAGGCTTCTTTATTGTCGCCTTTGCCTTCAAAAAATATTACCAGAAAGCCCTAACAGGAGGCCCCTGGTTTTGGGGATCAGCTGGGCTTTTCCTCACCCACTATTTCCTAGACTTCGACCCCTCTTCTGCTGTCATCACCAAGCTTCCTATCTGGGTCAGACTTCCAAATCTCCCTACGCATCTATGGCATTTTGCTGTCTTTCAAGGAATCAGGGACACATTAGGCCGCTTCCTGGCAACAGATACCTCAAGGGGGGAGAAAGGAATATATACCTTTGCCAGAATTTGCGCGGAAATAGACATTAGCAAAGGGCTGCCAGATCAGATCATCCTTAAAGTTGGGGACTTCCATTGGACGCAAACTTTAGATTATGAGAACACAGCCCTCAGATGTCGCCATTGCCATCAGACGGGGCATCTCCAGAATACATGTGCAACGTTCCTCAACAAAAAGAATAATATCTATCGCAAATCCAAGTGCAAGAGCTGGAAACCTTGTGATAGACCCCCTATGGATGACTTAGAGACCTTTAGCTCTCATGAGGAGGACAATGAAGTGGATGAGGAGCAGTTAGAGCATCCGAAGGACTCGTCCTCAGCCTCCCCTTAGGATCCTTCTGCGCCTCCCATCACGCAAAAACGCTTGCATGAGACTTCTTCTTCAGATTCAGACAAGGAGACTCCTCCTTTAGCTCAGAACTGTCTGCAAGTGGTTTCGGTCCAGCCAGACCACAATGGTTGGGTCAAAGTCAGTAAAAAGAAAGGGAAAAAATGTCAATTAGGAGACTCAGCCCATGCTCGGTAGACTCCTTAGTCTAGCTCGTTCTTTTCTGTTCTCTTTGTTATCGTCATTCTTATGCCATGGTTTCTCTATGGGACCGAGGTTGTTACTAAATCATTTCCGGCTCCCTTGCTCTTTAGCTTCGCTTCTCTGCAAGCTCTGATTGTACCATATGTTTCTTCTTAATATAATTAGTCTTATTCAGAAGAAAAAAAAAAAAAATTGTATTATTATGATTTAATAATTAAATGTGAATGATAAATATAATAATATATATATTTTTCTAAATATTTTTATCATAAAACATAATAATAATTATTTATTTTTAATTTTAAATAATATTTATCAAATTAATTTTTGATAATTTTTAATTAAATTTTATATATTTGAAATTTTAATAAAATAAATAACAATATAATTTATTTATTTATATTATTATCATTTAATAATTAAATGTGAATTATAAATATAATAATATATATTTTTTTCTAAATATTTTTATCATCAAACATAATAATAATTAAGAATTAAATTATAATTAAATTATATTAGGTTATTTTTATAATTAATAGTTGAAAATTTGTTATTTTTATTATTAAATTATTTTTATAGGGTTATTTTTATTTTTCTATTTTTGCTTTCATTTTTAATTTTATTTTGAATCTGTTAAAATGTTTATATTATACTAATGTTTTAATTTAATTTAATTTAATTTAATTTATTTATTTATTTTGACTTTACATTTTCTTTAGGTCCGATGGACCAAAGATTGGTCTGGGTGGACGTTAACCATCATCATCATCACCATAATAAATTAAAGAGCAAATCTTAGCACAAATATATATTTATTTTATTTTTAATTTTTAATAATATTTAACAAATTAGATTTAAATAATTTTTAATTAAATTTTGTATATTTAAAAGTTTAATAAAATAAATAATAATGAAATTAAAAAAAAAAAAATAATTACATTTGGTATATTTTTAATTTTAATAAAATAAATAACATTTATTTTATGGTTATGATTTAATAATTAAATGTGAATGATAAATATGATAATATATATATTTTCTAAATATTTTTATGATAAATCATAATAATAATTAACAATTAAATTATATTAGTTTAGTTTTATAATTATTATAGTTGAAAAAATGTTATATATATATATATATATATATATATATATATATATATATAAAGTTGGTATATTTATAGGTTTTTAAAATAATGGAAATATCATTTAAATATTATTAAAAAATGATTTTAAAGTTTTGAAGTTAATGTTATGTTTTAAATAAATTTAAAACTACTGTATAGAAAGCTCTTCTTGGTTTGGAGATGTAAAATATCTACTAACAGGGTCAAACACTTGAAGGTAAAAGTTTATATGACCCAAAAAATATTCCATCATTGGCATGGAACTAACCACACACATGCACACATGCACATAACTGACAGACAAAGGGTGCACGGGTGCACATAAACATTACAGAAATTGACTCACAAAGTGACATGTTCACACACATCACACTTATTATAAATTTTATAATTAACATTATGTTATGCATGTGATGAAGATTGCATATAGAGCTTATCATGTTAACAATCACATTTGTTTTATAAGTTAATTATTATGTTATGAACATTGGGAAGTACTTATTTTCTTTATTATTTTGAAAACAATGATTAACATAAAAGAAAAAAAATCAAAAATAATATTTTAATATTAAATAATTAAGTTATATGTGTTATTACATATTGATGCTATTATAAATATTATGTTATTAGTTTTTCCTTTTTAAGGGTTTCGAACCTTAGTCTTATGGTTTGCATTATACTTTATAGAATGACAATCATTAATTGAGTGGTACAAGAGCAGTACAATGAGGGATAATATTAAGCAATTTTTAATGTTATTGTAATATCTATACTATTTTTCATTTTAAAGTGATATATTAATATGATTAATATTTAAAAATTTGATAGAAAAAAAATAATAATAAAAAATAAAAAAATAAAAAATTGATTAAAATAAAAATAAATAAACAAAATAAAAATTTATCAATTAATAACAATAATAAAGATAATAGAATTCTTAAAATATATTGATATAGAGAGATAATGATACTATATTTATAATCATATAAATAGATAGCTAAAAAAAAGTATATTCATGCATATCACACTTATGTATCTCCAACTAAATAATACATAGAGAAATATAGGTAATAATAGATTCATACACACATGAAGAATACATTCATACACATACAAAGAGTACATGTAAACAAGAGACATATAAATGTGGCAAAGAATTTCATACACACATGAAGAATACATTCATACACATACAAAGAATACATGTAAACAAGACACATACAAATGTAGCAAAGAATTTCATACACACATGAATAATACATTCATAGACATGCAAAGAATACAAGTAACAAGACACATACAAATGTAGCAAAGAACAGATTCATACAAACATGAAGAATACATTTATACACATACAAAGAATACAAGTAAACAAGACACATACTAATCTAGAAAAAAAACGGATTCATATGCATACAAAGAATAAAATTAAACAAGACACATGCAAATGTAAACAAGAATTTCATAGACATGAAGAATACATTCATACACATACAAAGAATACAAGTAAACAGGACACATACAAATGTAGAAAAGAACACATTCATACACACATAAAGAATACATTCATACCCTCAAAAGCATACAAAATAAGACATTCAGAAACAAAGAATAACAAACATTATAGAGAAGTACATAGAAGAAATAAAATCACTCTCAATAATACATTCACACACATCATATGAAAGTAGATATTCTATTTATTAATCCATACCAAAATAAAATGCTCTACAAAAAAATTCTAACTATAAAAATGCAACTAATAAAAAGAATATATATATATATATGTAATAAAACCAATACACAAGCATTTAAACATAATAAACTTATACAAATAAATAATAAAAACCTTTAAATATCTACAAATTCTCTTAATATATTCATATCTAATTTCAATATCAATGTAAATATAAAATAATATTTATTTAATATAAGCGCATATATATATAATTATAATTAAATAAAAAAAAAAAAAAAAAAAAAAAATAATTTAAAAAACAAAAAATAAAAATAAAATAAAATAAATAAATAGGTTATAATTGTTATATAATATATGTGAATAAGAGTCATTTTGACAGTTATGTGCACGTTGGGAAGATGCATAAAATATTGTAAAAATGTTAAGTGATTTATGTGAATAAGAGTGATTTTACAATTTGTATGTGTGGGTAAGATGTTTAAAACATTGAAAAAATGTAGTGATTTAAGTGAGTAAAAGTGATTTTTCCATTTGTGTGTGTGTTGGCAAGATGTTTAAAACATGTTTCTAAATTATTATTATAATAAAATGATATATTTTAGTTTTTGCATATTGGAGTTACTATAAACTAAAGATATTGAAAAACATGAACACAAGGAACACAACTCAAAGGAGGGTTACAATTTAACCATCCTAAGAGCCTTTTGGAGGGGTTGAATTCCCCTCCAAAACAAAAGAAAGAGCCTACTCCTTTTATTAATGATAGTTTGTGTTCATTTATATTTGTTGATGGGCCCATCTAAACAAAAATATATATACAACTTTTTCTAATTATATCGTTACAAAAAATAAAAGTAGATAATGTCTTGGCCGAGCAACTTCAGTATTGATAAATTTTCTGCAACATACAACATGAAATGATATTGTTAATATATAATATAATATACAGACACTTCCTAACAACTTGTAACATAATTAAATACAAATTTCATAAATAAAATGCATATTATATAAACCCATAATGTATGAGAAATATTATATAAACCCAAAATACATGAAAAATATTAAGAAAAAATTATAAATATAATATAATATAATTTTCAAATTTTATATAAGAACACCTAAATTTAACAATTGCATATTAAGAAACACATATAACTAATGAATAACTAATCATAATAAAATATAAGGTAACAAAATAAATTTTTATTTTAGAAATTTTAAATAAATTAGAATGATTCATGGTAAATATATTTCTGTGAGTAAAACTAAATGTTACATTGTAAACTTAAAAAAAAAAATAGTGAAAGCCAAAACACCTTGTTATCTGATTAATAAAACTACGTGATAACACCTTGTGATATAATTAATAAAACCACCTGATTAATAATAGTGAGCAAAAAGGAATCTTTGTGTTAGATTGGAAACTTCAACAAAATAAATAAACGCTGAAAGCTAAAACACCTTGTGATATAATTAAAAAATAAAACTAGGTAATTAATAATGGAAAGGAAAATGAATCTTTGATTACATAAGAGTTTCCACGTGAAACTGGTTGTAGGAGATGGCTTATGATTGTTTTATCTCATCATCATGACATTCTGATTACCCATGTTGTGTTTTGGGACTGCGCATGCATGCGCTAGAGTGAAGGGTTCATCTCATAACCAGTTATGACTTCTTATTGACAACTAACCAATGTTCACTTCCTGTTGGCTTCTAAACACATTAATGAACAGGGGATTTTTTTCATTGATGAACAGGGGATGAGTATTAATGCACCCAATTACTGAGCTCAATTCAATTTGACTTCAAGCAATAGCGTATTAGTATTACAAATATAAATCCTGTTTCAAACTAAAACACCTGAATTGAATTCTTTTCTTCCTTCATACAGGGCGCAACCCATACAATTCTTTTGAAAACATATAATAGACACAAACCACTCTTACAGTCTAATGAATACCGCCTTTGTATGAAGCAGAACCAAAAACGTTCAATAATCTGGAAATATTTCTATTCACTTAATTAGAAAACGCAGATTCAACCTGAAACATTCAAAGCAGATGTTGAACACTGTTATTCAATAGATATTAAACATATCGCTTTCCCAGATCTAGTCCACTAACTGAATTCATTCACCCCTGGAGATACAGTATGCGCCAAGTTTATGTCTTCTCACTGTTCTAATACAATATCACATAAACTCTGTATATGCTTTCTTCAATCAGATCTCCTGTCCAATATCGAATCAACTACTTTTTAACTCGATATGGCAAAGCAAATTGGCATTTTCTGGGCTCCAATATGCAACTACCGGAATTGCTGGGTGCAAACTAGTGAATATCTAATCTATTATGTTACCACAGATCTCTCCTGTTCTGAACAATAGTTCGAATCACCTTATTAATATTATAACTGACAATTAACGATATCCGGGATTTTGATGTGAGATTTTAGGAATCTCTATTTCAAAAATCCAGCGTTGTCCCTAAGAATCGGCGTAGTCTATTCTTAGTTATTCACTGTGGAAAGAGATTCCATTCACAAAATTTCACAAACCATTGGTAATAACACAGATATTCTAACAATTTTAAATTGAAACCATAGTTTGAACCAATGCATTAATCTGCATACCATTAACACAGGCCACGTCTATTTCATTTATAACACAGATCAACCATCACACATTGGGTGCAAACACTATCTTTTATTCATAAGCAGTAATAAAACAGAGATTTGCTTTGATGCCTTTTCACAAAGAACGATCTCCGGTTTTCTTCAGAAACACAGTCTTCTTTATTAATCGGAGCTTTTCACCCATACAAACAACCACACCACACTTACTCTCCCCTACGAAGAAAAATCTCTTCATTTATTACAACTGTCTCTCCTTAACTCTGCTAACAAATCGATACATAATTTTCTAATTTTAAAAATTCTAACAAATAAATATCCTATCTACTTGCACTATCTACTTGCACTCACACACACCTGTTATAACAAATCTTATCCAATAATAACTAATTATTTGTGATCGACCTCCTCAGTGAACTGGATTTGAACAAACAGTGATGAAATTTACCGAGTCAAACCACAACATGTGGACAATTTTCCACATCGCTGGTCAGTTCCGATGCTCCTGCATCAGACTCTCGGAGAAGTAAAGATTGGTTCTTTAAACTTTCAGGATTTATGCCGTATTTCTGAAATTCAGTTGCTGTCAACCAACTGGAATCTTCCATTTTCTGTTCTTTCCACTTGCCAAGATACTGAAAATATGTCTGTCCTCGAGTTTTCTTGGATATCCTTTGATCTAAAATAGCTTCAACTTCTTTCTTGGATTTTTTTGGTACCTGTTCTTCCCAATCCACAGTTTGAACTTCATCACCTATAGCTTCAGTCTACAACTCTGTTTCTATCTCCTTGAATGGATACAAGTCTGCAATATTAAAAATGGGGGATATTCCCATCCCTTCCGGCAACTCAATTTCATATGCATTGGCTGAAAATTTCCTTTTGATTTTACAGGGTCCTATCTTTTTCAGTTTCAGCTTATTATAAGTTTTTGTAGGAAATCTCTCTTTCCTCAAATATGCCATGATCAAATCTCCTATCTGAAACTCTTTTTTTCTCCTTCTCAAATCTGCTCTCTGCTTGTATCTATTGCTGCTTTCTTGTAGTTTACCTTTAACCTCTTCCTGTAGCTTCTGCATTTGTTCAACAAAATCTTCAGCACTTGCACTTCTGGCTTCTTGTTTCCCCAAGTCTCTTAGCTCATATACTCCTCTCGGATGCATTCCAAGGACAATCTGAAATGGACTCATTCTAGTGCTTCGGTTTGGTGTGTCATTGTAAGCAAATTCAGCTTGGGCTAATGCCAAATCCCACTGTTTGGGATTCTGATGTACCAAACTTCTTAATATATTCCCCAAGCTTCTGTTTACAACTTCAGTTTATCCATCTGTCTGAGGATGGTAAGCTGAACTAAAACTGAGTTTAGTTCCCAGTTTCTTCCAAAGTGTCCTCCAGAAATGCCCTACAAATTTAGTGTCTCGATCTGATACAATACTTACAGGCAAACCATGCAATCTTACAATCTCTGAAAAGAATAAATTTTCTATGTGTGTGGCATCATTAGTCTTCTTACAAGCAATAAAATGGGCCATTTTAGAAAATCTATCTACAACAACATAAATAGAATCGTTTCCTCTCCGAGTTTTTGGTAAACCTAGAACAAAATCCATACTCACTGCATCCCATGGTCGATCTGGTATGGGAAATGGCTGATATAGACCGGTATTTTGACTCCTTCCTTTGGCATACTGACATACCCTGCATTTCTCAACAAACTTTTTAACATCAGTTTGCATTTTAGGCCAATAATAAAAAGCATTCACCTGAGCGAAAGTTTTATCTTGTCCAAAATGACCAGACAACCCTCCACTGTGCTTCTCTTTAATGATGTTCTCTCTCATGGAACATTTAGGAATGCATAATTTGTTGCTTTTAAATAACAGGCCTCCTTGAATAAGGTAATCCATCCATTGACTTCTGTTATGGCTCACCGGATTCTGCACTGTTGTGTAGATTTCTTTAAAATCCTCATCATCCTTGTACATTTCTATCATTTCATCAAAACCTACAACACCCACTTTAAATTCTTGCAAAAGAAAACTTACCCTGCTTAATGCATCCGCCACTTTATTAGACTTACCACTTTTATGCTTTATTACAAAAGTGAAACTTTGCAGAAATTCCACCCACTTGGCGTGCTTCTGATTTAGCTTTGGTTGATTATTAATAAACTGCAAAGCGTGGTTGTCTGAATATAAGATGAACTCCTTCGGCAACAAGTAATGCCTCCACTTTTTCAATGCCTGCACAATAGCGTAAAATTCTTTATCATAAGAAGAATATTTTTTCTTTGCATCATTTAACTTCTCGCTGAAATATGCTATCGGCCTTTGTTCTTGGCTTAGCACTACACCAACTGCTTCTCCACTTGCATCGGTTTCCACTTGAAAGACTTTCTCGAAATTTGGCAATGCTAGAATAGGCTTTTTTGTTATCTTCTTTTTCAGCAAATTAAAATTCCTGTCAGCTGCTTCTGTCCACTGAAATGGCTGATTGACCTCTCTGATTGTCTCAAGGATTGGTGCACAAACTTGACTAAACCCCTTTATAAATTTTCGGTAGAAACTAGCAAGTCCATGGAAACTTCTTACCTCAAATACACTCCTGGGAGTAGGCCAGTTTCTGATTGCTTGTACCTTCTCCGGATCCATTTTCAAACCGTCTCTGGAAATCACAAATCCCAAATATACGAGCTCCTCTTTCATGAAACTACATTTCTTCACATTGATTAGTAGTTTCTCTTTCTGCAGAGTTTTCAAAACTAACTTCAAGTGTTCCAAATGCTCCTCTTTACTTTTGCTGAAAACTAGAATATCATCAAGGTAAACAACAACAAATTTACCTGTATATTCTTTCAGAACCTCGTTCATTAGTCTCATGAATGTGCTGGGCACATTAGTGAGCCCAAAAGGCATCACTAACCACTCGTACAGTCCACTGTTTTTTTTGAACGCCGTTTTCCATTCATCACCTTCCCTAATTCTGATCTGATGATACCCGCTTTTCAGATATATCTTAGTAAAGTACCTGGATCCACTTAAACAATCCATTAAATCATCCATCCTGGGCAAAGGAAATCTATACCTGACTGTTATCTTGTTGATAGCTCTAGAATCGGTGCACATGCGCCATTCTCCTCCCTTTTTCGGACTAAGCACCGTTGGCACAACACACGGACTCAGACTTTCTCGAATCAGCCCCTTGTCCATCAGCTCTTGAACCTGTCGTGCAACTTCTGCGTTTTTTTGAGGAGTTAATCTATATGCAGCTTTATTAGGTAGACTTGCTCCTGGTATTAAGTCGATATGGTGACTTATACTTCTAATCGGTGGTAATTCATTCGGCAATTCATCCACAATGATATCCATGTAACTATTTAACACAGATTGAATTTCTTCAGGCAAATCATTTAAATTTGTGGAGGTTAAAATTACCTTTGGCCTTCCCACGATAGCGAAATGCACTTCTTCGCTTTTATCAACCTCCTGTAGCAGTTCTTTACCACTCATCAACATAATACCATTTTGAGGCAGCTCTTTATCAGCATCATTCTTCACTAGCAGCAACGTATGTTTAACTCCATCCTTTTCTATGGTGTATGTATTTCTTCTTCCATCATGAATCGCCTTTCGATCAAATTGCCATGGTCTCCCCAATAACACGTGACATACATCCATGGGCATTATGTCACATAAAATCACATCTCTGTATGTGCCAATCTGCATTTCCACATTACACTGTTCTGTCACGATGACTTGATGACCTTTCTGAAGCCAAGATACTTTGTAAGGTGCAGGATGCGCTTTCCTTGTTAACCCAAGCTTTTCCACCATCTCTGTAGACACAAGATTGTCAATACTCCCGCTATCAATTATAACCTTACAGCACTTACCCTTTGATTTGCATGTAGTCCTGAACAAGTTCTTTCTTTGCACAGGTTCTCCAATCTCTTTTTCTAATCTCAACAAAGTTCTTCTGAGCAGCAATGATTCACCTTCTTCCGGTGGTTCTTCCTTCTCTACAAGTCGAGGTGGTTCCGGCTCCGCCTCAGCCACATTTGCACCCCTCTGGCTTGCTGATTTGTTATGAGGACAGTTCCGCGACATATGTCCCCATTCTCCACAAGTATAACACCTAACATCTCTTCCTCGCGCTCTTCCTCTGGGCGCGAATCTCCCTCTACTAGATTCACCCATCTGTGGTGATCTGCTGCTTGAACTCCCTGCTTCAAACTGATGTTGTGTTCCTCTGGATCTGGCAGCTCCTCTACCTTTTGCTGAGCTCTTTCCTTTGTTTCTTTGACTCTGTTTTCGTAGTATTTTCTCCTCTACTTTCAAACTTGCTTGATAGGCATCTTCCACAGTTTTCAAACTTAACAGGCTAATTTCATCTTGGATCTCATATCTTAGCCCATTAACATATCTGGCTACTTTCTCCAAATCATCTTCTACATGCCCTGTTCTGATACTTAACCTGTAAAATTCTTCAGTATATTCTTTAACAAACATTCCTTTCTGCTTCAAATTTTGCATCTGCTTAAAAAGATTCAGATGATAGTCTTTAGGTAAAAATTTGGATTTCAGTTTGCTTACCATTTTATCCCACTGCTTGATCTTAGATTTCCCCTTTCTCATTCTTGATGTCTGTAACTCGTCCCACCAGATGGCTGCGTGACCTTTCAATCTAGTGACTGCAAATTTTACCCTTTTATTTTCTTCAATCTCTTCATAATCGAAGTACTAATCTATGGATCTGATCCAATCCATGAGCTCCTCGGCATTCAGACTCCCTTCATACATAGGAATCTCTATTTTGGGTTTGCTTCCAACCTTCGCCAGCATCTTCATGAATTTAACATTTTCATTCTCTTCTTCTGCTTCCACATCTTCCTCAGATTCTTCTAAAGAACTTTCAGCTCCCTCATCAGGCGCTCTTCTCTGGGCTGTTTCCATTGTCTCCATTCGTTCACGTAGTCTTCGTACTTCTTCTATCAGGACTGCATTTGGTTCTGGTCTCCCTCGACCAATTCCTCGACCAACTCCTCTCCTTGGCGGCATCTTTGCTGCAAACACCTGTATCTTTGGCTCTAAAACCAAAACTGATGCACCCAATTACTGAGCTCAATTCAATTTGACTTCAAGCAATAGCGTATTAGTATTACAAATATAAATACTGTTTCAAACTAAAACACCTAAATTGAATTCTTTTCTTCCTTCATACAGGGCGCAGCCCAAACAATTCTTTTGAAAACATATAATAGACACAAACCACTCTTACAGTCTAATGAATACCGCCTTTGTAATTCAACCTGAAACATTCAAAGCAGATGTTGAACACTGTTATTCAATAGATATTAAACATATCGCTTTCCCAGATCTGGTCCACTAACTGAATTCATTCACCCCTGGAGATACAGTATGCACCAAGTTTATGTCTTCTCACTGTTCTAATACAATATCACATAAACTCTGTATACGCTTTCTTCAATCAGATCTCCTGTCCAATATCGAATCAACTACTTTTTAACTCGATATGGCAAAGTAAATCGGCGTTTTCTGGGCTCCAATACGCAACTGCCGGAATTGCTGGGCGCAAACTAGTGAATATCTAATCTATTCTGTTACCACAGATCTCTCTTGTTCTGAACAACAGTTCGAATCACCTTATTAATATTATAACTGACAATTAACGATATCCGGGATTTTGATGTGAGATTTTAGGAATAGCTATTTCGAAAATCCAGCGTTGTCCCTAAGAATCCGCGCAGTCTATTCTTAGTTATTCACTGTGGAAAGAGATTCCATTCACAAAATTTCACAAACCATTGGTAATAACACAGATATTCTAACAATTTTAAATTGAAACCACAGTTCGAAGCAATGCATTAATCTGCATACCATTAACACAGGCCACTTCTATTTCATTTATAACACAGATCAACCATCACACATTGGGCGCAAACACTATTTTTTTATTCATAAGCAGGATTTGCTTTTATGCCTTTTCACAAAGAACGATCTCCGGTTTTCTTCAAAAACACAGTCTTCTTTATTAATCGGAGCTTTTCGTCCATACAAACAACCACACCACACTTAATCTCCCCTACGAACAACCACACCACACTTACTCTCCCCTACGAAGAAAAATCTCTTCATTTATTACAATTGTGTCTCCTTAACTCTGCTAACAAATCGATACATAATTTTCTAATTTTAAAAATTCTAACAAATAAATCTCCTATCTACTTGCACTCACACACACCTGTTATAACAAATCTTATCCAATAATCCAATAATAACTAATTATTTGTGAAATCGACCTCCTTAGTGAACTAGATTTGAACAAACAGTGATGAAATTTACCCAGTCAAACCACAACATGTGGACAATTTTCCACATTGCTGGTCAGTTCCGATGCTCCCGCATCAAGTATTGATAAACAGGTGTTGCACCACGCAATAATTGCTAGAATTGATTAAACAGAATATATATACCAGGTTATACTTGGTAGAATTGCATATATATATATATATATATATATAACCAGGTTATACTTGGTAGAATTGCATATATATATATATATCAAAGAGGCTAGGCATGAAAGTGTAAGGATAACAACAAAGAGGCCTGATGTGAAAGTGTATGGATAGTAACAAAGATGCGTGACATGAAAGTGTAAGGAACGTGGAAGTGGAAGGATGACAGCTAGGCATGCGAAAGATGGACATTGGAGCAGAATTTGGTTTAATAAAGAAACAATTAACAAAGATACATTTGAAGTCCTCAACTCTTACAAGTACACTACTGGTCAAATACATATGAAGTCCACGGCAACTCTATTTCCGTCGAGGCATTGGTTTCGAGTATATTTGGGTATTCTAGGTTTCCGATGTGGCTTCGTATTGTATTAAGCACAGAGCAATGTTCTTTATGGGGCGGGAAACTATGATGATTTTTCAAAATCTAATTAAATTAAATAATATTCCAATTAAATCTAATTTTCTTTGAACGGAGTACAATTCCAGCTATGCAGCTATCTAGCTAGATTCTTTCCTCCTAAGCCCTACCACTGGAATCTCTACATCTCAAGTTTCTTCCAGATATGTCTTTTGAATTGCACAATCAACAAAAGTGTCGGGCCTTTCTCACCATTGTTTAAATCTAGCTCTGTAGGGCGTCTCTATATATGCAGGTTTTTGGCGGTGCTTATCAAGTGACTCAACCACCTTCTCATAGATCATAAGCATAAGATCTCGGTCCCGAGCATCTAACTATTGGGGGATAGTCAGATCTCGCAGTTCTAGAGCATGTGACTATTTGGGGATAGTCAGATCACATCTCGCTCTCGAGGATCTCACTATTTGGGGATAGTGAGATCAGATCTCGCTCTCCAGCATCTGACTCTTTGGAGGCTGCACGAACAGGCCGGGTTTAGGGCTACTCTATGTGTGAAGAACCAAATTAAAAGGCATACATAACATATTGTTTCTCTGTCGTAAGTTTAAATACTAATAAAGAGAGCAGCCATGAAATGAGAAAAGGTTAATGACTAATAAACAGAGCAGCCATGAAATGACAAGAGAAGGAGCTCAATTTGGAGTTTGAAGAGGCCAATGTTGTAACAAATAGCGCAACAATGAAATGAGAAAAGGAAGAGCGCAATTGGGCATTTCGAGAGAATTCTGTAATAAAGAGCGCAACCATGAAATGAGAAAAGAAGTTCAATTAGGCATTTGGAGGTACCAATGTTGTCAATAGCCTGCGATATGACTTGTTACATGACAAAATACCTAATGCCTCAACATTTATGTCAACACACACGGACACAAAGTACTAAAACAAACTTAGAGGGACTAAACATATAAGACATATATTATTACACTGCAACAAAAAATAGAGGAGAACAAGGCCATCAAAAATGAATACTAACATTTCGTCCTCGAAATCTTTCACTTCCTGTCGAAACTCTAAAAACTCGTGGTTGCAAAAGAGCTGGAAAATCCAAATTATCTGTTGCAAATGCACTGAAAATGCTGCTGGAGCTCCTGTATTTAAAATTCCAACTCATCAGAAAAGGAAACGTAAGAAAGGACTAGGAATGAATTTAAAAATAACTAAAATAAATATCTCCATGAATACCAACTCACTTTGAAATCACTATTTGTGGATCAAGATAGCCCTTCCACTATCTGTGCATATTCTCCTCTCCTCACCCAAGTCTTTCTCTCTCCATTAACACAAATCCAAACACACAAAACAAACATTTACACACAACACTTACAACAACACAGCACACATTACAAACATACCACAACACAACACATGACATTGATGCATACAAAACTACACAAAACATTTATGGAGCACTCCATAAGACAGACAAATTTACATCAGAGTGCTTGAGAGAGAAAGAACACCCATGCTTAAACCTGTAGACAGAGAAAATAAATTTTCAGGTTACACAAATGTCTGTGTAAAATGAATTGAGCACACAAATTAAGGGAACGTAAAATTGCTCAAACTCTTACCAACTCCTACATCCTTTCTATTGTTTTCAGAGTGTAAAACTTTCGATCACCTCCTCTTCATTTCTGAATTTTCTCCTCCCATCTTCATTTCTGAATTTTCTCCTCTCATTCTTCATTCATCGCATTCGGATCCCTCTGATTCTCCATTCATCACTATACAATGACTTGGGAACTAGTGAGTTTTATGCTTTCTTTTATGGACAGTTGCGGTCAAAATTAACTTTAACCAATCTTTTAATTACCATTAGTTAAACCAGTCTTTTAATTACCATTTATTAAACCATGACTCGGGAATTTTTGGGTTTTACGATTTTCGTATACAATGACTTGGGAACCAGTGAGTTTTATGCTTGCTTTTTTGGACCGTTGCCACCAAAATTAACTTTAACCAATCTTTTAATTACCATTAGTTAAAACAGTCTTTTAATTACCATTTATTAAACCATGACTTGGGAATTTTTGAGTTTTGTGATTGTGAATTTTTGAGTTTTATGATTGTCTTTTTTGGACCGTCGCGTTCAAAATTAGGGTTAACAAATCTTTTAAAGACCATTAGTTAAACCAGCCTTTTAATTACCATTCATTAACCTATCTTTTAACTAACTACTACTATATAATTTATGATATTTTTTAAAACTGTGCTTTTTAAAACTTGTGTAAATACAGTTCAATCCTAATGATCCTTGTCCATAACTTTCCATTTTTATCAATAAATGCAAGGCTGTAGTTTTTTTTTACCTGCGTTTTAAAGTTTTTTCCCTGTGCATAACAGTATTGGTTGAAAGTTACAGTTCTGTTCGTGTGCAGAACATTATTGGCTTAAAGTTATTGATTGTAATGTATTTAATATTTAACGTTAATGGTGCACAGCCTCAATGGAATATAGGAATATCTATAGATAGATATAATAATGTTAATGGTGTAAAGACCAGTGGTGTTATTGAGTGGAATATATATAATTTAAATAGTGATAATTGTAAAACTTAAATTTATTTAAAATTTATGTAATATTATCATATATTAATTTTGGAAATAGTTATTTTTCTTTTTTATATATATGAAATAATAAGAACCTAATATTATTATTAGTAGCAAAAAGATATTATTAATATTATTTTTATTAGATATTTCAAATTTAGTAGTAGAGGGAGACTTTGTCTTGAGGCATGACTAGGGAATCAAAACTCTTCTTCTCCCTATGTATTTTCAAATGGATAACAATTGTTTATACATACCATTGGAAAATTAGTAAAATTGTCTAACTAAAATAGATACTTGAAAGAGTTAGTACCAATCTAACAAATATTTGCATTGATATATTTTTAAATCCTTTCTTTGTAATCTATTATTGATGTAATTTTTATATTAAAAGTTATGTTTGTAATTAATTTCTGAATAATGTCACTTTGAAGGTAAATAATAAGTTTTTCTTCTTTTCCTCCAAGATTACATTGAGCAAGAGTTGAATATCTCTCCAAGAAAAACATGACCATCTCTTGAACAAATATATTTTTCTAAGAGCACATTGAGAACATTACTAATACATTCCTAAAAGTGAGTGTCTTAGATGACTCTATTTCAAACAATGTAAGCTTCGAAGGAATGTCTTGCACTAATAACATGAGCTTGGATATCTAACTTACACTTAGATAATATAGATTTTAATTAATTTAACAAACTATATTTTTTAATTAATTTTTTTTTCAACATACATATTTATACCACTATATTAATAACATAAGAACTTCAACTTAACTATAATTTTTTTGATGGATTTAGAAGAGTGTGTTTGTTCATGACATTGAGTGCCTTATAGGAAAAATAAGCAATCTTGTTCTTTATGTTGTTCTCCTTCATCTTACAATTGTACATGTAGGAACACACTCACACCATAATCGAATATAGATATTCTACAAACCATTATTTCATATATTCAAAGTTGAAATGATATTCATTTCATCAAGTAATTACAACCCACCCTTTCATGTGTTTCTTGCCAACTTGCTTGATTACATTGTAAAACATTCAATGTACTTCTTCATGTGAGTTGTCACAATCAATTCAACTAATTTGTAGTGGATGACTTCCACTTCATAATTGGTCATCCATCCATTCTTGGTAGCTATATGATCTTGCTTCATGAATTTGCTTGTGATGGTTTACAACTACATATCCATTTTCACTAGTTTTCATCTTGGCCCATGCATTAGCTTACAATTGTTTTCGAGCTATTCAAACTTATAAATGCTAGTTTGAAACTATATTTCTTTGAAAAAAAATAGTTTGTTTCCAATCAAATAAGTTCATTCACTTGACAAAAATGCAAGGGAAAATCAACAACACATATATTGCTTGAGACATGGAAATCCCCGTCACACATAGAGTTTAACGCACAAAATCAGAAGTCCATTCACAGCCACTTAATATCGAGATTTTTTAGAAACCAACAGAAAAAAAGGATTCACTATACATACTTAAGTGGGTGTTTCTTATATTGGATCAAAAACCTACATTTCCATATTATATATTCCTGCAATGGATCTCTTGAGAGACAATTGGTTATGTGTCATGGCACATCATGGATGCACGTGCATCGTTGAAATGACATGATAACAAGTATAGTGCAATCGTACATCACTAGAAGTACGTTCGATAATTATTTGCAACTAAGTATGTTTCTATGTTTTTGTACCACATTTACTATATATAATTTGTGTGGCTCAAATGAATTCTATGCAATAGAGATATCCAAGTTAAAATTTCTCTCTTAACCCAAATTGTGGACTTTGAATCCATTGAAAAATAACAATAAATACATAGTGGAACTCAAGTTCAATCATTGTTTTACATTAAAGGAATTGTGGGTAATTTTGAAGAAAAGTGAACAATTTAAGAGTATAAGATCCTAGTTTCAGGTGGCATGGGAAAGAAAAATAGTTACAAGCTTAAGAAATATATATAAGAATAGTTGTTCGCATCGGTCATTCTAATTATTAAAGATTTTCTTAAATAGTTAGGGTTGAATTGGAATTGGTAATGGAGCATGTGTCTTATTTATTAAATAATAAGACAATGATATGGTAAATGAGCATGCTAGACACGTTTCTTGAACATTTCTTAGCGATATGTAACCTATGTGATGGAGGGTCATGAGCATCTCAAACATTGGAAGAAGTAAATTTAACTCACCAAAATTATGAGGGTGTAGGGGCCTAGGTAGATGCACCTGATTCTCAAAGAAAACAAACAAAAAAATTTACACACTTTACATAACATAAGAAAAAATATATTTGGAGTGAAAAAATAATGTGTTAATGGAAGAGTGGGGCTTCTTTATTGTATTGGATAGGGTTCAGCCCTTTTCGACCAATTATCATCCACCTCTTTCAGGAATTTTCATACGGTGGACATCACGTATGTTGTATTATCATCTCACTCCTCTTTATCCGTCAAACAACCTGGTATACTCATAGATTTTCTGGCTTCCATGGAAACCAAACACTTGAAATCCTTAGGGAATTCATCCTTTATTTTGATCATGACCTCATCCATTGATTCCATGGTGGATGGATTTAAGATCATGACCCTAGATAAGGGGATGAGCTCACCGTTCGCCATGGAGACAAGCCCATTTTTTTCCTCTACTATAGGAATTATTGTTGTAAAGCATGCTTCTCCATCCTCTGCATTGATGAAAATTTTCTTGAATACACCCTTTGGTTTAGAACATGCTAAAAATAGTTTTATTCCTTCCTCAATCCCTAGAGGGCTCATGTAAATTTATGTTTCACCCATATTTTCATGGTGTTGCGAAAGTTACAAATGAGATTTATTTCTCAACTACATCAGTTCATGAATTTCCTTCATTTTGAGGTTCCTTTGATGGCTCAAGAATTCAAGGATGCAAATTTCTTCCCATAGTGTGTCTTGATATGCATATTTAATTATTTAACGCCATTATTAGTAGATCTTCACTCCTAGATTTCTAGCACTAGAAATTGTTAATTTCAGATGAGCCAAATATTTATCCATTGAATAGATGGTTTTTTTATCAATCATTGATAAAGCTAAAGATTAGGAGTTGATCTCTAGTTATGGTATGTGATTCTAGAGAAATGCAAGGCAGCCTATGTAACCCTGGTTCCCCTCTTTCGACCCCTTTTCACATTCAATTCCTACTGGTTTAGTTTGGGTAAGGCTTCCTAATATCAATTTGGATCTATGGAATCTTTCATCATTGAAATCTATACAAAATGATTTAGCTATATTTTTGTTGGTGTAGTGATTAGTTAAATAGTACTTGAAACTTGTATATGCTTACATTTGTGTGAAAATGTACTTTACTAAAGATTTATTCGCTAAATCAAACTAACAAGCCTAAATTATCTATGGGTGCAAAATATTGACTATGAAAATATTTCTTCTCCATGTAGAGCTTATTACAAAACAAGCCATTCTTTCAAAAATTGTCCCAAACCTCAAAAGATCAAAGCTAGGTAAAATAGTTTCAAACCAAGATAGTGGGAAGTTTCCAAGTCATAACATTAAATGATATTTAAATATGAACTCCCCCCAAATCACAAAAACTATTAAAATCAACAAGAGACATTATAATCCAATAAATACTCCCACCAAGTTAATGGAAACTCAACAACAAGCCATGTTGTAGTGGAATGTATAAATGATGCCTATCAAAATCCAGAGAAGTTTGGTTACCCAAATGATTCTGTCGAAAATAATTCTAAAAAAAAAACCTTGTGATAATATTCAAAAAGTGGCCAAGGACAAGTTAGATATTTCTTGGTGATTCCTCTTCCTATTAAGAAAATAAGACTAAAAAAAAAACTTCTTAGGAAGATGAGGAAAAAGAGGAAGAATTGTATAAGACTCTTAAAGGTGAAAACAATATTCTAGATGATAACTAAAAGAATGATCCTTTAGATATAGTAGCTAACATAGGTTAGATCCAAGTGAGGAAAAAGGACATATATGTTGGGTATGTGTTATATTCTTTCCATGACTAGTCACATGTGAGGGGGTCATAGGGGGGGCGATAGCCCCCGCTGTATGTTGTGTCGGGTGCAACAAGGGGGTCACAGGTGGGGTGGCAGCCCCCCTGTTCAGGGTCCAGGGTAGCACCCCAGGAAAAACATTTTTATCCTTATTTTTAAGTGGGTGGACCCGCCCATGGTTTTGTGCATGGGTTTGCACATGGTTTTGGGGTATGATGGTTTTTGGACCCTGGTATTTTGTAGATCAGGTCAAGGGAACTATGATTATGTTTTAATCCAGGGTTAATGGATTGGGGTTTATGTATTCTTTGGCATGTATATATATGTGTTTTAACACTAAAAGGAATATAATGAAAAATCAAGCTTGTCATCCCGATTTGGAATCCAGGGGAAAATCTTTGTATATATGTTTTATTTTTTATGCTCTCGCTATTGTTTATTTATGTTTTTAAGATCCGTTTGCAGATAACTTATGTACAGGGTTAAAACCTACATTTGGTATCAGATATCTTTCGGATTCAAGGGGATGCCTTTGCTACTAAGGAGTTTTTTGCTTGGGCCTGAGGTAGACCCTGTTTAGTGGGAGATCTGCGGGATCGATTCTTGCGATGAAAGAAGATGGCGAGCGGCGGGAAGATAAAGATTAAGAAATTTAATGGTCAAAGTTTTGAGTTGTGGAAGCTCAAGATGGAGGATCGGCTGGTGGATAAAGACCATTGGATTGCAGTAGATCCAGGTACTAAACCAATGGTAATGTCAGATGAAAATTGGAAGAAGTTGGATCGGAAGGCGAAGAGCACAATACGATTGTGTGTCTCAGATTCAGTATTGTTGAATGTATCTCGGGGAGCTATGGCAAAGAATTTGTGGGACAAACATGGGACTTTGTACCATTCTAAGTCTCTAGTGAATAAATTGTTCCTGCAGAAAAAGTTGTACAACCTAAGGATGAAGGATGGAGACTCGGTGACTAAGCATCTGAATGCCTTTGATACTGTGGTATATCAGCTATCATATATTGATATTAAAATCTCAAATGAAGATAATTACATCAGTTTGTTGTGTTCTCTACTAGACTCATGGCATAGTCTAGTTATTACAATAGGTAGCAATACAACTACCTTGAATTTTGATGACATTGTCTCAGCCTTATTGTTGGATGAAATGAGATAGAGAAATATGGAGGTTCAGAATGGAGATGCCTTATCTGTACGAGGAAGGTTCCAAAACAGAAACAATAATAAGGTTTCAAGTGGGAGATTTATATCTAGAGGGAGATCTAAATCTCCTGGAAAGTTTGTAAAGGTGTCCTGGAAATGCGAAAAGGAAGGGCACTACAAAAAGGACTACAGATCTAAATCTCTTAAGAAAGGAAAGGGATCTTATGATTCTCCTTCTGCAGAGGCAAAAACCACCTCGGATGAAGGTGGGGATGTGTATTTGGCTTCTTCTTCAAATACACATGTAGATCATGAGTCATGGTTGATTGACTCAGGTGCATCCTTTCACTTCACTTCCCATAGGGAGTGGTTCTGCGAGTATGAGAAATATAATGGTGGTGATGTCTTCTTAGGTGATGATAGGAAGGCCAGAATCATCAGATGTTGAAAATTCAAGCTGAAGCTGCAAGGTGGAAAGATTAGAACACTTCCTGGTATTTTGCACATTACTGCATTGGCCAGAAATCTGATTTTTATAAGCAAGATGGATGATGCATGTGTAAAAATGGTGTTCGAGAAATATTCCTATAAGGTGGTTCAGAGAGCACTAGTATTAATGCAGGGAGTTCGGATTGGAACTCTATACAACCTTCAGGGCAGCACTATTATTTATGGGTGCAACAGTTCTGTGGTTCCAGAAAGTGGAGCAGAAAGCCTAGTAGTCTCTGGAGAAAAGACCATGCTATGGCATCAAAGGCTTGGACATATTGGAGAGAAGGGCCTTCAAATACTGCATGGAAATGTTATGGTAGAAGGTATGTCTAATAGCTCTCTGGATTTCTATTTCTATGAACATTTTGATATGGGAAGCAGAATCGGGTGAGTTTTCCTTCTGGTGCTAAGATGTCAAACAAGATATTAGAGCTTGTGCACAATGATGTGTTTCGACCTATGTCAGTTCCATCACTGGGTAAGTCTGTATACTATGTTTAATTCATATATGACTTCTCAAGGAATACATGGATATATTTCTTGAGGAATAAATCTGAAGTCTTTGACAGATTCAAATAATTTAAGGCTCTAGTGGAAAACTAGACAGAGAAGAAGATAAAGGTGCTGAGGATAGATAACGGTGGGGAGTTATGTAAGAAGGAATTTGAAGAGTTTTGTAAGAAGTGTGGTATATCATGGCAGAATACTACTCCATACACACCTCAGCAAAATAGAGTTGCAGAAGGAATGAACAGAATGCTGATGGAAAAAGCAAGAAGCATGCTCAGTGGTACCGTGTTAGGACAAGAATTCTGGGCAGAGGCAGTGGAGACTGCATGTTACTTGGTTAAAAGATCACCTTCATCAACGTTGGAGGATAAGACTCCACATGAGGTATGGACTGGTAAGAAACCCTCTCTTTTACATTTGAGGGTATTTGGATGTGATGCATATGTACATGTTCCAAAGGGGAAAAGGACGAAGTTGGATGATAAAAATGAAAGGTGCATCTTTATTGGGTATAAGGATGGTTTAAAGGGTTACATGCTTTAGAACCTGAAAATAAGGAAGGTTGTGTACAACCAAGATGTGGTGTTTAGAGAGGTGAAATATGTTGCTAAACATGAGGTCCTACCAAAGGAACCTGAGAAGATAGAGTTTGAGCCAAAGGAGGATGAATCAAACTATACAACAGAAGAAGACTCAAAGGAGGAAGAGCCACAAACTCCAGCTGTGAGAAGATCAGTCAAGAAAGAAGACAGCCAGAAAGGTATAGCCCATCTACTTTATGTTAAAATTTTTCTTTAACTATAACTGATGATGATCCCAGAAATGTCAGGGATGCAGTAGATTCAGAGGATGGAAAACTCTAGAAGAAGGCCATGGCTGATGAAATGGCATCCTTGCATAAAAAAGAGGCATGGGATCTGGTGGAGTTGCTGGCTAGAAGGAAGCCCATCAAGAGAAAATCAGTGTTTAAGAAGAGAATGAATGTAGAAGTCAAGGTGGATAAATAAAAAGCTCGGTTGGTAGAAAAAGGTTATTCCCAGGTGCCAGGAATTGATTTTGGTGATATTTTTTCTCTTGTTGCCAAAGTTGCTTCTATTAGATTACTTTTATCTGTTTCTGCTGCATTTAATTTTGAGGTAGAACAGATGGATATGAAGACAACGTTTCTTCACAAGTATCTGGAAGAGGAGATCTACATGAAACAACTCGAAGTATTTATGGTGAAAAGGAAGAAAGAACTGGTATGCAGGTTAAAGAAGTCTTTGTATGGGTTAAAATAGTCACCAAGGATGTGGTATCAGAAATTTGCTACCTATATATGGGGACTTTGCTTCACTAGAAGCAAGGAGGATCACTGTGTTTTTTTTAAGTTAATTGTTGACTATGTTATTTATTTGGTCTTGTATGTGGATGATATGTTGTTGATTGGAAATGACAAAGAAATTATCGAAGATTTAAACACCCAAGTATTCTCCAAATTTTACATGAAGGATCTTGGTGCTGCAAACTATATTTTGGGCATGGAAATTAAGAGAGAATGGGTAAAGAGGAAGCTCTGGTTAAACCAGAGGTAGTATGTTGAGACTATATCGCAAAGGTTCAATATGTAGAATAGTAAACCAGTGAATGTTCGTATTCCTGTAGGTATAAAGTTGTATGTTGAACAATGTCCCAAGACACAAGAAGAAGAGGAGGATATATCCCATGTTCCTCATGCAAGTGCAGTGGATAGCCTGATGTATGCAATGGTCTATACTAGAGCAGGCATTACACATGCAATGGGAATATTGACTAGGTTTATGTCAAACCCAGGGAAGGAGCATTGGACAACAGTGAAGCGAGTTTTCAGATATTTGCGTGGTACTATTTATTATGGCTTGTGCTACAAGGGAAGACCAGGATTGGAAAGAGTGTTGGACATTCATGATTGTGTTGATGCAGACTGGGCTGGAGATCTGGACCAAAGAAGATCTACAAGTGGGTATGTGTTTGGCCTATTTGGAGGTGCAGTCAGTTGGATGAGTAAAAGACAGTCTGCAGTGGCTCTTTCAACTACAAAGGTAGAATACATAGTAGCCACTCATGCAAGTAAGGAAGTAGTTTGGTTGCAGATATTGTGTTCAAGTATGGGGTTGGTGCAACAAGCTATAAGGATAGATTTTGATAGCCAAAGTGAAATTTTCTTAGCTAAGAACCCTGCTTATCATTCAAAGACAAAGCACATTGATGCTCAATATCACTTTGTGAGAGATATGGTTGAGGCTAAAAGGGTGTTGCTAGTAAAGGTGGACACTTTGAATAATGTTGCAGATGCATTGATGAAGTCTGTGAGCACCCAGAAGTTCTCTTGGTGTAGAGAAACAATGGGTGTTTCAAAGCTAGGCTAATGAATCAGCTCTCTTGTGGCCCCCTGCGGAAAGAAAACAACAAGTGGGATAATGTTGGGTATGTGTTATATTCTTTCCACGACTAGTCATGCACAGGGGGGTCACAGGGGGGGTGATAGCCCCCCCTGTACGTTGTGTCAGGCATAACAGGGGGGTCACAAGGGGGGAGGCAGTGCCCAGGGAAACATTTTTTGGTCCTTATTTTTCAGTGGGCAGACCCGCACATGGTTTCGTGCATGGGTTTGCACATGGTTTTGGGGTATGATGGTTTTTTGCCCTTGGTATTTTGTAGATCCGGTCAAGGGAACTACAGTTATGTTCTAATCCAGGGTTAATGGATTAGGCTTTATGTATGCTTCGGCATGTATATATATGTGTTGTAACACTAAAAGGAATATAATGAAAAATCAAGCTGGTCATCCCGATTTGCGATCCATGGGAAAATCTTTGTGTATATATTTTTTATGTTTTATGCTCTTGCTATTGTTTATTTCTGTTTTTAAGATTCGTTTGCATATAATTTCTGTGCAGGGTTAAAACCTACAATATATACCTCACCAAGGGAAACGAGAAGTTAGATGAAGCTAAGAAAAAAAGAGAAGCTAGTCAAAGTTAAAATGATCAATAATTAAGAAAGGGATGCAAATGTATTTGGATATTAGCTGGTATTTGGAAAATCTTTAGCTGGAATGGTAACAAAATTTTGGTTTTATGGAGATCTAAATTAATAATTTGGATTGTGTAATACCCCCAATTTGTGTGTTGAATTTTTAAAGTTGGACATTTGAACTTTAATCCTAAGGGGGTGGACCCCAAGGGATAAGTATGGTGTGAATGTATTTGCATATTTTAATTGAGGAAATAAATAAAATGATTGGGCATTTTGACCAAGATGAGAATTAGAGATCACTTTCCAAATCCATGAGGATGGATAAGGCAACAAATCCCCAAAATCTTTCAAAAATCCTTGAAAGAAATTAATTTAGATTTGAGGAGGAATCTAAATTTCCCCAATGAAGAGGAAAGTAGTTGGGAAGAGGTGAGAAAAGCTGGAAAAGTTGAGAAAAAGCTTAAAACATCTTTAAAGAGTCCCAAAATGGGAAGCCTAGGCTAAACAGGAAAGAAAGCATCCTGCTATTCTGGACGCAGAATTAGAAACATGCTTTGGGGAAATATGAGCTTAAATAAGCTGCTCTTAAGCAGATTAGAGGTTGATATGTGATGGAGGTGATCTCAGCTCGGGGGTGAGTTCTGGGAGACAAAGAGGACTCTAAGGTTGGGAGGTTGGTCATTTGCAGTTGTGGTATGTTCTGAAATTCTTGATAATTTGTCTTATGATATTATGAATTGGCTACATATAAAACCCATTTTACTGGTATGATTGATTTTAGTACTACATTTACCAGAGTCCATCCAAAGGCTTTCACCTTCCAGATTCTCGCTGGTTGCAGACCATAAATCCATAGAGTAGAAACCCCAGAAACTCTAAACCAAATTCGGTTTAAATCTGAAGTTACTTCGTCTCCATAGATACTTAAATATTTTATTATCTCATGTAGATACAAGGTGATATTCTATGCTCATCCGTATATTAGAAAATATTGTAGCAGAATTGAGGTAAAGAAAATAAAGATATTAGAATATGGAATTCGAATTTTTTATAGATAAATTGAGAACTTCTACTCTACAGGACTATCATAGCATTCATAGCAATTATAGGGTGTATTTCCTTTTAAATTCGCCCCTAACCCTTGAAATAAATATGATGACTATGGATTCAATCTATGCTTAATGAACAACATCAAATGAACCATCGAATATATGTATAGGCATTTAAAAAATATATGTATATGTTAACAAGTATTAAGAACTAGCACAATTAGTTACTTTTAACCTCGACCTCAAATGAACTACACACATAAATGAAACATATATGAGATAAGAACATGAATATATATATATAAACCTTATATGTTAAAAAGGAAACATACATACGAATCATATCTATATGAAATATAAACAAAAAAAAAGGAAAGGTGCCGCGAGCTCATAGCAAGTTATAACACTGATTATAATTAATGAGTGGACGCCAAACTTTATATATATGAACCACGATGAAAAACTATGAGTTGGACGCACGAGCTATTCATATATGTGAACCCCAAAATAAAATTGGTTGAATGAATGGTCAAACCATGTTAAAGTAGGTGGGTTCGTCAATAATATAAATATGAACAATACAACTATGTGAAATAAACGAGTGGTCAACTATACGAATCCACGATGATTAATTTCATTAGTTTCCTGGGACCTGCGTTCACGGCGTTGAGTCCTTTTTAAACTTGATACGTAAAAAGAACAGCTGTAAAATAAAATGACGATGTATATATATATGAATCTTAAACCTGCATTAGTAAACATACACGTAATTACGAACTATGATGACTTTGCTACGATAATTCTATCACTGTTGTAGCACAATCATGAATTAGATGGGAGCGCCGAGTCAAGTCATTACGACTCTTGTGCATCCAGCTCAGTTGCAACTTCCAAATTCCGGTGGTGAATCGATTTCTGAATTACACCCACCTCGGATAATCGATTAAACAAGAACGACAACGAATATGATTAGGTGAATGTAAATGAAATACACAGCTACCTGCATGGTTAAAATGATTAAATTGCAAACCGGAATGGGGAGTCAAGGGATAAATATCCATACAGATAAAACGTAGATATACACAGGAAATCTATATGCGGCATAAATCTTCGAGCTATAAACCATGCGGACAAGTTGTGGTTAGCAGATGAAGGGAAAAATTTTAATACAGACGTATGGAATAATTATCCCCTGCAGCATATGAACGCTGCAGCTGGACAGATGATTGGTTAAACTTCGCGGTTAAATCAGACGTCGAACTCATAACCGCGTTGTAGATTTCATTATGAAAGACAAAATAAGACGAGAGACGAAATAAGATTTCATTATGTGAGTGGAAATCGACACAACCTAACCAGAGAACGAAGAGAGTCTGTGAGGAAGTAAAGTTAGGAAAATGGCCGAGTATTCTGGGCAAGGTTACTTAACCTGAACTCGGGAAGTAGTCATGCGACTAACAGAGAAATGATCTCGAATGATAAACCCTCCTACAGCAGACTCTCAGCAAACATAATCGTAGCTGCTCCTCCAATCACCTTTTGACAAATCGGTGAACAGAAAACCTGTACACCAGGAAAATCGAACAAAAAGTTAAAGTTAGAGATATAAGCCTGAAAAGAGAGCCATACGCCGTGCCATACAAAGAAAAAAAAAGGGTCGGCAAACCTGGTTAAAACCCAGAGAGTAGGGTAATATAAAATGGAGAGAAGAGACCTTTACCACGAAGGAAATATGCAGACAGGAATCAACCTTCCAATAAACCCTTAAGTGGTCTAAGACAGAAACCGCACTCTGTAAATCAAGAACCTGATACCTGAAATAAACAAACAACCTGAAACCCCGAAAAAAAAACTTGAGAGAAGAAAAGAAAAACAAGACTCAAGGGGGCGAAACGAAATGTAATGACTCCTGTGGCAAGAAGGGTTAATAATGGGAATTAGAAACCCTAGAAACAAATCGACCAACGTACGAGCAAGGAGGGATACATTATCACTCCGCGGCCTCGCGTTTTACGAAATCCCAAGAAGGATTTCGAAAATCAAGCCGAGCGGTAGCCGGGATACCCGACTGTCAGTTTAATAATCTTTAAAATCGTCTCAATGTACCTGACCAGCAGAATTCCTGCGAACTCATAAGTGTATCGCCATCGAAATGACCTTCCTATTCCTTCCTACAGCTGGCGATGAGCCGGGGTTTCTTGTGCAGGAAGTGTAGTACAGTTTTGAAAGTGGGTCGTTCCGGTCCTGAACCAAAAGTAGGTTAATGTAGAACCCGTAAGCCTGTGGCGAAAGAGGGAGGGACGCGTGCAACCGTCCCAGCCCAAAAGACGGGTCTCGGTTGTACCAACTCCTTCATCTTCCTGCACGCAACACTGTCATAACACGAACCATGGCATTTACAATTAAATTTTGAACAAACCAATATCGATGACTGTAAAAACACGAAACGAGTGGTAGAAGCGAGCGGGTTAGGGTTTGTTTAAACGAGTGGTTATATGATACCTGACGCCGTTAGATGTGACCAGAAATGCTTCGCGGAGTCGAACATATTCACGGGTTAGTGACCTGTAGGTGGCAAAAAGTCGTGATCATATATGAGTGTCTAGACCACGTAGTACCGATTTATGTGGTGAGGAACGAAAATAATCAATTTTGATATATATATAAAAACCTTCCTTTGGCCGTGGACGATGGATTTCGATTTTTATATCCATGTACTTATAATTATATGAATGTCCAAAGTGGGTAGTAGGTCACCATCTATATATATATATATATAAGTTATCGAAGTTTATGTAAGATTATATATATATATATATAAGTTATCGAAGTTTATGAAAGATTATATATATATATATAAGTTATTAAAGTCATATATATATATATATATATATATATATATATATATATATATATATATATATATATATATATATATATATATAAGTTCTTAAAGTTATATGTATGTGTATACAAGTTATTAAAGTTGGTGAAGAAAGAAAAGTGCCAATAATCATATATATAAGGGTACAGAAAAAAAAAGGGGGATATTTATTATCCAAATTTTGTAAATAGACCTTCAAGTCAAAGGGGTTGAAAAAAAAATAAATTTTGGAGGTGTGACAAATGGTATCAGAGCCCAAGTGCAAAAACTGGGCTGTTGTTATTGTGCTCACTAAATTCTGAATGTGTTGAACATTGTAGAGATTGTTTTTTTTGTATTACTAATCAAATGTATGAGTGTACACAGTGTGGTGATAAAATGGCGAAAGAAGGAGGAATTTATGTGGATCTGCGTGATGAGTTTGCTACTCCAAATCCTAATGCCCTGGTAATGGCTATGTTGCATAGGCTGCAACGAGAATTGGTTGAACTGAGAAGTCAGAATGACATGTTGTCATCAGCCAGTAAGGAGCAGGAAAAGCTCATCAGAGAACTAACTTCCCGGAATAGCCAGGAAGGCGAAGGTTCCGGAAAGAGAAAGATGGATGAGTCTGATGATGATGAGGCTGCTAGAGATCAACATAAACAGAAAAGAGAGTTGCAGGGGGAGTTCCAAAAGATCAAACCTCCCTCCTATGATGGGGAGAAGGAAGAAGATGCTGAGGCTTGGTTGCTGAACATGATAAAGTATTTCGAAGTTTATGAATATGAGAGCAATCTGAAAGCTATATTAGCTGTATACCAGCTACAAGGAAAAGCTACACTGTGGTGGGAAGAGACAAAAATGGTGCATGCCATTGATGAAAAGACAGTTACTTGGGAAGATTTCCAGGTTAAGTTCAAAAATCGTTATTTGAACGAACGTTATTATGATGATAAAGCAAAAGAATTCCATGAACTTAGACTAGGACAGCTCACTATCGATGAGTTTGTCACGAAGTTTACCAATTTACTGAGATATGTCCCTTACATTAGGGAAGAAAAAGCAAAGGTTCAAAGGTTTTTAAATTGTTTGCCTACTGTGTACAAGGAGAAAATAGAGTTTGACAGCCCAAAGACCATGGATGAAGCTGTTAGAAAAGCAAGATTATGCTATCAGCAGTTTAAAGGTAAAGCTGAACAAGGGAAGAGCTGGTTGAACAAGGGTGAGTTTAAAGGAAAGAGACCAAAACCAACATATTTAAGGAATTTTGGTAGAGATCATCAGAGGAAAAAGTTCAATAAACCAAAGGAAAGTCAAACTGCTCAGTCCCAAGTGGCTTCAAAACCAGTAGAAGGGAACAATAAAAAGGAAGGGACAGTCAGAATGAAGGAACCTCTAAAATGTTGGGGCTGTGGAGAACCCCATATGATGAGGGACTGCCCCCATCAAAATATACACATGATCAGCAGAGAGAGAGAGGCAACAAATGTAAATGACATAGCTAGAAATATACCAACTATCAGTGCAGCCTTGGAAAATCGGCAAGCAGAACATCAAGCAACGATGGTGGAAATGGAGGGTAAGATTTCTGACCTACCTATTACTGTTTTGATTGATCTAGGTGCTTCTTTGAGTTACATTAGTCCTGGAATTGTAGAAAAATGTAAAATTAAACCTGAAAAGTTTCAGCAGTCATGGTTGGTACAGCTGGCCACTGGAACTAAGAGAAAAGTCACACATAAATTTCCCAAAACAACAATACAATTAAATGGCTTTGCAACATAAGTAAATTTGAACATCTTGACATTAGGATCCTATGATCTGCTGATAGGAATGGATTGGCTGGAAAAGAAGAAAGCTCTGATGAACTGTTGGGATAAAACCCTGCATTGTGTGGATGAAGAAGGTAAACCTTTTACACTAAAAGGGAAACCAAAATCCATTTCAGTAAGACAAATATCATCCTTACAATTGAAAATAACAGCTCGAAAGGGATACCCAGTCTATGCGGTACATGTGGAAGAAGTAGAACAGAGAACTGAAGAAAATCTGCTGAGTGAACTACCTGTGGTAAGAGAATTTAAAGAAGTTTTCCCAGATGAGATTCCTCATCTTCCCCCCAAAAGAGAAATTGATTTTTCCATAGATCTGGTGCCGGGAGCCACACCTGTTTCCCGAGCCCCCTACCGAATGAGTCCACCAGAACTTATGGAGCTAAAGATGCAGCTGCAAGAATTACTGGATAAAGGTTATATTAGACCAAGTGTGTCTCCATGGGGAGCACCGGTCTTATTTGTGAAAAAGAAGGATGGAACTTTTAGGATGTGCATTGACTATCGTCAACTGAACAAGTTGACTATTAAGAATAGATATCCACTTCCTAGAATTGATGACCTGTTTGATCAAGTGAGAGGGGCCTCAGTCTTTTCCAAGATAGACCTAAGGACTGGGTATCACCAGCTCAGAATTAAAGAAGAAGACATCAGCAAAACAAAATTTCGAACCAGGTATGGACATTACGAATTTGTAGTCCTACCTTTTGGTCTGACAAATGCTCCTGCCACCTTTATGTGCCTAATGAACAGTGTATCGAATAAATATTTGGATAAATTTGTTCTGGTGTTCATAGATGATATTTTGGTCTACTCCAAAAACAAAGAGGAACATAAAGAGCATTTGTGGGTAGTGTTACAAACTCTGAAAGAAAATCAGCTATATGCCAAGTTCAGTAAATGTGAATTTTACAAGGATAAGATTCAATATTTGGGTCATATTATTTTTGAAAAAGGGCTTGCAGTTGACCCTGAAAAGATAAAAGCAATTAAGGAATGGCCAGTTCCAACTAATGTTTCAGCAGTAAGGTCATTCATGGGGATGGCAGGCTACTATCGTAGATTTGTGGAAAAATTTTCTGCTATAGCACATCCCATCACTTCATTGCAAAGAAAAGGTGTCAAGTTTGTGTGGACTAAAAAATGTCAACACAGTTTCGAACAGTTAAAACAAAAACTTATTTCAGCCCCTATATTAAAAATTGCTAATCCTGATAAAGAGTTTGTTGTATGTACAAATGCTTGCAGAGAAGGGCTAGGAGGAGTCCTATTGCAGGAAAATTCAGTTATTGCCTATGAATCTAGAAAACTGAAAACTCATGAACAGAATTACAGTGCATATGATTTAGAATTTGCAGCTGTTATCCATGCTCTGAAAATGTGGCGGCACTATCTTCTGGGAAAAAAGTTCACATTGATGACTGATCATATTAGTCTCAAATACTTCTTCTCCCAAACTGACCTGAATGCAAGACAAGCCAGATGGCTGTCCTTTTTAAGTGAATTTGATATGGACATAAAGCATATCAGGGGAAAAGAGAATAAAGTTGCGGATGCACTTAGTAGAAATGCTTGTCAACATCTAAACAGCATTGGGAGTAGTGCCCAGATGGAGATAAAAGAATTGGTGGGAAAAGCAGCAAATCAAGATCCCAACTATGAGGCACTCTTAGTGAAATTACAGAAAAAGGATAAAACTAATTTCACTAAAAACCAGAAAGGGCTACTCTATTACAAAAACAGGTTGTATATTCCAAATATAGAGTCATTAAAAAGAGAAATTTTAGATGAATATCACAAAAAGCCCTATGCAGGACATCCAGGATACCAAAAGATGTTAACAGCCTTGAAGAAGAAGTTTTTCTGGCCAGGAATGAAGAGAGATGTGGCAGAATATCTAAGTAGGTGTATGGAATGTCAACTAGTCCAAGTTGAGCATCAGCATCCAGCAGGTCTTTTAAACCCCTTGCCAATTGCAGAGTGGAAATGGGATACAGTTTCCATGGATTTTATAACAGGACTACCTAAAAACAAATACCAACATGATTCTGTAATGGTGGTAGTGGATACTTTAACCAAAGCTGCCCACTTTATACCAGTGAAATCTACTTTCGGAACAGCTCAAGTAGCAAATGTTTTTCTGAAGGAGATAGTAAGGCTTCATGGAGTTCCCAAAGTAATTGTTTCAGATCGAGATGCTAAGTTTACAACAGCATTTTGGAAAGGATTTTTTGGAGGGATGGGTACTAAGCTGAATTTCAGTACTGCCTACCACCCTCAAACTGATGGGCAAACAGAAAGGATGAATCAAATTCTGGAGGATATGTTGAGAATGTATGTAATGGATAGGCCATCAAAGTGGGAAGAGTATCTGCATTTAGCTGAGTTTGCCTATAATAATAGCTACCAGTCCTCTATTAAGATGAGTCCGTTTGAGGCACTCTATGGGAGGAAGTGCCGTACTCCCTTGAGCTGGAGTCAACCAGAGGATAAACTGGTGTTGGGACCAGATGCACTACAAGAGATGGAAAGAATTGTTAAACAAATAAAAGGAAATATCAAGACAGCACAAGATCGCCAGAAAAGCTATGCTGATAAGAAAAGAGTGCACCGAGAATTCAAAGTAGGGGATCATGTATATTTGCGCATCAAACCCAAAAAGAGCACATTGTATGCGGGAAGTTGTGCAAAACTGGCTCCTAGATATTGTGGGCCTTTTGAAATTTTAGAAAGAGTGGGACCAGTGGCATATAAGCTGGCCCTACCACCCCATGTTAAAGTGCATGATTTGTTTCATATTTCGTTACTAAAAAGATATGTGCATGATGATTCTCACATAGTTGATTGGAATGTTGTACAGGTGGAACTAGAAGGGGAGTTTCTACCAGAACCGCTTCAAATATTGGAGCGGGAAGAAATTGAATTGAGGAACAGAACAGTGGCCAGAGTAAAAGTGCAGTGGAAGCACTTTACTGCTGAAGAAGCTACCTGGGAAAGGGAAGCTGAAATGATGGAGAAATATCCATTTTTTGTTTAAGTGAACTCTAGTAGTTGAATAACAACACCGAGGATGGTGTTTATTTTCAGAGGGGGAATATGTAATACCCCCAATTTGTGTGTTGAATTTTTAAAGTTGGACATTTGAAATTTAATCCTAAGGGGGTGGACCCCAAGGGATAAGTATGGTGTGAATGTATTTGCATATTTTAATTGAGGAAATAAATAAAATGATTGTGCATTTTGGCCAAGATGAGAATTAGAGATCACTTGCCAAATCCATGAGGATGGATAAGGCAACAAATCCCCAAAATCTTTCAAAAATCCTTGAAAGAAATTAATTTAGATTTGAGGAGGAATCTAAATTTCCCCAATGAAGAGGAAAGTAGTTGGGAAGAGGTGAGAAAAGCTGGAAAAGTTGAGAAAAAGCTTAAAACATCTTTAAAGAGTCCCAAAATGGGAAGCCTAGGGTAAACAGGAAAGAAAGCATCCTGGCATTTCGGGACGCAGAATTAGAAACATGCTTTGGGGAAATATGAGCTTAAATAAGCTGCTCTTAAGCAGATCAGAGGTTGATCTGTGATGGAGGTGATCTCAGCTCGGGGGTGAGTTCTGGGAGACAAAGAGGACTCTAAGGTTGGGAGGTTGGTCATTTGCAGTTGTGGTATGTTCTGAAATTCTTGATAATTTGTCTTATGATATTATGAATTGGCTACATATAAAACCCATTTTACTGGTATGATTGATTTTAGTACTACATTTACCAGAGTCCATCCAAAGGCTTTCACCTTCCAGATTCTCGCTGGTTGCAGACCATAAATCCATAGAGTAGAAACCCCAGAAACTCTAAACCAAATTCGGTTTAAATCTGAAGTTACTTCGTCTCCATAGATACTTAAATATTTTCTTATCTCATGTAGATACAAGGTGATATTCTATTCTCATCCGTATATTAGAAAATATTGTAGCAGAATTGAGGTAAAGAAAATAAAGATATTAGAATATGGAATTCGAATTTTTTATAGATAAATTGAGAACTTCTACTCTATAGGACTATCATAGCATTCATAGCAATTATAGGGTGTATTGCCTTTTAAATTCACCCCTAACCCTTGAAATAAATATGATGACTATGGATTCAATCTATGCTTAATGAACAGCATCAAATGAACCATCGAATATATGTATAGGCATTTAACAAATATATGTATATGTTAACAAGTATTAAGAACTAGCACAATTAGTTACTTTTAACCTCGACCTCAAATGAACTACACACATAAATGAAACATATATGAGATAAGAACACGAATATATATATATAAACCCTATATGTTAAAAAGGAAACATACATACGAATCATATGTATATGAAATATAAACAAAAAAAAAGGAAAGGTGCCGCGAGCTCATAGAAAGTTATAACACTAATTATAATTAATGAGTGGACGCCAAAATTTATATATATGAACCACGACGAAAAAATATGAGTTGGACGCACGAGCTATCCATATATGCGAACCCCAAAATAAAATTGGTTGAATGAATGGTCAAACCATGTTAAAGTAGGTGGGTTCGTCAATAATATAAATATGAACAATACAACTATGTGAAATAAACGAGTGGTCAACTATACGAATCCACGATGATTAATTTCATTAGTTGCCTGGGACCTGCGTTCACGGCGTTGAGTCCTTTTTAAACTTGATACGTAAAAAGAACAGCTGTAAAATAAAATGACGATGTATATATATATAAATCTTAAACCTGCATTAGTAAACATACACGTAATTACGAACTATGATGACTTTGCTACGATAATTCTATCATTGTTGTAGCACAATCATGAATTAGATGGGAGCGCCGAGTCAAGTCATTACGAATCTTGTGCATCCAGCTCAGTTGCAACTTCCAAATTCCGGTGGTGAATCGATTTCCGACTTACACCCACCTCGGATAATCGATTAAACAAGAACGACAGCGAATATGATTAGGTGAATGTAAAAGCAGGTTAATGTAGAACCCGTAAGCCTGTGGCGAAAGAGGGAGGGACGCGTGCAACCGTCCCAGCCCAAAAGACGGGTCTCGGTTGTACCAACTCCTTCATCTTCCTGCACACAACACTGTCATAACACGAACCATGGCATTTACAATTAAATTTTGAACAGACCAATATCGATGACTGTAAAAACACGAAACGAGTGGTAGAAGCGAGCGGGTTAGGGTTTGTTTAAACGAGTGGTTATATGATACCTGACGCCGTTAGATGTGACCAGAAATGCTTCGCGGAGTCGAACATATTCACGGGTTAGTGACCTGTAGGTGGCAAAAATTCGTGATCATATATGAGTGTCTACACCACGTAGTACCGATTTATGTGGTGAGGAACGAAAATAATCAATTTTGATATATATATAAAAACCTTCCTTTGGCCGTGGACGATGGATTTCGATTTTTATATCCATGTACTTATAATTATATGAATGTCCAAAGTGGGTAGTAGGTCACCATCTATATATATATATAAGTTATCGAAGTTTATGTAAGATTATATATATATATATATATATAAGTTATCGAAGTTTATGAAAGATTATATATATATATATATATATATATATATAAGTTATTAAAGTCATATATATATATATAAGTTCTTAAAGTTATATGTATGTGTATACAAGTTATTAGAGTTGGTGAAGAAAGAAAAGTGCCAATACTCATATATATAAGGGTACAGAAAAAAAAGGGGGATATTTATTATCCAAATTTTGTAAATAGACCTTGGACATAAAAATGTTGAAATGGAAATTGTTTACAACTAATTAAGAATCCTACTATCTCTTAACCCTACTTCAAGTCAAAGGGGTTGAAAAAAAATTTTTTTTTTGGAGGTGTGACAGATTGATCATGCATATTCAATCTCAAATCCTCAAGGAATATTGGAAGCACTTTTTTTAGAAGAATTGTAACGATTATTTGTTCGATCCGAGTTCTTTTAATATAATCCAAAATACCATTTCTGTTAAAAAGAAGAAGAAAAAAAAATAATATGAGATTGAGCTATGGAGGGTTAAAGTGGTTGGGATGGGATATACATTTCTTTTTTCACCCTTGGCATGAAAGGTGCTACCAAACCTTTTAATTTTTCAACTAATTTCCATCACCATAAGATTTAATATTTTTACTTAGTTACTTTGTCTTCGTATTAAATTTACTAATATGTTTTTTTCTTATTTTTTTTGCTTTCTTTATTTGCCAATATGTTTCCTCCCATAATTATAACAATATTTTTACAAAAGCTCATTTTCTCAACTTGTTTCTTGTAGATGGGGTGGACACATTAAGAAAAAAATTACATATATTTAGTACATAACTAAGAGAGTATAGTTAACATAAAGAATACAAATTATGAGCCTAGTCTAAGGAGTAGTTTCATAAATACATTGATTCCCTCCATTATATCATACATTGTATGAAATTTGAAACTTTTCCCTTCTTTTTTTCCTTTTTTTTCCTTTTGTTTGATAGCTTGTTCACAAATCGGCATGAAAAACTAGTGGCTTGAGAAACTTCAACCCAAGGGAGTATATAATAACAAAAAATCGACCAAAAAAAGCACCTATCTTTGGCCACACCAACCCACACTTATGGATTAAATTTTTCCTCCGTGGCAACAAACCGTGACCTTTTTACTATGGAGTGCCTTAATAAAAAACCTTATCACTAATCATATGAAATGCGAGTTATGATTTCTCACCTATGTTTCTTTAAATCATATGATTACAAGTACATATATGAATCCTAACCCATCACACCAAATGTACAACCCTCAACTTCACATTGAAATTTCTACTAAAATGGGGTTGACAATGACCACCCTCGACATTACATTGTAGCTTTAGAAGATAAAATTAAAAGATCCAATATACAACATATTATTTATTTTATAATATTAATGTGGTTTTAAATATTCTACAAAATATATGTCAATGGATTTGCATGATATTAACACACATGTACTTAAAATCCAAATTTAGATTGAAAAATTAAATAGACCGACCTATCATAGTGAGTGATTTATGATCCCTAGGAATTTAATGTTTTGTAAAAGTGACTTTTTTTAGTTGTTTCATGAGCTAAATTTACTTCCTCCTCACTGTGATTTAATCTATATATTGGTACAAAGGGTGTAAAGAAATTTTGTAAGAGAGCATAAAGATAAATAGTTATAAATGTGAAATTTAATATTTGTTCAATATTCAATTCCACAAAGCACACAGGGTGTAGAGAAGTCAGTGACGGGGTACACTGTTAAGGCACTCCATCTGCAAGGTCATCGGTTCGAAACCCATGGGTGATTAGGATTAGTCTAAACTACCAAAAAAAAATATTCAATTCCAAAAATTAGCACACCATGGGTAGTGTCAAGTTGCATTTGAATAAGGCTTATCTTTTAAAGTGCATGTCATCATATAATTAGTGATATTCATCCAAGAAAAAAATTCATGGAACTTTTATCTTCATGATTTATAGGTAATTTTTTCGGAGGATTTTACATTTGAATTGATTTTTCCCAAGGAAAACATAAATGTATTCCACTCACATTTTCCAAAATGCAATTGTGTCTTGCATGTATATGTATTTCAATTTTATCATTTTAATTATGTTTCTCGTATTTTATATTTGAAAGCATTATCCCATGACCAACAATTAAGTAAAGAATCAAGAAGACCTGTGTTAGATAATCTCAAGTCACACAGTGTATGTAGCACTCTCTAAGATGATCCAACATAACAATGTTGCTAAGTAATATTTCAACTTCTCTACAGACTAGATTTAAGTGTAAAAATTATCATTTGTAACTTGTATTAGAATATTTGTTTATATTTTTAAGTGGTTATTGACATTATATTCTCATGGAAATTTAAGTTAATTTTTTCCTTTATATGCATTGAATATTATTATTTATTATACATTTTCTACTTTTTTTACATTATAGAAAGGCCTATGCAGAAAAAAAATATCATAGCCTATCTTATATCACAATATGCTTCACAAGAAAAGGCTCAAGTTATCCCTTTGAATTAATGATCTTATTTCATTTTTATAAAGTACCATTTGAATTATATAGTTATGGATTAAAATTGATCTCTATGGATAAAATATAAATATATCTATTTACTTTATTATTGATAACTATTTGTACTCAAAAAGATCAGAAAGCCTCACCTAATGTATGTTAATGACAAAATATTAACATCAATAGTCATTTTTTAATGCATAATATAGGAGGAACAATCAAAAAATGAACTCAAAATATGAAACAAAACTGCATTGATGAATTAATTAATGGAAAATAACAAAGAATGTTCAAGTAAAGACTAAATTAACATAATAAATCCATGTATAATAAGATTGATTTAGAACCCTTTGAGTAGAAGTGGATGTATTAGATTTCTTTCCATCATAATGTGTAACACAATATTGCAATAAATGGAACTTGTTAAGTCACGTTGGCTTTAGTGTATCATGATTTCTCATTTTCACAAGTCTTGTCCACTAATCATGCTATGAATTTTGAAATTGCACTATCTCATACCCTAGATGTATTTATTTGGATGATAGAATAAAATATAGGTGGTAGTGGGATATTTTATCATCCTATCCAATCTTAGAACCTATAGACACATAAAAAAGAACTAAGATGTACACTAAAAATACTTCCCTGTTGATATATACTTTATGAAATTATGTGTTAGAAATTAGGATATCTATCCAATGTTCTAGTTATCTTGAGAGGAGAAAAAAGTTGATATGATAAAGACGAATAACCAAAACAAATTTTGGTTTAAACTAAATCTCCAAAATGAAGAGAATTACAAAAGTATCTTTGTTCCATTTTTAGGAATTTTACACAAATTTAGAAAAAGAAAGTTTTGCAACAAAATAATATGGAGGTGTTGCATATCGTTGATATATCCTTCAAACCAAATCAACTATTTTACTTTCAAAAATGTTCAACATTATATGGCTATATGACTTTGTATTTATTGATTTTTTCCATCTTGGTATGTATTCTTCTGATTATTATCATTTTCATTATTTACCATCATTATAATCGTTATTTATGTATGTGGAAACATACACTATTAATTTTATTATTACTCTTAACTTTTACTTGAAAAGGAGGTATTTTCCTATGCACAACTATTCAATATCATATATTTAAATAATGATATTATCGAAGACATAATATCATAAACAACCCTTTCAAGCATTACTAGAATTCAATATTTTATACACATTTGATATTTTATTAAATGTACCACCAAATTAATGCATTAACATACAATTGGATTTATCTCAGGTAGATGAAGAAATGATTATCATCCTTCCTACTAAGGTTTGATTCCCTCATAGAGAGTATATTTCTCTAATGGCTTTCATCCTTATTTTCGACTAGCCTTGTGGCCATAGTAATCTAGGGTTTTACCTATGTATCATCTTTGAAATGAGGGAAATTTTCCAAGGGTTTCCGTGAGATTTGTAACATGGAAAAAAGTACAATATATCAAGGAAACCTTAAGTGCCAATAAGTTTGTCCCTTATAAAAAAGTGGTCATACTAGTGTAAGTGTGGGAGAAGGTCATATATATCTAAATGTATGCAAGGGCCGACCATTTTTACTTTTATATATTAAAAAATACACGAAAAATTTGTGCCACTATAGATTCAACATAAACTAAACAAAGTATAATGTTACTAGTTACATGATTAATTAATTGATATTTCCATATGCAAAAGTACTAAAACAAATTTTGATTACTTATAGTTGTCTTACATGATCATATATTGTTACATTGAGCATTGTGATATCTAAAATAGAATAAAATGGAAACATTAATAATGTTAGTAATGGACTTCAAAAGCCAAAAAGAATCTCATATGTTTTTCTTTCCTCCCCTCCTTATGAGAAATATATTTATATTCCATATTAGGGACATACATATTTTGTTCCTATAGTGACTAATCACACTCAACAATAAGGCTCAAATAAATTACAACAAACCTCAACATGTGGCTTGAAAGAACTAAACCTAGGAGGGGAGAACAACAATTATTTCTCCCAACCACCTAAGATAAACCCAAATGAAAAAACACATCTCTTAAAGAATTTTGGAAAAAAAAATTAGAATAATTGTAACAATTATAGATTGGATCCAAGTTCTTTTAATATAACAAAAAATACCTATTTCTATTAAAACATAATGAAAATTAAATTATATGAGATTGATATAGGGAGAGGTAAAGGGGTTGGGAGGGGATATACATATCTTTAGTTTCCCTTGGCATGAAAGGCGCTACGAGAAATTTTAATTGTTCAACTAATTTCCATCACCATAAGACTTAATATTTTTTCTTAGTTACTTTGTCTTCATATTAAATTTACTAATATGTGTTCTCTTTACTTTTTTTCACTTTCGTTATTTACCAATGTGTGTCTCCCCATAATGATAACATTATCTTACAGAAGTTCATTTTATCAAACTTTTTTCTTAAGAAGTCATTGGTTCTTGTCGTTAAACTAGTGGTTCTATGACTAGTTCCAATACTAGTTAAGCAACTTAGGGTTCATTGGGTAATGGATATGGGACAACTCACTACGCAATTTTTTTTTTCTTGGGAGAAAAAATGAGGACTCAGTGGCTTTGAATTTTTATATGTATAATAATTTTGGTTTCGGTTCCTATAAGCATTAAGCACCCTACGATGAAATTTTTTAATCTTATAATAAATTCCCCACCAAATAAATTGCATTTCCACTCGTAATATCTCTATATAATATCAGTGGTACTAGTGCTCCCATAGAGGCTCTAAAATTGGTAACTCTCTATATTGATATCAATATGGAGATTGGTATAAGTATTTGGGGTTAGGTGATTATGAAAAGATGAAATTTCACCATCTTTTAATGAACTCCCCACTAGGTCAACCAACTCTCCACCGATAGAATATCTATATAATATAGGTGGTGCTCCCCTAAAGCTATGGAATTTCTAAATCCTGGAGAAACCAATCGACGTTGATCTCGTTCTGGAGCATGAGACTGTCTAAGGAATTAGACTATCATAAGAATTAAGATCTCACTCTCACGAATTTGACTCTCCGAGAGCTCATAAATTACTCAAGGCTGCACAATATGGATCTCAATAAACAAGTGGATAGGGATATTCTATATATAAATGTGTTAAGGACTAAGAAAAAGGGTATAGATAGGCCAAGGTTTGATTTTTTTAAACCCTAGAAGATAAATAGGCCACGCCATTTACAAAAAAAATATGTTTTCCTCTTTCTAAGATAAATGACTAAACTCTACTGATATTTACCCTTTCCTTCAAGAAGAACATAGCCATCAACAAAGAATACTAACCTTTCTTCTTAGGAATAGTTACTTTTCATTTGGAAGTCTAGAAACAGCTTCTTTAAAAATAATTGGAAACTCCCCATTCACTATTACAAAAGCACTGGAAACATTTATTTGTATCCTACATATAAAATTCCAACCCATCATAAAAGGAAACAAAACAAGGGTTTGGATTGAATTTAAAAGTAATTGAATAAAATTTTGACATGAATACCAAATCACTCTAAAAGTGAAATATTTGTTGATCAAGTTGGTGACTTAACTACGAGTGCATATTCTCCTTAACCATGAATTTCTCTCTCAGTTAAAAAAAATCGAAAAACATATAATGCAAACATTTATGCACACACAACACATTTACACAAAAAAACAAGTTGTAAGCATACAAAAACACTATAGAGTACATTAATTCATAGAACACTACAAAGTACAATACATTTATGGAGTACCCCTTAAGACAAACAAATTTTCGTCAAATTTCTTAAGAGAGAAAGAAAGATCTAACATAGTCCATTCTTAACCCATAGATTGAATATAGAAAAAAAAAATTTGAGGTTAAAAAAATGTCCCGAGGGAATGAATTAAACACACACAAAAATTAAGGGAACAAAAAGTACTCAATCACCTACTACGCTTCGTTACTTAACCCATTGAATAAACAAAGAAACCAAATCTGTCAAAATTCCCTATGGAATGTATTTCCCTTTGAGATAATTATAGGTTAATTAATTATGTCAGATCATCTAAATTTTTTTGCTTTTTTTTTGTTTTTAAATAAGTTTTTGGATGACGAATGTATTGAGCAAATAACAAGTAGATGTTTTAAACTTTGATTGTATTGAGTATTAAGAAAATGGTTGTTTCTTTACTTCAAAACAGTGATGTGATTTAGCATATGTGAAGGCAGAAACTATAAGAGGATATGATTAGCTATATATCTAGTTTGAATTTTATTTTATGCTAAATTATTTCTATTAGAACCATCTAAACATATTACAAAAATAGTATCAAAATATAGGAATACAAAAACTATTTATTTGAGATGTCACTGTCTTCAAGGAAGTGGTTGATGATGTGGCCCCAAAATGTGTTGCTTTTCTGGCATGTTGTTGGAGACGATATTTAATCAATAGTTTCAGATAACTGATCCCATCTTTCTTGACTTGGTATACCCTCATTAATTAACCTTATAAAAACTTCATCTAAAGTATATCTGTCAAAAGTATGCTTATTAATAAATATATGTTTGATTTCATGTCTAATTATTAAATGAAACTCTAAGGCCTCTAGAAATGCCTTTCCTGTCATATGACCTCTAATCCCTGCAAATTTATCTTTGTCAAATGAAATTGTCTAAAGTTTCTTGCAATACTCCTCGAAGTTGATTTACCTTTCATTTGGCACTACTAATCCTGGAAATCCTCTTTGATTTATCAGGTTGAATTTGATGTGAAATATTTGGAAAACACTATCCGAAGTTTGACACTTGGTTTCCAACACATTCAATAGATTATTCTTATGCAGAAATTTCTTGATTTCCAAAATGGTTTTTTCTCTACCTATGATATTAATATGTTCTAATTCTCCTCTTCTCTTTGAATTCAACACCTTAATCATATTTAAAGCTTTCGCTGGTTTTTGCTTAAGTTATTCCTTTCCCTGCTCAATGACTACTTTGCACTTAGTGATTATTTCTTCGTGTTCCAAAATAATATATATGGAGGGTCATACTTCATTCATAGCCTGACTTATTTCAATACAAATGCTTTCCTTCGCTTGGGCCAAGGTGTCTAACATCAATAACACACTCTCTAACTTCTGAAAATTCTTTGTTAGCCTGTGATATTTATGCATTTGTTCCATGTAAAGAGTATCATTATTTATCTTCTAAGCTTCTAGATTATTTAATTTCTCTAGAATATTTTCATTCTCTTACTTTTGTAGAGATAAATCCCACATAATTTTTCCTGGGTCACCTGCTGCTGATGTGGATTTTGTTGATGTTAATGAAGAACTTAGCTCTATGCCTGCAACTATGATAGGTACAACTGAAACTGGAATCATGGCCAACTGATTTGATTGTTCCTTCTCCTTCAGTAGACCTTCAATTTATTCCTCCATCTTATTGATTTGAATGTTCTACTCGATGATAAGTTTTATCATCTCCTCTCTATTTCATTCAATTTCCTCTATCTCCTTGGTTTGGGGATATTTTGTAGAAGGAAATTTGAGTTTCTTTCGAAGAGTTGCAATGTATTCATTCTTCTTATTAATAATTTATTCTACATATTTGACATCCTTAGGGTCATACCCAATCTTTATTACTTTATCTTCTAATGATTTTAGCTTAGTATATTTAGAAAAAGAGGAATGTTTCTCAATTTTCAACTGTGACTATACATTTGACATAGTTGTTCTCAAATTGGACAATGCCATGGCAGTGTTAGTCATGGTAGAGAAAATAATTTCTCCTAATTGTCTATGCATGTCCATTTGGTCAATGGGATGAATCTGATTTGCATCAAAATAGAATATGGTCTTCTTTTAATCAGAAGGGGCTTTGGGAAAAGGGACATGAGCCTATAGAAAATCCATCTAAATCCTTCCGTTTTCACTATCAAAAGCCATCAACAACCTACGTCGTGATGTAGAGGTATGTTTCCAAAAATGACTATAGACATTAGCCTTTAGAGCTTAATTCTTATCTTTAATCTCTAATAATTTAGAGAAAATAGTTTGATCACCATGTTCACTGGTTCCTACTAGTTGAATAATATCCATGGGATCTTGTGAGATTGAAAAGGAGGATGGGGTATTAGGAACATTTCCCTCTGCTACTATATAAACTTTTATATCACCCAAATCAATGATATCTAGCTCTTTTTGACTTTCCTCATTGGAAATGGTGAAATCTGTCTTTTTCTTCTTCTACTGGATAATGATTTATTTGGCAATGTTTGTAGAAGATGATGGTTCCTCTCTAGGCCTTTTCTATTGTTTGTCTTGAGAAATTGGATTTTACAGAGTGGGGGTAGAAAGAAACTGTGCCTTTGCTTCTTGCAGTGTGTTTTCTTCACACTGGTTTTGGTTCATGAATTTCTCAATCTCTGGCCTAGGAGTGTAAAGAAATGTTGTAAGAGAGCATAAAGAGAAATAGTTATAAATATTAAATTTAATATTTGTTCAATATTCAATTCCAAAATTAACACACCATGGTAGTGTCAAGTTGCATTTAAATAAGGCTTATCTTTGAAAGTGCATGTAGTCATATAATTAGTGATATTCATCCAAGAAAAAAATCCATGGGACTTTTATATTCATGATTTATAGGTAATTTGTTTGGAGGATTTTACATTTGAATTTATTTTTCCCAAGAAAAACATAAATGTATTCCACTCACATTTTCCAAAATGAGATTGTGTCTTGCATGTATATGTATTTCAATTTTATCACTTTAATTATGTTTCTCTTCATTTATATTTGAAATAATTATCCCATGACCAACTATAAAGTAAAAATTCAGCAAGACCTATGTTAGATAATCTCAAGTCACAGAGTGTACATGAACACTCCCTAAGATGATCCAACATGACAATGTTACTAAGTAATCTTCCAACTTCTCTACGGACTAGATTCAAGGGTAAAAATTAAACATTTGTAACTTGTATTAGAATATTTGCTTATATTTTCAAGTGTTTATTGACATTATATTCTCATGGAGATTTAAGTTAATTTTTTCCTTTATATGCATTCAATATTATTATTTATTATACATTTTCTATTTTTTTTACATTATAGAAAGGCATATGTAGAAAAAAAATCATATCCTATTTTATATCACAATATGCTTCACAAGAAAAGGCTCAAGTTATGCCTTTGAATTAATTATATCATTTCATTTTTATATAGTATCATTTGAAGTATATATTTATGGATTAAAATTTATCTCTATGGATAACATATAAATCTATCTCTTTACTTTATTAATGATAATCATTTGTACTCGAAACCCTCATAAATCCTCCCCTAATGTATGTTAATGACACAATATTAACATAAATAGTCATTTTTTACATTAGTAATATAGGAGGAACAATAAAAACATGAACTCAAAATATGAAAGAAATGTGCATAGATGAATTAATTAATGCAAGATAACAAATAATGTTGAAGTAAAGAGTATATTAATATAATAAATCCATGTATAATAAGAATGATTTAGAACCCTTTGAGTAGAAGTGGATGTATTATATTTCTCTCCATCATAGTTCTAGTTATCTTAAGGGGAAAAAAAAGTTAATATGAGAATAAAAAAATAACCACAACAAATTTTGGTTTAAACTGAATCTCCAACATGAGGAGAATTACGAAAGTTAATTCCTTACATTTTCAAAAATTTTAAATCAACTTAGAAGAATAAAGTTTGGCAACAAAATAATATGAAGGTGTTGCATATCGTTGATATCTATCCTTCAAACCAAATTTAATATTTTACTTTCAACAATGTTCAACGTTATATGGCTATATGAGTTTCTATTTATTGATTTTTTCCATCTTGGTATGTATTCTTCTGATTATTATCATTTTCATTCTTTACCATAGTTATAATCGTTATTTATGTATGTGTAAACATCTATTATTAATTTTATTATTCCTCTTAGCTTTTACTTTAAAAGTAGGTATTTGCCTATGCACAACTATTCAATATCATATATTTAAATAACAATACTATCGAAGATATAATATCATAAATAATCCTTTCAAGCTTTACTGGAATTCAACATTTTATTCACATTTGATATTTTATCAAATTTACAACGAAATTAATGCATTAACATACAATTGGATATATCTCAGGTGGATGGAGAAATGATTATCATCCTTCCCACGCAGGTTTGATTCCCACATGTGACATTTTGAGTTGATACAGAGTATATTTCTGTAATGTATTTGTTAGGTCCCTATATTACTAGTATAGTCCCTTATTGTTGTTAGTGTAACCCCCTTATTGTTATTGTTGTTCCCTTGTAACCCCCATATTGTTATTATTGTGCCCTTACATTATTATTGTTATGTCAGCTAGGATTACATTGTGGCCCCATGCACTCCTATATATAGAAAGGAGGTTTTTTCATTTGTATCATTAAAGAATTGTTCATTTATGTAATGTATTGAAGGTTTCTCCCTTGAAGTGGCTTAGTTATAAGTTTTTGATCTCTCTTTTCTTATATTTTTGGAGCTGGTTTCATAACATTTGGTATTAGACATTTGGATTCTAGGGTTTCGCTGCTCCAAACAGGTAATCGTGGTGTTTTCGCTATAAGTTTTCTTGTACAAAGTTACAGAATTTTAAACTTTTACAGAGCAAAGCCGAAATCCTGAGGAACGCCGTGTAAAAATTTTAGATCTTGCTTCGCAAAATTTTCATAGATATCATCTATGGAAGTTAGGTTTATTTGAGGCTCTTGAATTTCACTTAAACAGATCATTGTGGAATGTTCATTGTAGCTTTTGTTCTAGGGAGGTTTAGAAGCTGAAATGTTTAGAGAGAAAAGTTGAAATATTGAGGAACGTCGTATAAATATTTCAGATCTTGGTTACCAATATTTTCGGAGATATGATATTTGTAAGTTAAGGCTTGTTCAAGCTCCTGAATTTCATCTTAAAGAGGTGACCATGGGAAAATCGTCATAACTCTCTCTCTCTCTCTCTCTCTCTCTCTCTCTCTCTCTCTCTCTCTCTGAGCATCGGATAGGAATTATGTAAAAAGTTTCCATAAGTACACAGACTGTAGTTTTCTTTGTATCAATTTAATATCCTAAGGAGAAAATAGTGACATGTGGCACGCCATACAATTTCACTCTATTGAACCAGTCCATAGTTAGGTTATTGTGGGAGATTGGGAATAACTTTACCTTGAAAAATCCAAATTAGGTCAGATCTTTGTCATTCAAAAGAATATTGAGTGGGCTACTAAATTCAAAAATGGTTGGCCACAATATAATTTAGGTGTCTAACAACTTTATTCCCAAAGGTCTAGTACCTCTAGAAATCTTATGACCAAAATTATGTTCCCAAGTATCCAAGATCAATTTCACCTAAAGAGAATATTGAAGAATATAATATTGGAACACCTGAAGAATTCAAGAACATTAAAATCTCCGCATCTCTACCTCAGGAAATAAAAACTGAATATTGGAATAGTCTTAAAGATTACAAGGATTTTTTTTCTTGGTCTTATGCTGAATTAAAAACATAAGATACAACTCTCAGTGAGCATAAAATTCCTTTAAAATCTGAAGCAAAACACTATAAAGAAAAATAATGGAGAAACAATCTAGTCTTGATCCCTGTCATAGAGGAAGAACCTAAGAATTTACTTGATGCTCAAATCATAATTCGAATAAGATACACAGAGTGGGTAGCTAATTTAATTCCAGTTAGAAAGAAGAATGGGGAAATCAGAAACTGTGTAGATTTCAGGAAATTAAACAAGTCATCCTTAAAAGACATGTACCCATTACCCAAAATGGATTTGTTTTTTCAAAAAGTTTCAGGTCCAAATATACTTTCAATACTTGATGGGTATTTTGGATATAACCAGATAATGGTGAGTCCAGAGGATAGGGAGAAGCCTCGTTTCACTACTCCTTGGGGTACATTTATGTATGCCAAAATGCCCTTTGGATTAACAAATGTTGGAGAAACATTATAGAGAGCTACGGATTTATATTTTGTGGGTAAGATTAAAAATAAAAAATAAAAAATGTTGTTATATATCTTAATGACCTTACTGAATAAAAATTTAAAATACTTGATGAAATTTTTTGACAGGTCTAGAAAATTTGAGATATCACTAAATCACAAGAAGTATTTTCTTGCTACCAGAGAAGGGAAATTTCTCGGACACGTCATTTATAAGGAATGGGTGATAATTGACCCTAAAATGGTTTTAGCTATTCAAGCACTTTAATTTCTAGGGAAGAATAAGGAGAACCAAGCTTTTCTTCGAAACATTAATTGCCCGAGGAGATTCATTTCTAACTATGCTGAAATTTTTTAATGATATAACTGATATGTTGAAGAAGAGTTGTGAATTTAAGTGGACAATACTAGCCAAATATGCTTTTGACCAAATTAAAAAGTTCATTTTTAAAGCCCAAACATTAGCCAGCACTAATTATTTTGAACCCTTTGCAATATTTTCCTTTTCCTCTGAAACCACTTTAGTTATTGTCCTTTCGAAAAATAATTAATATGGATATGATTAACCTATACCATTTTTTAGTAAAGTCATGAGAGACATAGAATTTAAGTATGACATCATTGGAAAAGAGGCTTATTCCTTAGGCCAAGTGTTAAATTATTTTAAAATTTATGTCCTTCACTTAACCATTACTGCTTATGTTGCCAACAATGCTATGAAAATTGTCTTAACTCAACCAGACACTAATGGGAGAAGAGGAAGATTAATTACCCAAATACTTGAATTTGATATTAGTATCAAAAATAAAAAGTTGGTAAAAGGTCAAGGTTTGGCTAATGTTTTAGCTGAATCCAATTGTAAATTTTTGGGGATAAATTTTGTTTTTGAAATTTCAACACAGAAGAATCCACAAGAACCATCTCGAAAATCACAAGGGGATAATCCACAAGAATCTTTCAAAGACTCGGAAAGGAAGAATACACAAGAACCTTCATCTTCAATTCAATTAGTTCTTGTTTATATTGATGAGAAATTCATGTTGTCATAATGGTATTATGATATTGTAGATTTTCTTATAAAGATTGAGTGTCCTCAATTTTCAAAAAGTCAGTGTAAGACACTAAATTTAAAATCCATAAATTATTGTATCATCAATGTAAATTTATACAGGAAGGATCCACTCAATAACCTTTTTCTTTGTTTGACAGAAAGTGAAGCATAAGGGATTATTGAACAGTTTCATGCAGGTATATGTGGGGGACACTATGCCTGGAGATCTACAACATATAAAATAATGAGAGCATGATTCTATTAGCCTACTATGTTCTTACAAGTAGGAGAAAAGGTTAGGAGTTGTCAATGTAAAATGTTTGCTGGAAGGAAAAAACTAGCATCCCTTCCTTTGGTTCCAGTATTAGTTTCAACACCTTTCTTAGAGTGGCAGTTGGATTTCATAGGGTAAGTTCATCCATCATCAATTAACTAGCATAGATGGATACTAATTGAAAAATATTACTTCACCAAATGGGTAGAGGCCATTCTAGTTAGAAATGCCACAACCACTGTAGTCATCAAGTTTATTGAAGAAAACATTATGTCGAGGTTTGGATGTCCTCAGAAGATAGTAATAGATAATGAAACAACATCTAATAGTGTGAAAATGATTGAATTTTGTAAAAAATATCAAATTTTGTAGCATCATTATACTCCTTACTATCCATAGGGAAATGGTCTAGCAGAGTCATCAAACAAGAGTTTGGTCAAAGTTATCAAGAATACATTAGAGGATCATAAAAAGAATTGGGACAATCATCTCATTTATGCAGTTTGGGCTAACAGGATATCTCGAAAAATATCTACATGAAAATCTTCATTTCAATTCGTTTATAGTAAAGAAGTAATTTTTCCTACAAATATAAATTTCCCTGTTTTGGAATTTTTGCAAGAATTTAATGAAGAAAGTCATGATTTTTCTAGGAGAATCAATCAGATTATTGAAATTAATGAAAATAGGGATGAAATCCAACACAAGATTCGGAAATACGAGAAAAAAATGAAAAGTTTCTTTAATAGAAAATCTAGAGAAAAAAGTTTCAGAGAAGGATATTTAGTGTTAGGATGGGATGTTATGAGGGAAGAAAGAGGAAAACATGGAAATTTTGAAATCCTCTAGTTTGGACCTCTTAGTATTGCAGAAGTCAAGGGTAATAATACTTTCTTCATGTGGAATGTTGAAGGACAAGTTTCTTCATTTCTAGTCAAAGGAAGATATTTGAAGCACTACATTTAGTAGTGAAGATGCAGAAGAGTCATTCACACATTCATCATTATATATCTACCAGCTTGTTTGATTTTCAAATATGTTTGTTTTCTCAACAAAGACTCCATTAGCCCAAGGATAAGGCACTTAAATATTATAGTTATCTGCATCCTATAGGAGGAAGAAATCCCCAGTTGGAGCTGATGTTGTAGCATTTCTTTTTTTGAGAAGTTAGATATTGTAGAAGAAAATGGAAAGATTTAAAAATGTTAGGTTTGGATATGAATAGATGAAAATTAAAAAAATGTTAGGACTCATGTCAAAATAAAATAATAATTTCAAAAAATGATAGGATTAGATGCTTTAAAAAATGAAGGAAAAGGTATTTGAAAATGCTAGGCATGGATAGAAGCAATAAAAGAAATAAAATTTCTTAGTTTAAAATTAAAAAAATAAATAAGTTGTGTGCAGTTTTTTAGGATGACACAACCCAAAATAATTTTTTTTTTATCATACTTCTTAAACATGATAAAAATTATTTAAACTTATGCAATTTATATTAGGAAAAAAAAGTACACCAAACATTTTAATCTTGGTTGAACATTAGACTTAGGAAAATTAATGGAAGCTTGTTTTAAATGTGCCTAAAATAAGATTAGGATTAAAATATGTTTTATTAGCATTAATCGCTTCATTAATGGGTCAATTATTGTTGTAATAAAGCACATGTTAATTTTATTCTACATTTGTAACACAAAAAAAATCTTTTTTCATTTTGCATTATCATCGGACCAAATCTCAACAGTGGATCTCTTCCCTGCCCATATCAATGAATGGGAAGTCATTTTGCACCCCCTTTTTCTGTTTTGAATTAATAGTAGGGGGGTCTCAGAAGTAGTTTCCTTTTGGCGGGCCCCTTTCAAATGTTTCACTCCTTCGTCATTTCACACCCCCCACCCCCCACCCGCTGAATACTGCTTGCCATCAGCTACCCACTCCATAATCATCCTTTCCTTCCAATTGTTGTTTGACTTCCTTCCAACGTCCATATCCCAATGCCCACTCACCTCCTGCCACCTGTAGATGTTATGTTACGTCCACTCCCTTATCATTTCGTTCAAACATGTCATCACAAATGCTCCTTAACCATTATCAGCTGCTATTACTATGATCTGCTACATCACCATTTTCCGTTAAACCTCCACGTCTTGTTCGCTAATAGTAATTTCATATAATGGTTTGCAGAGATATAGTTTCAGTTTACAACTCCAATATGTATCACCATTGTCAAAAAAGTTATTCAGAGGCCTATCAGTTACTTACAAAGACTACCTTCATCTACTATCATTTTAGTAGAGAAATACCTCTTCTCTTTTACACTGCAGAAAGAAATCGCTCCCAAAGGAAAGGGTCAAAAACCAGTTACTGAAAAAACTTCAAATGTTTCTACCACCATAAATCTCGACCATGTCCCATTACTTGACCAATTTTTCAAGATTACAGAAACAAAATGTGAATTCGAGATATGTGAATTGCATCTTTGGTTAAAAATAAATATTTAAATAAAAAATATGGATTCAAGCTCTAGGAGACTTTATTGCCTCTATTCACCTTTCCTCAAACCCATCAGATCCCTGATCTAGTCACCTAGTGTCAAGCTAGCTATGATCCCCTTAAAAAAAATTAGTAGCTCAAAATAAAGACATTTTGATTTCTATTACATCTGATACCATAAATGAGATGTTTTCGATCCCACAAAGTGATTCCCTCAGGCATTTTTCCCAAGCTGCTCACATGGACTTATACCAAAAACTGATTTTTTCTCAAAGATCTCAGATTTTCAAAACATTTCTTCCAGATGATGTTGAAAATTCTGAAAAAGAACCCTCCTTACCCATCCACTATGTTTCATGAAGCAACCAATCACATTATTTCCTTAATTTCCTATTTTTTACACTATCAAAATGTTAGAACAATAGAAGAGTCAATTCTGGGTTGCTTTTCCATTTTCTTGAAAGACAATAAGCCAAACTTCATCTACAATTACAGAAAGCTCCTAGTTGTTAATATGCATGCACATATGATGAACTTGACTACACAAGGCATGTTCAAGTACACTTCTGTGCTATTTTGTATGTTTCTATTTCAGTAGGGGGATTCCTTACCAGTTAAGTTTCATAAACATGATGATCAAGGAATTAATCAATTATTCATTCATTGGACTCAATTGGTTAGATTCATTTCAACTAAATTTTTATTTGCAGATTTCATTGAGTCTTTAATTCATTCAGTTTCCTAGCTTTTAAGCAGTCAAAATGAGCCTAAGATTGGGCCAGACATCAAAAGGATACTTCATCTAAGTGATCAAGCTAAAATAAAAGACATGTATCTTTACCATAATTATACAGAGATCAGAGTATATGGTTGTGAATTGGCACCTTACAAGCTGCCCAAATAAGTTCCAATGAGACTTCTATCTCTTAAATATATTAGGAAAATGATTAACATGGATGAATTGCATTTTGTTTCAGGTAAAATAAAATTCCAGTTTAAGATCAAGACTAGGGTGGGCTCTTTCATATGCAACACTAGGACAACAGGAATTGGAGCAGATGCAATCCTCATGAGGATGGATTTTCATCCAAGTTTCACTCGGTCATATGATCCATTCAACATTATTTCTAATTTGAAGCTGGAACTAAAGACAACAACTTACAATCATACTCCTAGGTCAGAGATTGAGAAATTCATGAACCAAAATCAGTATGAAGAAAACACACTGCAAGAAGCAAAGGCACAGATTCTTTCTACCTCCACTCTACAAACTCCAATTTCTCAAGAAAAACAATAGAAAAGGCATAGACATGAACCATCATCTTCAAAAAAACATTCCCAAATAATTCATTATCCAATAGAAGAAGAAAAAGATGGATTTCACCATTTCCACCGAGGAAAGTTGGAAAGAGCCGGATATCATTGATTTGGGTGATACAGAAGTTTCTATAGAAGCAGATGGAAATTTTCCTAGTACCACATCCTCGTCTTTAGCTTCACAGGATCCCATGGATATTATTCAATCAGTAGGAACCAGTGAACACGGTGATCAAAATATTTTATCTAAATTTTTAGAGATTAAACATAAGAATGAAGCTCTAAAATCCAATGTCTATAGTCAATTATGGAAATAGACCTCTACATCACATCATAGGTTATTTATATCTTTTGATAGTGAAAAAGGAAGGATGCAGATGGAATTTTTATAGGCCTGTGTCCCTTTTCTCAAAGGTCCTTCTGATTACAAGAAGACCATATTCTATTTTGATGCAAATCATATTCACCCCATTGCCATAATGGACATCCACAAAAAGTCAGGAGAAATTTTTTTCTCTTCAATGGCTAACACTGCCATGGCATTGTCCAAATTGAGAAAAACTCTGTCAAATGTATAATCACAGTTGAAAATTGAGAAAAATTCCTCTTTTTCTAAATCTAATAAGCTAAAATCATTAGAATATATAGTAATAAAATTTGGGTATGACCCTAAGGATGTCAAATATGTAGAAGAAATTCTTAATAAGAAGAATTCATACATTGCACCTCTTCGAAAGCAACTCAAATTTCCTTCTATAGAAGATCCCCAAACTAAGGAGATAGAGGAAAGTGAACAAAATCGAGAGGAAATGATCAAACTTATCTATGAGTAGAACATTCAAATCAAGAAGATGGAGGAAAAAATTGAAGGTCTACTGAAGGAGAAGGAACAATCAACTCAGTTGGCCATGATTCCAATACCAGTTGCACCTATTGTAGTTGCTAGAGCTAAGTTCTTCATTAACAGAAAGAAAATCCACATCAGTAGAAGGTGACAAAAGAAAACTTATGCAGGATCTATCTCTACAAAAGCAGGAGAATGAAAAGATTCTTTTGAAATTCAAGAATCTAGAAGCTTAGAAGATAAAGAATGATACTCTTTACATGGAACAAATGCATAAATCTCACAGGTTAGCACTGAAATTTCAGAAGTTAGAGAATTTGTTATTGATGTTAGATACCTTGTCCCAAGCCAAGGAAAGCATCGGTACTTAAGTCAGGCTATGAATGAAGTATGACCCCCCATATATATTATTTTTGAACAGGAAGAACTAATCACTAAGTGCAAGCAGTCATTGAGCAGGAAAAGGAAGCACTTAAGCAAAAACCATCCAAAGCTTCAAATATGATTAAGGTGCTTTTATTCAAAGAGAAGATGAGAATTAGAACAACCAAGTGTCAAACTTTCGATAGTGTTGTCCAAATATTTTACATTAAGTTCAACCTGATAAATCAAAGAGGATTTCCAGGATTAATAGCGCCAAATGACAAGTTAATCATCTTGGAGGAGCATTTGAAGAAGCTTTAGACAATTTCAATTGACAAAGCCAAATTTTTAGGGATTAAAGGTTATATGAAAGGAAAGTCATTTCTCGAGGCCTTAGAGTTTTATTTTTAAATAAGACATGAAATAAAACATATATTTATTAATAAGCCTACTTTTGAGAGATATACTTAAGTAGATGAAGTTTTTAGAAGGCTGATTAATCTGGATATACCAAGTTAAGAAATATGGGATCACTTATATCTGAAAATATCAATTAAATTTCATCTCCAACATCATGCTAGCAAAGAAACACATTTTGGGGCCAATTCATCAACCACTTCCTTGAAGATAGTGACATCTCAACTCAACAGTTTTTGTATTCCTATATTTTGATACTATTTTTGTAATATGTTTAGTTGATTCTAGTAGAAAAAATCTAGTATAAATGACACTCCATTCGAGTTATTAAGGGTTTCACCCTTGGATGAGCACTTGTAAAGTATAATTTCATTAAGTTTCAATCATTGATGATGAATAAAAGGGTTCTGGATTTTTTTCGAACAATTTTTATCCTTCTAAGTTTTTCCAGTATTCATTTCATTCTGTTTCTGCATATATTTAAGTTTTATGGATATAAGTAGGTAAGAGAAAATTGTATCTCAGTCTATCTTAAATCCTCTAAAGTTATAATCTATTTTAGAGATTGATTTATTAGAATATCTGTATGTATAAGTCCCTCTATATCAATTAATTGTTAATAATATTCATAATGTTAAATATATTTTGATAAATTGTAAACATTGTTTGTCAGACTTTCATACTTATGATAAACTAAAAATCCAAACTAGATATATAGCTAATCATATTATCTTACAGTTTCTGCCTTCACATATGCTAAATCAAATCACTGTTTTTATGTAAAAAAACAACCCTTTTCTTAATACTCAATACAATCAAAGTTTAAAAAATATACTTGTTATTTTCTCAATACATTGGTCATCCAAAAACTTCTTTAAAAAAAATAAAAAATTTAGATGATCTAACATAATTAATTAACCTATAATTATGTCACAGGGAAATACATTCCATAGGGAATTTTGACGGATTTGTTTTCTTTTTTTATTCAGTGGGTTAAGTAGGGAAACGCAGTAGGTGATTGAGTACTTTTTGTTCCCTTAATTTTTGTGTGTGTTTAATTCATTCCGTGAGGACGTTTATGTGATCTCACAAAATTTGTTTCTATATTAAATCTATGGGTTAAGCATGGACTATGTTAGATCTTTATTTCTCTCTCAAGAAATTTTATGAAAAGTTGTTTGTCTTATGGCGTGCTCCATAAATGTATTGTACTTTGTAGTGTTGTATGCATTAATGTACTCTATAGTGTTTTTGTATGCTTACAATGTGTTTTTTTGTATAAATGTGTTATGTGTGCATAAATTTTTGTGTTATGTGTTTTTGGATTTCTGTTAATTGAGAGAGAAACTCATGGTTAAGAATAATATGCAATCATAGTTCAATGGCCAACTTGATCAACAAAGAATGCACTTTTAGAGTGATTTGGTATTCATGTCAAAATTTTATTCAATTATTTTTAAATTCAATCCAAGCCCTTTTTTTATTTCCTTTTATGATGGGTTGGAATTTTATATGTAGGATACAAAGCAATGTTTCCAGTGCTTTTGTAGCACTGAATGGGGAGTTTCCAATTCTTTTTCAACTAGCAGTTTCTAGACTTCCAAATGCAAAGGAAATATGCCTAAGAAGCAAGGTTAGTATTCTTTGTTGATGGCTATGTTCGCCTTGAAGGAAAGGGTAAATATCAGTAGAGTTTAGTCATTTATTTTAGAAAGAGGAAAACATATGTTTTTTGTAAATGGCCTAGCCTATTTATCTTCTAGGGTTTAAACAAATCAAACCTTGGCATTTTTATGCCCTTATTCTTAGTCCCTAACATATTTATCGATAAAATATCTCTATCCACTTTTTTATTTAGATCCATATTATGCAGCCTTGAGTAATCTATGAGCCCCCAAAGAATCAAATTTGCGAGAGAGAGATCCTAATTCTTATGACAGTCTAAGTCCTTAGAGAGTCATATGCTCCAGAACGAGATCGAGATCGATTTATTTCTCTGGGATTTACCAATTCCATAGCCTTAGGGGAGCACCACCTATATGATATAGATATTCTATCGGTGGAGAGTTGATTGACCTAGTGGGGAGTTCATTAAAAGATGGTGAAATTTCATCTTTTCATGATCACCTAACCGCAACTACTTATACCAATCTCCATATTGATATCAATATAGAGAGTTACCAATTTTAGAGCCTCTACAAGAGCACTAGTACCACTGATATTATATAGAGATCTTACCAGTGGAAATCCAATTTATTTAGTGGGGAATTAATTATAAGATGAAAAAACTTCATCATAGGGTTCTTAATGCTTATAGGAACCTAACCTGAAATACTTATACATATAAAAATTCAAAGCCACTAAGTCCTCCCTTTTTCTCCGAGGAAAAAAAAATTACATAGTGAGTTGTCCCATATCCATTACCCAATGAACCCCAACTTGCTTAACTATTATTGGAACTAGTCATAGAACCACTAGTTTAACGACCACAACTAATGACTTCTTAAGAAATTTTTTTGATAAAATGAACTTTTTTAAAATAATATTATCATTATGGGGAGACACACATTGGTAAATAACGAAAGTGAAAAAAATAAGGAGAACACATATTAGTAAATTTAATATGAAGACAAAGTAACTAAGAAAAAATATTAAGTCTTATGGTGATGGAAATTAGTTGAACAATTAAAAGGTCTAGTAGCACCTTTCATGCCAAGGGTGACAAAAGAAATTTATATCCCCTTCCATCCCCTTTACCTCGCCCTATATCAATCTCGTATAATTTAATTTTCATTTCGTTTTAATAGAAACAGGGATTTTGGATTATATTAAAATAACTTGTCCAATCTATAATTTTTACAATTCTTCTAATTTTTTTTTCCAAAATTCCTTAAGAAATGTGTTTTTTCATTTGGGTTTATCTTAGGTGGTTGGGAGAAATAATTGTTGTTCTCCCCACCTAGGTTCAGTTCTTGCAGGCCACATGTTGAGGTTTGTTGTAATGGATTTGAGCCTTATTGTTGAGTTTGATTAGTCCCTATATGAAGAAAACCTGTATGTTCCTAATATGGAATATAAATATATTTTTCATAAGGAGGGGAGGAAAGAAAAACATATGAGATTCTTTTTTTTTTTTTGAAGTCCATTACTAACATTATTAATGTTTCCATTTTATTCTATTTTAGATATCACAATGCTCAATGTAACAAGATCTGATCATGTAAGACAACTATAAGTAATCAAAATTTGTTCTAGTATTTTTGCATATGGAAATATTTATTAATTAATCAAGTAACTAGTAATTTTCTTGCAACCAGTGGAAACATTATCATGTTAGAATTATACTATGTTTATCGTATGTTGAATCTATAGTTGCACAAACATTTCGTGTATGATAGTAGTACAAATGGTTGTCCCTTGAATACATTTAGATATATATGACCTTCATCCACACTTACACTATTATGACCACTTTTTATAAAGGACAAACTTATTGGAACATAAGGTTTCCTTGACATATTGTATTTTTTTCAATGTTACCAATTTCAGGGAAACCCTTGGAAAATTTCCCTCATTTAAAATATGATACATAGTTAAAAATATACAAGGCTAGTCCACAATAAGGATGAAATCCGTTAGAGAAATATACTCTCTATGAGCTCAAAATGTCACATGTGGGAATCAAACCTTGGCAGGAAGGATGATAATCATTCCTTCATCCACCTGAGATAAATCCAATTGTATGTTAATTCATTAATTTAGTGGTACATTTGATAAAATACCAAATGTGAATAAAATATTGAATGCTAGTAAATCTTGAAAGGGTTGTTTATGATATTATATCTTCGATAATATAATTATTTAAATATATGGTATTGAATAGTTGAGAATAGGAAAATACCTCATTTTAAAGTAAAAGTTAAGAGGAATAGTAAAATTAAATAACAATTATAATGATGGTAAATAATGAAAAAGATAATAATCAGAAGAATACATACCAAGATGGAAAAAAATCAATAAATACAAAGTCATATACTCATATAATGTTGAGAATTGTTGAAATTAAAATATTAAATTTCATTTGAAGTAGCATATCAATGATATGCAAAACCTTCATATTATTTTGTGGCCAAACTTTCTTCTTCTAAATTTGTTTGAAATTTTTGAAAATGGAAGGAAGATACTTTCGTAAGTCTCTTCATTTTGGATATTCTATTTAAACCAAAATGTATTGTGGTGATTTGTATTTATCATATTAACTTTGTTTTTCCTCTCAATATAACTAGAACATTGGATAGCTATCTTAATTTCTAACATATAGTTTCATAAAGTATATATGGACAGGTAAGTATTTATAGTGTACATCTTCACTCTTTTTTATGTATCTATAGGTTCTAAGATTGGATAGGATGGTAAAATATCCCACTACCACCTATATTCTATTCTATAATCCTAATAAATATATCTATGATATGAAAGAGTGCAATTTCAAAATTGATAGCATGATTAGTGGACGAGACTTGTGAAAATGAGAAATCGTGATACACTAAAGCCAAAGTGACTTAACAGGTTCCATTTATTGCAATATTGTGTTACACATTATGCTGGAAAGAAATATAATACATCCACTTCTACTCAAAGGGTTCTAAATCGTTCTTATTATACATGGATTTATTATATAATATACTCTTTACTTGAACATACTTTGTTATCTTCCATTAATTAATTCATCAATGCACTTTTTTTTCATATTTTGAGTTATTTTTTTTGTTTTTCCTCCTATATTATGCATATAAAAAATGACTATCGATGTTAATATTGTGTCATTAACATACATTAGTGGAGGCTTTATGAGGTTTTTGAGTACAAATAATTATTATAGATAAAGTAAAGAGATATATTTATATGTTATCCATAGAGACAAATTTTAATCCATAACAATATACTTCGAATGATACTATATAAAAATGAAATGAGATCATTAATTCAAAGGCATAACTTGAGCCTTTTCATGTGAAACATATTGTGATATAAAATATAAAATTATATTTTTTCTATGTAGACCTTTCTATAATGTAAAAAAAAAAAACAATAGAAAATGTATAATAAATAATAAGATTCAATGCATATAAAAGAAAAAATTTACTTAAATTTCCATGAGAATGTAATGTCAATAAACACTTGAAAATATAAACAAATATTCTAATACAAGTTACAAATGATAATTTTTACCCTTGAATCTAGTCCATATAGAAGTTGAAAGATTACTTAGCAACATTATTATGTTGGACCATCTTAGAGATTGTTACATACACTCCGTGACTTGAGATTATCTAGCATAGGTCTTCCTAATTTTTTACGTAATTGTTGGTCATGGGATAATTCTTTCAAATGTAAAATAAGGGAAACATAATTGAAATGATAAAATTAGAATAAATATACATGCAAGACACAATTGCATTTTGGAAAATGTGAGTGGAATACATTTATGTTTTTCTTGGGAAAAATCAATTCAAATGTAAAATCCTCCAAGAAAATTACCTATAAATCATGAAGATAAAAGTTCCATGGATTTATTTCTTGGATGAATATCACTAATTATATGACGACATGCACTTTCAAAGGTAAGCCATATTCAAATGCAACCTAACACTACCCATGGTGTGCTAATTTGTGGAATTGAATATTGAACAAATATTAAATTCCATATTTAAAAATATTTATCTTTATGCTCTCCTGCAAAATTTCTTTACACCCTTTGTACCAATATATAGGTTAAATCATGGTGAGGAGGAAGTAAATTTAGCTCATGCAACAACTAAAAAAAGTCACTTTTAAAAAACATTAAATTCCTAGGGATCATAAGCCACTCACTATGATAAGTGGGTCTATTTAATTTTTCAATCTAAATTTGGATTTTAAGTAAATGTGTGTTAATATCATGCAAATCCATTGACATATATTTTGTAGGAGATTTAAATCCACATTAATATCAGAACATATATAATATGTTGTATATTGGTTTTTTTCATTGCATCTTCTAAAACTACATTGTAATGTCAAGGGTGGTCATTGTCAACCCCATTTTAGTAGAAATTACAATGTGAGTTTGAAGGTTGTACATTTGATGTGATGGGTTAAGATTCATATATGTACTCGTAATCATATGGTTTAAAGAAGCATAGGTGAGGAAGCATAACTCACATTTAGTATGATTAGTGATAAGGTGTTTTATTAAGGCACTCCATGGTAAAATGGTGACGGTTTTTTACCACACATGGAAAATTAATCCATAAGTATGGGTTGTTGTGGCCAATAATAGGTGATTTTTTTGGTTAATTTTGTTATATTTTATTTCCCTTGGGTTGAAGTTTCTCAAGCCACTATTTTTTCATGCCAAATTGTGAACAAGCTATCAAACAAAAGGAAAAAAAAGGAAAAAAAGAAGGGAAAAGTTTCAAATTTCATACAATGTATGATATAATGGAGGGAATCAATGTATTTATGAACCTACTCCTTAGACTGGGCTCATAACATGCATTCTTTATGTTAACTATACTCTCTTAGCTATGTACTAAATATATGTAAATTTTTTCTTAATGTGTCCACCCCATCTACAAGAAACAAATTGAGAAAATGAGCTTTTGTAAAAAAAATGTTATAATTATGGGAAGACACATATTGGTAAATAAAGAAAGCAAAAAAAATAAGAAAAAAGTATATTAGTAAATTTAATACGAAGACAAAGTAACTAAGTAAAAATATTAAATATTATGGTGATGGAAATTAGTTGAACAATTAAAAGGTTTGGTAGCACCTTTCATGCCAAGGGCAAAAAAAGCAATGCATATCCCATCCCAGCCCCTTTAACCCTCCCTAGCTCAATTTCATATTATTTTTTTTCCTTCTTCTTTTTAACAGAAATGGTATTTTGGATTATATTAAAAGAACTCGGATCGAAAAAATAATTGTTACAATTCTTCTAAAAAAAGTGCTTCCAAAATTCCTGGAGGATTTGAGATTGAACATGCATTATCAACCCAAATCCTTAATTTAGATCTCAATAAAAAAAATAAAAATTGTTACCATTCCAGCTAAATATTTTCCAAATACCTCTAATATCCAAATACATTTGCATCCCATTCTTAATTATTGATCATTATAACTTTGACTAGCTTCTCTTTTTTGTTTAGCTTCATCTAACTTCTTGTTTCCCTTGGTGAAGTATATATGTCCTTTTTCCTCACTTCGATCTAACCTGTGTTATCTACTATATCTAGAGGATCATTCTTGTAGTTATTATCTAGAATATTGTTTTCACCTTTAAGAGTATTATACAATTCTTCCTCTTTTACCTCATTTTCCTCAGAATTTTTTATTTTAGTCTTATTTTCTAAAGAGGAAGAGGAATCACCAAAAAATATCTAACTTGTCCTTGGCCACTTTTTGAATATTATCACAAGGTTTTTTTTTTTTTAGAATTATTTTCAATAGAATCATTTGGTTACCCAAACTTCTCCGGATTTTTATAGGCATCATTTATACATTCCACTGCAACATGGCTTGTTGTTGAGTTTCCATTAACTTGGTGGGATTCTTTGTTGGATTATAATGTCTCTTGTTGATTTTAATAGTTTTTGTGATCTAGGGGGAGTTCATATTTAAGTATCATTTAATGTTATGACTTGGAAACTTCCCACTATCTTGGTTTGAAACTATTTTACCTAGCTTTGATCTTTTGAGGTATGGGAAAATTTTTGAAAGAATGGATTGTTTTGTAATAAGCTCTACAGGGGGAAGAAATATTTTCATAGTCTATATTTTGCACCCATAGATAATTTAGGCTTGTCAGTTTGATTTAGCGAACAAATATTTAGTGAAGTACATTTGCACACAAATGTAAGCATATACAAGTTTCAAGTACTATTTATCGAATCCCTACACTAACAAAAATATACCTAAAGCATTTTTTATAGATTTCAATGATGGAAGATTCCACAGATCCAAAGGGATATTAGGAAGCCTTACCCAAACTAAACCAGTAGGAATTGAATGTGAAAAGGGGTCAAAAGAGGGGAACCATGGTTACATAGACAACCATGCATTTCTCTAGAACCACATACCATAACTATAGATCAACTCCTAATCTTTAGCTTTATCAATGATTGATAAAAAAACCATCTAGTCAATGCATAAATATTTGGCTCATCTGAAATTAACAATTTCTAGTGCTAAAAAATCTAGGAGTGAAGATCTACTAAAGATGGCATTAAATAATTAAATATGCATATCAAGCCACACTATGAGAAGAAATTTGCATCCTTGAAATCTTGAGCCATCAAAGGCACCGAAAAATCAAGGGACTTCACGAATTAATGTAGTTGAGAAATAAATCTCATTTGTAACTTTCGCAAAATTATGAAAATATGGGTGAAACATAAATTTACATGAGCCCTCTAGGGAGTGAGGAAGGAATAAACTATTTTTAGCATGTTCTAAACCAAAGGGTGTATTCAAGAAAATTTCCATCAATGCAAAGGATGGAGAAGCACACTTTACAACAATAATTCCTATAGTATATAAAAAAATGGGCTTGTCTCCATGGAGAAGGGTGAGCTCATCCCCTTAGCTAGGGTCGTGATCTTAAACCCATCCACCACAGAATGAATGGATGAGGTAATGATCAAAATAAAGGATGAATTCCCTAAGGATTTAAAGTTTCTGGTTTCCATGGAAGCTAGAAAATCTACGAGTATACTAGGTTCTTCGACGGATAAAGAGCAGTGAGATGATAATATAGTATAAGTGATGTCCACCATATGAAAATATCTCAAAGAGAGGGATGAGAATTGGTCAACAAGGGCCGAACCCTATCCAATACAATAAAGAAGCCCCACTCTACCATTAGCACATTATTTTTTCACTCCAAATATAATTTTTCTTATGTTATGTAAAGTGTGTAAAATTTTTTGTTTGTTTGTTTTGAGAATGAGGTGCATCTACCTAGGCCCCTACACCCTCATAATTTTTGCGAGTTAAATTTACTTCTTCCAATGTTTGAGATGCTCATGACCCTCCATCACATAGGTTACATATCGCTAAGAAATGTTCAAGCAACATGTCTAGCATGCTCATTTCCCATGTCATTGTTTTATTATTTAATTAATAAGACACATGCTCCATTACCAATTTCAATTCAACCCTAATTATTTAAGAAAATGTTTACTAATTAGAATGACTGCTGTGAACCACTATTCCTACATATATTACTTAAGCTTTTAACTATTTTTCTTTCCCATGCCACTTGAAACTAAGATCTTTTATTCTTAAATTGTTCACTTTTCTTCAAAATGACCCACAATTCCTTTAATGTAAAACAATGATTGAACTTGAGTGCCACTATGTATTTATTGCTATTTTTCAATGGATTCAAAGTCCACCATTTGGGTTAAGAGAGAAATTTTAACTTGGATATCTCTATTGCATAGAATTCATTTGAGCCACACAAATTCTATATAGTAAATGTGGTACAAAAATGGAGAAACATACTTAGTTGCAAATAATTATCCAACATACTTCTAGTAATGCATGATTGCACTATACTTGTCATCATGTCATTTCTGCAATGCACATGCATCCATAATGTGCCACAACACATAACCAATTGTCTCTCAAGAGATCCATTACAGGAATATATAATATGGAAATGTAGGTTTTTGATCCAATATAAGAAACACCCACTTAATTATGTATAGTGAATCCTTCTTTTGTGTTGGTTTCTAAAAAATCTCTATATTAAGTGGTTGTGAATGGACTTCTAATTTTGTGCATTAAACTCTATGTGTGATGGGGATTGCAATTTCTCTAGCAATATAAGGGTAGTTGATGTTCCCTTGCATTTTTTTTCAAGTGAATGAACTTATTTGATTCGAAACAAACTGTTTTTTTTCAAATAAATCTAGTTTCAAGGTGGCATTTATAAGTTTGAATAGCTCAAAAACAATTGTAAGCTAATGCATGGGCCAAGATGAAAAGTAGTGAAAATGGATATGTAGTTGTAAACCATCACAAAAAAATTCATGAAGCAAGATCATATAGCTACCGATAATGGATGGATGAACAATTATGAAGTGGAAGTCATCGAGTAGAAATTAGTTGAATTGATTGTGACAACTCACATGAAGAAGTGCATTGAATGGTTTACAATGTAATCAAGCAAGCTAGCAAGAAACACATGAAAGGGTGGGTTGTAATTACTTGATGAAATGAATATCATTTCAACTTTCAATATAGGAAATAATGGTTTGGAGAATATCTATGTTCGATTATGGTGTAATTATAAGATGAAGGAGAACAACATAAAGAACAAGATTGCTATATTTGTTCTATAAGGCACTGAACGTCATAAAAATACACACTCTTCTAAATCCATCAGAAAAATTATAGTTAAGTTGAATTTATTATGTTATTAATATAGTGGTATAAATATGTATGTTGAAAAAAAAATAAAAAAAATATAGTTTGTTAAATTAATTAAAATATATATTATCTCAGTGTAAGTTAGATATCCACGCTCATGTTATTAGTGCAAGACATTCCTCGGAAGCTTACATTGTTTGAAATAGAGTCATATAAGACACTCAATGTTCTCAATGTGCTCTCCAAAAAATATATTCGTTCAGGACAGCGCCATGTTTTTCTTTGAGAGATATTCAACTCTTGCTCAATGTAATCTTGGAAGAAAAGAAGAAAAACTTATTATGTACCTTCAAAGTGACATTATTCAGAAATTAATTACAAACATAACTTTTAATATAAAAACTACATCAATAATAGATTACAAAGAAAGGATCTAAAAATATATCAATGCAAATATTTGTTAGGTTGGTACTAACTCTTACAAGTATCTATTTTAGTTAGACAATTTTACTAAGTTTCCAATGGTATGTATAAACAATTGTTATCCATTTGAAAATACATAGGGAGAAGAAGAGTTTTGATTCCCTAGTCATGTCTCAAGAGAAAATCTCCCTCTACTACTAAATTTGAAATATCTAATAAAAATAATATTAAAAATATCTTTTTGCTACTAATAATAATATTTGGTTCTCATTATTTCATATATATAAAAAACAAAATAACTATTTCCAAAACTAATATATGATAATATTACATAAATTTTAAATAAATTTAAGTTTTACAATTATCACTATTTAAATTATTTATATTCCACTCAATAACACCACTAGTATTTACACCATTAACATTATTATATATATTTATATATATATATATATATATATATATATATATTCCATTGAGGCTTCGCACCATTAACGTTAAATATTAAATACATTGCAATCAATAACTTTAACCTAATAATGTTCTGCACATTGACAAAACTGTAACTTTCAACCAATACTGTTATTCACAGGGAAAAAACTTTGAAACGCAGGTAAAAAGAAAAACTACAGAATTGCATTTATGGATAAAAATGGAAAGTTATGGACGAGGATCATTAGGATTGAACTGTATTTGCACAAGTTTTAAAAAGCACAGTTTTAAAAAATATCATAAATTATATAATAGTAGTAGTGAGTTAAAAGATAGTTTAATGAATGGTAATTAAACGGTTGGTTTAACGAATGGTCTTTAAAATATTTGTTAACCCTAATTTTGAACGCAACGGTCCAAAAAAGACAATCATAAAACTCAAAAATTCACAATCATAAAACTCAAAAATTCCCAAGTCATGGTTTAATAAATGGTAATTAAAAGACTGTTTTAACTAATGGTAATTAAAAGATTTGTTAAAGTTAATTTTGGTCGCAACGGTCCAAAAAAGCAAGCATAAAACTCACTGGTTCCCAAGTCATTCTATACGAAAATCGGCAAACTCAAAAATTCCCAAGTCACGGTTTAATAAATGGTAATTAAAAGACTGGTTTAACTACTGGTAATTAAAAGATTGATTAAAGTTAATTTTGACCGCAACGGTCCAAAAAAGAAAGCATAAAACTCACTAGTTCCCGAGTCATTGTATACTGATGAATGGAGAATGAGAGGGATCCGTGAATGCGATGAATGAAGAATGAGAGGAGAAAATTCAGAACTGAAGATGAGAGGAGAAAATTCAGAAATGAAGAGGAGGTGATCGAAAGTTTTACACTCTGAAAACAATAGAAAGGGAGTAGGAGTTGGTAAGAGTTTGAGCAATTTTATGTTCCCTTAATTTATGTGTTCAATTCATTTTACACAGACATTTGTGTAACCTGAAAATTTATTTTCTCTGTCTACAGGTTCAAGCATGGGTGTTCTTTCTCTCTCAAGCACTCTGATGTAAATTTGTCTGTCTTATGGAGCGCTCCATAAATGTTTTGTGTAGTTTTGTATGCGTCAATATCATGTGTTGTGTTGTGGTATGTTTGTAATGTGTGCTGTGTTGTTGTAAGTGTTGTGTGTAAATGTTTGTTTTGTGTGTTTGGATTTGTGTTAATTGAGAGAGAAAGACTTGGGTGAGGAGAGGAGAATATGCACAGATAGTAGAGGGGCTATCTTTATCAACAAATAGTGATTTCAAAGTGAGTTGGTATTCATGGAGATATTTACTTTGGTTATTTTTAAATTAATTCCTGGTCCTTTCTTACGTTTCCTTTTCTGATAAGTTGGAATTTTAAATACAGGAGCTCTAACAGCATTTGCAACAGAAAATGTGGATTTTCCAGCTCTTTTGCAACCACGAGTTTTTAGAGTTTCGACAGCAAGTGAAAGATTCCGGGGAAGAAATGTTAGTATTCATTTTTGATGGCCTTGTTGTCCTCTATTTCTTGTTGCAGTGTAATAATATATGTCTTATATGTTTAGTCCCTCTATGTCTATTTTTGTACTTTGTGTCCGTGTGTGTTCACATAAATGTTGAGGCATTAGGTATTTTGTCATGTAACAAGTCATGTGGCAGGCTATTGACAACATTGGTCCCTCCAAATGCCCAATTGAACCTCTGTTTATTAGTCATTAACCTTTTCTCATTTCATGGCTGCTCTCTTTATTAGTAATTAACCTTACGACAGAGAAACAATATGTTATGTAGCCCTAAAACCGGCCTGTTCTTCACACATAGAGTAGCCCTAAACCCGGCCTGTTCGTGCAGCCTCCAAAGAGTCAGATGCTGGAGAGCGAGATCCGATCTCACTATCCCAAAATAGTGAGATCCTCGAGAGCGAGATGTCATCTGACTATCCCCAAATAGTCACATGCTCTAGAGCTGCGAGATCTGACTATCCCCAAATAGTTAGATGCTCGGGACCGAGATCTTATGCTTATGATCCTATGAGAAGGTGGTTGAGTCACTTGATAAGCACCGCCAAAAACCTGCATATATAGAGACACCCTACAGAGCTAGATTTAAACAATGGTGAGAAAGGCCCGACCCTTTTTGTTGATTGTGCAATTCAAAAGAGATATCTGGAAGAAACTTGAGATGTAGAGATTCGAGTGGTAGGGCTTAGGAGGAAAGAAGCTAGCTAGATAGCTCATAGCTGGAATTGTACTCCGTTCAAAGAACATTAGATTTAATTGGAATATTATTTAATTTAATTAGATTTTGAAAAAATCATCAGAGTTTCCCGCCCCATAAAGAACATGGCTCTGTGCTCAATACAATACGAAGCCACATCGGAAACCTAGAATACCCAAATATACTCGAAACCAATGCCTCGACGGAAATAGAGTTTGCCGTGGACTTCATATGTATCTTGACCAGTAGTGTAGGTGTAAGAGTTGAGGACTTCAAATGTATCTTTGTTACTTGTTTCTTTATTAAACCAAATTCTGCTTCAATGTCCATCTTTCGCATGCCTAATTGTCATCCTTCCACTTTCACGTTCCTTACACTTTCACATCAGGCCTCTTTGTTGTTATCCTTACACTTTCACGTCTAGCCTCTTTGATATTATCCTTATATATTCTGTTTATACAATTCTACCAAGTATAACGTGGTATATATATTCTGTTTAATCAATTCTAGCAATTATTGCGTGGTGCAACACCTGTTTATCAATACTCATCCCCTGTTCATCGATGAAAATATTCCCCTGTGCATTAATGTGTTTAGAAGCCAGCAAGAAGTGGACATTGGTTAGTTGTCAACAAGAAGTCATAACTGATTATGAGATGAACCCTTCACTCTTGCGTACAAATACAAATTTATTAATTATATCACAAGGGGTTATCAGGTAGTTTTATTAATTAGATCACAAAGTGTCTTAGCTTTCACTGTTTATTTTCTTTTAAGTTTACAATGTAACATTTAGTTTTACTCACAGAAATATATTAACCAGGAATCACTTTAATTTATTTAGAATTTCTAAAATAAACATGCCTTTTGATACCTTATATTTTATTATGCATTTTGTTACCTTATATTTTGTTATGATTAGTTATTCATTAGTTATATGTGTTTTTAATATGCAATTGTTAAATTTAGGTGTTATTATATAAAATTAGCAAATTATATTATATTATATTTATATTTTTTTCTTAATATTTTTCATGTATTTTGGGTTTATATAATATTTGTCATACATTATGGGTTTATATAATATGCATTTTTTTTATGAAATTAGTATTTTATTATGTTAAAAGTTGTTAGGAAGTGTTTGTATATTATATTATATACTAACAATATCTTTTCATGTTGTATGTTGCAGAAAATTTATCAATATTGAAGTTGCTCGGTGAACATATTATCTACTTTTATTTTTTGTAATGTTGTAATTAGAAAAAGTTATATATATTTTTTGTTTAGATGGGCCCATCAAAAAATGTACATGAACACAAACTATCATTAACAAAAGGAGTAGGCTCTTTCTTTTGTTTTGAAGGGGAATTCAACCCCTCCAAAAGGCTCTTAGGATGGTTAAATTGTAACCCTCCTTTGTGTTGTGTTCCTTGTGTTCATGGTTTTCACTATCTTTAGTTTATAGTAACTCCAATATGCAAAAACTAATATATATCATATTATTATAATAATAATTTAGAAACATATTTTAAACATCTTGCCAACACACACACAAATGGAAAAATTACTTTTATTCACTTAAATCACTTAACATTTTTTCAATGTTTTAAAGATCTTACCCACATACACACAAATTGTAAAATCACTCTTATTCACATAAATCACTTAACATTTTTACAATATTTTATGCGTCTTCCCAATGTGGACATAAAAGTCAAAATGACTCTTATTCACATATATTATATAACAATTATAACCTATTTATTTATTTTTTTTTGTTTTTTTTTTTATTGAACTATATATTTTTATTATAAATATGTTATATATATATATATATATGCATGCTTATATTAAATAAATATTATTTTATATTTACATTGATATTTTAATTAGATATGAATATATTATTTAGAGAATTTGTAAATATTTAAAGGTTTTTTATTATTTATTTGTATAAGTTTATTATGTTTAAATGCTTGTGTATTGGTTTTATTTTATATATCTATATATATATATATATATATTATTTTTATTAGTTTCATTTTTATAGTTAAAATTTCTTTGTAGAGCATTTTATTTTGGTATGGATTAATAAATAGAATATCTACTTTCATATGATGTGTGTGAATGTATTATTGAGAGTGATTTTATTTTTTTTATGTATTTCTCTATAATGTTTGTTCTTCTTTGTTTTTGAATGTCTCATTTTATATGCTTTTGAGTATGGGTATGAATGTATTCTCTATGTGTGTATGAATGTGTTCTTTGCTACATTTGTATGTGTGTGTCCTGTTTACTTGTATTCTTTGTATGTGTATGAATGTATTCTTTATGTCTATGAAATTCTTGTTTATATTTGCATGTGTCTTATTTAATTTTATTCTTTCTATGGGTATGAATGGGTTTTTTTTCTACATTAGTATGTGTCTTGTTTACTTGTATTATTTGTATGTGTATGAATGTATTCTTCATGTTTGTTTGAATCTGTTCTTTCCTACATTTGTATGTGTCTTGTTTACTTGTATTCTTTGTATGTCTATGAATGTATTATTCATGCGTGTATGAAATTCTTTGCTACATGTGTACTTGTCTTGTTTACATGTATTCTTCTTGTCTTGTTTACATGTATTCTTCGTATGTGTATGAATATATTCTTCATGTGTGTATGAAATTCTTTGCCACATTTGTATGTGTCTTGTTTACATGTACTCTTTGTATGTGTATGAATGTATTCTTCATGTGTGTATGAATCTATTATTACCTATATTTCTCTATGTATTATTTAGTTGTAGATACATAAGTGTGATATGCATGAATATACTTTATTTTTTAATTATCTATTTATATGATTATAAATAGAGTATCATTATTTCTATATATAAATATAGTATTTCCAATATTAACTCATAAATACATTAGTCTAAATATTTTTAAAAAAACTATTATCTTTTTTATTATTATTAATTTATAAATTTTTATTTTGTTTATTTATTTTTATTTTAATCAATTTTTTGTTCCTTTTATTTTTTTTTTCTATCAAATTTTTAAATATTAATCATATTAATGTATCACTTTAAAATGAAAAATAGTATAGGTATTACAATAACATTAAAAATTACTTAATATTATCCCTCATTGTACCACTCAATTAATGATTGTCACTCTATAAAGTATAATGCAAACCATAAGACTCAAGGTTCAAAACCCTTAAAAAGGAAAAACTAATAACATAATATTTATAATAGCATCAATATGTAATAACACATATAAATTAATTATTTAATATTAAAATCAATTCATTACAATAAATTTAATTGACTTTATTTAAAATTTTCATTAATTTTAATAATTAAAAAATAAAATAAAAATCATAACACTATATGTTGCAAAAATATTATTTCTGATTTTTTTTTAATGTTAATCAGTGTTTTCAAAATAATAAATAAAATAAGTACTTCCCAATCTTCATCACATGTATGAAATAATGTTAATTCTAAAATTTATAAAAAGTGTGATGTGGGTGAACATGTCACTTTGTGAGTGAAAGTCTGTAATGTTTGTGTGCACCCTTTGTCTGTCAATTGTGTGCATGTGTGCATGTGAGTGATTGTTCCTCATTGGCAATGGATTGTGATGGTGCGCGTCAGTGGTTAATCCCATGCTAATGATGGACTGTTTTTGGGGTCATATAAGCTCTCACCTTCACGTGGTTGACCCTGTTAGTAGAGATTTTACATCTCCAAACCAAGAAGAGGTTTCTATACAATAGTTTTAAATTTATTTAAAACATAACATTAACTTCAAAACTTTAAAATAATTTTTTAATAATATTTAAATGATATTTCCATTATTTTAAAAACCCATAAATATACCAACTTTATATATAGATATAGATATATATAAAATTTCTTCAACTTTATTAATTATAAACCTAACCTAATATAATTTAATTGTTAATTATTATTATGATTTATCATAAAAATATTTATAAAATATATATTATTTTATCTATCATTCACATTTAATTATTAAATCATAACAATAAAATAAATGTTATTTATTTTATTAAAATTAAAAATATATAAAATGTAATTAAAAAAATTTTAAAATTTCATGATTATTTATTTTATTAAACTTTAAAATAAGCAAAATTTAATTAAAAATTATTAAAAATTAATTTGTTAAATATTATTAAAAATTAAAAATAAAATAAATATATATTTGTTCTAAGACTTGCTCTCTAATTTATTATCGTAAAAATGTTGTAAAGTCCAAATAAATAAATAAACTAAATTAAATTAAATTAAGACATTAGTATAATGTAAACATTTTAACAAAGTCAAAATAAAATTAAAAATGGAAGTAAAAATAGCAAAATAAAAATAACTAATTATATTAAAAAATGTATGCTATTATATTTATCATTCACATTTAATTATTAAGTGATAATAATAAAAATAAATAAATTATGTTGTTATTTATTTTATTAAAACTTAAAATATATAAAAAGTAATTAAAAATAAAATAAAATTTAATTATTATGTATTTTATTAAAATTTAAAATATATAAAATTTAATTAAAAATTATTTAAAATTAATTTGTTAAATATTATTTAAAAATAAAAATAAATAATTATTATTATGTTTTATGATAAAAATATTTAGAAAATATATATATATTATTATATTTATCATTCACATTTAATTATTAAATCATAATAATACAAATACATAAATTATATTGTTATTTATTTTATTAAAATATATAAAATGTAATTAAAAAATGTTAAAATCTAATTATGGTTCATTTTATTAAACTTTAGAATATATAAAATATAATTAAAAATTATTTCAAATTAATTTGTTAAATATTATTTTAAAAAATTAAATAAATATATATTTGTGCTAAGTCTTTTTCTCTAATTTATTATGGTGGAAATGTTGTAAGGTTCAAATAAATAAATAAAATGAAAACATTAGTGCAACGTAAACATTTTAACTAAGTCAAAATAAAAAATGGAAGTAAAAATAGAAAAATAAAAATAAACTAATACTAAAAATAAAACTATTCATGTGGAACATAGTCTATTTAAAATGTGAAATTAAGCTAGCCTAGTCTATTTAAAATGTGAAATTAAACTAGTCTATATCAACTACACAATATTAAAATATCAAAAGAGAGATTAAATCTCTTTTCATTCTTAAAAAAAGTTTCTATTTGAAGAAATTTGATCAATATTGATGATATCCTGTGTTAAAATGAAGTCTATATTTCTTATATTAGTATCCTACTTTTTCATTTTATCATATGTTTTACAATTATAAAATAAACAAATATAATGTCAACAAAATTTTAAAATATATATTTAATAAAATATATATACATATACCATTCATGATGGCTTAGTCTATATATTCGATGAAAAACAAAGTCTATATATTGAAGGAAAAAGAAAAATACTAATATATTATTATATTTATAAAAAACTTTTAATTATTAAAACATAATCATAATATCTTATAATAAATTTTAAAAACATTGAATATTTATTCTACTAAAGTTTAAAATATAATTAAACCAACATTTAAAGTTATATCATTAAATATAAAAAAAGAATCATTTCAATAAATATTTAAAAATATATATATATTTATTTAACCAAAGTTTAAAATATAATTAAACACCATTTTAAAATTATATCACTAAATATTAAAAAGAATCATTTCAAAAAATGTTCAAAAAATAATTAAATCATAATAATCATATATTATTTTATTTAAAGCACAATATTATAAAACATAACTTTAACATTGAAACATTTTAAGATACAATATTTTAATAATGCATTAATAATATTTTATAAAATTTTAATAAAATAATTAAGAAAATATTTATTTTATTAAATTTTAAAATATTTAAAAGTACATGGTTGGCATTTGGCATAAGTGTATCTCTTTTTTTTGTAAGTAAGCTGATATATTAGATCACAATAGTATAAAAAAAGTTACAAAAAGAGCTGCCATTACCCGAAGGTAGGAACGCAGGCTAGCCGAAACAGCCCGAAGGCACAGACACAAAAACTGTGGTCAGGAGATAGACAAATAGAAATAACAGAAGCTGACAGATCCGCCAAACAAAACTAACTTGCGATAAGACTGTAAAGTAAGAACTGGCCCTCCACACAGGGATGCCATCATATAGCAATTTAAAACTGATAAAGAAATAACAAATAAATAGGGAAGTACACAGACTAGCAAAAGGAAATAATTCGGTAGGAGACGAAAGGTCCATTTAAACATTACCTAGTCCTTCAGACGCACTTGGCCCCGCTGCACTAGGACCCGCCACACTTGGACTCACTGCATTCTGACCCGCTACACTAGGACCCACTTCATCTTTACTCTGAGGCACATTCCGAGGACAGTGGCAGTGGATAATGGTGGTCTTGGAGTTGTCGGTCAGGATTTCTATAGAAAAATTTAAAGCATAACGCAGGTACAACTCAAAGAGCTGAATGAAACCTTCAAGGCAGCTGGTGAGCATCTTCATCTGCTCATTGAGTCTATTGAAGGAGACTTCTAGCTTGTCCAGACGGGCTGAATTCTTCGCTAAGGCCATAGAGTGAGCATGGAAGGCCTCTTTTACCGTCGCGCCTTGACTGCTGAGGGATTTGGCAAGTAGAGTTTTCATATGCCACACCATTTCCTGTGTTCTCAGAAATTGTGTGGCATGCGTGTTCGGGGTACCAGGATCTTTGATCCAGTCCATCTCCTCCTCGATGCCCTTACTGTTTAAACTAGTTCTGGCATGACTAGCCTCCTTTTCGAGATCATGGATAATAGTTTTTCCTTTGTCGGGGATCGATTTCTCAAACCTGTCTCGAGTCCACTTGAAATTCTTTGCAGCCTTTGAGCTACGAAGAACTCACTCAGACATGGCGGAAAACACCAAACTAGAGGAAAAGAGAGTGAAACTAGTAACAGAAACTGCGCAGCAAAGCCTAAAACCAAAGTTGAACCATGAACTATGCTGAGGGAACCTGTGAGGAATAGAATTAATATATAGAGGAGAGGCCCAGAGCGCAATATAATGGTAAGTGGAAGCCGCCCCATCCCGCCAGCCGCCATCCTGGATTCCCCTAAGGTGAGCTCCGATCGGCCAATTATGAGAGCGCATGCCAAACAGGAAACCAAGAACAAACCTCAAGAGCCAGGGCCACGTGTCTGATCTTCCCTTACACTTATTCTAATTCTCGAAATTGCTCTGATAATTCCATCTTTTCTGAAGCTTGATAAGGTACAAATGTCTGAGCTGCACACTCTGAATAACAAAGAACATTGAAATCCTGATCTGTAGAACCCACATGAATCATTGATGATCAGTAATCTAAAGGTTATTCACCATCCTAGATGTACCTGAAAGTTCTTGTCTCCAAATAAGCGTGCATTCATCATAGAGCGCAAGACAGGTAACATCGTGCCAACAAGTGTCGATGATGTCATGTGGGTGGTTGACCGCATGGTTAGCCAGGGCATCCACCAAAGCACTATCATTTTTCCAAATAGCCTAAAGGATGATACCTTTGAGAATAGTGAGATGTTTGGCTATGAGATTGGTAACCATGGCTAATAGCCAATGTTTGGAAACCCTATCCAGCCGAGTGCCATTTTGAATCTTCCTAGCCGCAGAGATAGCTAGAAGGGAATCACCTTCCACCACTGCTGCTCCATTTCTCGTATGAATAAGGTTCTTTAGGCCCTGTTCCAAGGCAGAAAACTCCACTTCATTGTTTGTGGATTCTCCCAGGGACAAGCTAAAAATGTGGAGAATTCTGACTTTATCATTGCGAATGACACCACCATATCCAGCCGAGCTAGGGTTTCCCCTGGAGGCTCCATTGAAATTCAGATTGAGAAAACCCGGAGTAGGATGCTTCCAGGGCTGCTGAGATGGAGGAGGTTGAGGCCACTGCGCAGGGGAATTGAGGTTCATGGCCACCCCTAACCCAAAAATTGGTAAGATACGCTTGTCATATTCTAAAATTTTCTCCGTCTAAGAAGCTTTGTTGTGGGTTAGAACTGTTTCTTTCATATTCTACATAATGGTTAATTTTTTCATCTTCATTCCTAGTCTCTTACTGAAAGACTCGACTGTTTCGTTCTTTCTAAGTAGACCAAGCAATGAACCCAAGGCTTAGTTTCCATAGGTTGTTGACAGTGTCACATTTAGAAAAAATTGACCTCTAATTAACTATTGTATTCTGAATGGAAACCCTATCTCTGTCTGTATGCCTAAAGATGTCCTGCATCCACAACCAAAGATTATTCGTCCACTAGCAAGTGTTGAGGAGATGGTTCATGGCTTCCTTTGCGCTCAAATAGAGTGGACAACAGGAGGGTCCATAGAAGCCCTTTTTGCGGAGGTTCTCCCAAGTTAGGGTTTTCCATTGTAAAAGTGTCCATAAGAAGGTTTTAATTTTTGGCCACAAAATTACATCCCAAACATTCTCATGCCCTTGCATCTTCTCTTCCAGATGATGTTGTTCGATGTAGAGCTTAGCTTCCTTTAGGTTATAAGTTCCTCCCTCCAATTTTCCCCACCTTAGCTAGTCATCCTCCAATGAATGTCGGATTTTGCAAGATTCCAACGAGGAAAAAAAGGAGAGAGAATGGTTGGCCATATCATATGAATCAAAGGGTATATTGAGGTTCCATTGTCTCCAATGAGGGTTCTCCCTGTTGTCTTCCTAGTACTGAAAAACTCAAAAATTTTCTTGTTCTTGGTATTTTATTTGAAGGGAGAGATATTCAAGGCACTCCAGCTTAGGTAATTGTTGCCAAGCATCCTCCTAGAAAAGGGCCATTTTTCCATTTCAAATTTCCCAAAAGAAGTGATTGGAGATAGTATTTTTGTTAGCTTTTGCTAGGTTCTAGATGGGGGAGCCAGCTTGAATATTCGTCATTCTCATGAGTTCTTGCTGATTCCAATCCTCAACATACTTAGCTTTCCACATTCCATCCCAGGGAAAAGTAGGATATTTTATCCACCTCCACCAAATCTTTTCCCCACTGGCTTTATTCACAGTTTATGGGTTGCAGAGCCCAAGACCCCGCAGAATTTTGGGTTTACAAAGTTTCTCCCAAGCCACAAGAGCCCACTTTTGTTTGACCATTCTACCCAACCAAAGGAAGGTCCGATGAATATTTCTGATCTTTTGAAGGAATCCTTTGGGCACTGGTAGGATGGAGAGCATGAACTAAGCAATAGCTTGAAGAATAGCCTTGGTCATAGTTAGGCAACCAGTGAAGTTAAGGACTCTGCTAGTCCAGCTATTACAATTGGCTTCGAGCTTTGAGAGCAGCTTCTCCTAGTGGAGCTTTTGCCAAGGATTATCAATGAGAGGGATGCCAAGGTATTTGAAGGGAAGGCATCTTCTACTAAACCCTAAAATCATCATGATATGCCTTTGGATTGTCAGAGGAGTGTTGAAAAAGAAAATGGAAGATTTATCAAGATTTAGGTCCATACCTGAAGCTAAACAGAATAGATCCAGAATGGCTTTGAACCCTAGAGCTTCCTTGACCGTGGGGGTACCATGAAGCATGGTATCATCCACAAACTGTTGATGAGTGATGGGAGGGAAGTTTGACAGGGGCTGGAGACCCTTTATGGAGTTGCTGGCATGAGCTGTTTTGATTATTATACTTAGGCTTTCCATGACAATGACAAACAGGAAAGGGGAGATGGGATCTCCTTGGCGGATACCACGGGAGGGGGTGAAGGGGAAAGAAGGTGCACCATTAACCAGGATGTAATAGCTAGGGGTTTTGACCAAGGCTAAAATCCACTTGATCCACCTTTGATAGAAACCAAAAGCAGCTAGAATATCCTCAATAAAATCCCAACTGACCTTATCATAGGCCTTGGAAAGATCCAGCTGAATGATCATTCCAGCTTTTTTCTGTGCTTGAAGAGTATGAATCATCTCCTAAGCAAGTAAAACATTATCCAAGATCTTCCTTCCTTCAACATAGCTAGATTTCTCCTCATAGATGATGCAGGGGAGAATGGGTTTTAATCTATTGGCCATGACTTTAGAGATGATCTTGTAGAGCACATTACATAAAGCAATGAGTCAGAATTTAGAAGGGGTGTTGTTCATTTCCTCCTTCAGAATCAGGGCAATAAAAGTGGAGTTAAGGGACCCGAGGATGGAGTTTGACTTGCGGGAGTCTTCCACCACCGCCCAAACTTCGAGCTAAACGATATCCCAACAAGCTTTAAAAAAATCTATAGTGAAGCCATCCGACCTAGGTGCCTTGCCATTAAGCATTTCTTTCACTACCTCTTCCACTTCCTCCAATGTAACTGGGTGGTTTAGGGATTTATTTTGATCTTCTGTAATGAGCTACGGAATAGATTTCAAGACCTCCCTTCTAGCCTCAGTTCTATCAATCTCAGGTTCAGTAGAAATATGGCTGAAATGGTCGACGAGGAGAGAAGAAATGTCCTGATGAGAGCTAAGGGGGTTTCCTAGCTCATCCATTAGACTGGTGATTTTGTTAGCACATCTGTAGTCCACTGTCGAGAGATGGAAAAAATGAGTATTCTTTTCCCCCAACTTGAGCCACTAGATACGAGATTTCTGCTTCCATAAGATTTCTTCCTATTGACATCTCTCATTCCATTTTAGCATGAGGATCTGTTCCTGGATGATAGTATCTTGGTTGATGTTTCTAGTGAGCCACTCGGTATGGATCTAAGCCAATTGGTCCTCTAAGGCTTTTTTATCTTTGAAGATATCGCCAAAGACCTCTTGGTTCTAGGATCTGAGACGAGGCTTGATGTGCCTTAACTGAGCCTGCAGCCTGTACATTCTGGTGCCTTGGGTTTCCAGCAGTTCTTGCCACCAAGATTTGATGTTATTTAAGAATTCAAGATGGCCTAACCAAAATCTTTCAAATATGAAAGTCCTATTCTTTGGAGTCCCAAGGATGGCTGCATCCAGAGTAACAGGCCAATGGTCTGACCCTCCACAAGGAATGATATCTGACTCAATAGTGACCCCCTCCATTAGGATGGAATCCACATTGAGAAAATGATCTAGTCTGGAGGCAATCTGTCTGTCCCCTCCCCACTTGTTATTCCAGGTGAACATGCCATTCTTGGGTAGGATATCCACTAAGTTGGCTTCTTTGATGAAATTGTTGAAGGCTTCAACATCCCTATTTAAAGTCCTCATACCACCCTTCTTTTTTGCCAACGTTGTAATCATGTTGAAATCTCGACCATAAGTGGCTTTAGCAGTTGGATGTCTTTGATGCAATTCTGAGAGACTGTTTAATGGAGTCATTTTGTCCTCTAATTTTTGGGGACTGTAGACATTTGTGCAAACAAAGGTGTTGGCTTCCCTGATAATTTGCACCTTCAGAGAGATTTAAGATCTAGTAGCCTCAACACTGATAAGATATATGGAATGAGGATTCCAAAAGGTGGCTAGACCACCCATCAATCCATGACCTTCTACTTCTGTGTAATTCATTCATTTGCCAATGTTTTTGCAGATTCCTTTGATCTTCAAAATAGAAAATTTGGTTTCCTGTAAGAAAATCATATCTAGGTTTTCATTTTTAATCTTATTTTTCAGTAGTCTTTGTTTCCATTGGTTATTAAGCCCTCTTGCATTCCATGAGATAATTTTCATGATTAAAAAATTTAAGAGGTGAATGTGAAAGCCTCAAGGGTTTTCATCTTACCCGAGTTGAGGAGAAGCTGACCAAGCTCAAAAAGTGCTTCCTTATTCGTTCTACGTCCTCTTTTCTTTCTATGTTTGACACTATTGTTGGTGAGGTGCAAACCCTGAGCACTAACTCCAAGACTCTTGGTGGCTCCATGACAACCCTTTAGTCCTTGTAGTTAGGCATGTTGTCTTGATAAGAATAAGTAGTTTATCCTATCTATTTCCTCCTCAGGGACATGTTCCATTCCTTTCTTCTTCCATTGTTCCACCATGGAGTTGAGATCCATATCTTCCTTCTTGAGGATGTCACTAAGCTCCATATCCTCTGTTCCCAACTCACTACATATCATTTCTGCATCTCCTTCTAGGTCCGTTGTTTGATTGGTTCCTAGTGCACTCTCCTTGGTAAACTCCGTTTAGGGAGCTATGTCAGCCTGTGTGGGAATGTTCAAGGCTTGTTGCTGATGGTCTTGTGTTTGCAGGGTATTAGAAACAATGGACCCATCTGCCAAGATCTCAAAGGTGTTGCTCGTGGCTCTAAAGGAGGCTCCTGCTTTCGGTTGGGCTCTCCTATTGGCTCTCTATTTGCCATTTGGACAAGTGAAACTGTCTTGATTCTTCATTGATGACTCTTTGGGTTTCTCAGCCATTTTGTTCATAGGGAATTCCCTAAACAGGTTACCATGTTCATGGAACTTCCGACAGTGGAAGGGGATTTCTTCATAATCTATGGCTTGAAAAAACATCTCATCCCTGAATTCTAACCATAACCCATCATGTAAAGCACTAGAGACATCCATTTCAACACAGATATGGGCACAAGAAGTATACCTTTTTTTTAGAGTGGCCTCAGAGGCTTGGATGAAGGTCCCCAATGTGTTGCCAATCTATTCCAAGGTCACAAGTCATCTATAGTCAATAGGAAGAGAGAAAAAATGAATCCAAACTGGAACATGCGTGAAAGTTTCCTGTTCCAGAGCAAAGTTTAGCTTCCATAGTCTCATATAGAGGCCAACCAAAGCATAAAAGTAAGGGCTGCCATCAAATATGTGGCCTCCATCCTCTAGGTTTGCAAAGACGACCATGAAAAAACCCTTTTCTCCTAGGTGTAGCTTTACATCTCCCATTGGCTTCCACTGTTGACGGATCCAAAGGCACAATTCTTTCTCTGTGGGCCAGAACCCGATAAATTTACAAATGACAGCGTGGATAGACATGTGGTCATGGTAATCTTGTAGCTCCAGATTAGAGATGATAACCTTTATACCTTCTTTGGCTTTGGGCTTACAGTGACCCATGTCCTCCAACTTCTGGTCATTAGTGTTTGAACCACCCAACGTCGCCTCATGGTGGGCCTGTGCCTCGGTTCCCTCAGAACCATTGTCTTTTCTCTCTGTTTCTAGAGTTTTTCTATCAGGAATGGAGTCCCTTTTGTCTTTTCCTTCCAGAATCTTGATGTTAATTGTCTGTTTCTGCTGTCCCTTTTGTCTTTTCCTTCCAAAATCTTGATGTTAATTGTATGTTTCTTCTGTTGGGTTTCCTTTGTATACCCTCCTGCCTTTTTTTTTTCCTTTTAACTACTCTTTCTCCAAACTGGAAGAACTAGAGATCTACACCCCTTCTAGAGGACCTTTTCCTTTTTCCATCATTACGTGTTAAAAATATGGGGTCCCCTGGACCCTTGCTTTGTGCATGTGCTGGGCCAGGGCCAACCCCCGCTGACGAAAACCTGCAAATCAGGGCCCTGCCCTCCTCCAGATTTTTGAAGAAAAACTAGCCGCTTGTAGAAGCATTCGAACCATAGCACCCGAGACGAGCAAAAGGGTTTTTTACACAGTCAAGTGGGCACGTAAGTAATTGTATCTCATTTTCATTTATCTCTTGAAATGTAAACCAAAAATTATACTTATGAGTAATCTAAAAATTCTAAAAAGAAATTACTTTTCTTAAAATACTATCAGTGTGCAAGTATATAAAAAATGATATGTTCTCTATTTCTTAATGGTTAATCAAAAGACTTAGAAATTAAAGTGGAGGAATAATTCATCATGGTTTAGTGTAAAATTTTGAAGCTTTGTAGATTTTAATTTTTTAGGTTAGTATTAGTGAATGTACAACACAAATAGTGTAGATATCGTAGTATTTTGTTCAAAAGCTTAAGGTTAGAATATATGGTTATTAATACATACTCCATTTCCACCATATAAACTAGTTTCAACTTCCTTATGCAAATCATATATTTAAACTTAGCTTTAACTTAAGGTTACTTAATGCAATAATTATTCTCAATTCTCATTAATATATAACATTTTAAAAAAATATCTTAGATATTTTTATCTTTCTAAACTTTGTCAAATTATCTTAATTTGTTATCTTAATTCTAATAAACTTTAACCAAGGTGAATTTGGGAAAGTAGTCCAAAATTTCAATGAGGCAAGAAAAGAAGGGAAATGAGCAATCATTAGGAATATAAAAGCTATTATTAAAGTTAGTATCCCAAACACAAATAATAAATAAATACTAGCATCAATCTTGTTCCTCTTCTAGAATTATCGTGGTTTTCCATGGTGTAAAAATACTATATAAAGCTCAACCGAGAGTGATATTGATCTCATTCTTTTAGTTTAAACTTTTTATCAATACTCTTCCCCTATTCATCCATGAAAAAAATCCCCTGTTCATTGATATGTTTCAAAGTAAAGAGGAAGGGGACATTGGTTAGTTGTCAAGAGAAAGTCATAACCGGTTATGAGATGAACCCTTCACTCTTGCGCAGTTTCAAAACACAACACAACAGATATGCAATAGTGGGCAATCAGAATGTCATGATGATGAGATAAAACAATCATACGGCATGTCCTACAACTAGTTTCATGTGGAAACTCTTAGATAATCAAAGATTATTTTTCCTATCTATTATTAACGTAGTTTTGTTTAATTATATCACAAGGTTCTTTTTGCTCTCTATTATTAATCACGTAGTTTTATTAATTATATCACAACGTGTTTAGTTTTATTAATTATATCACAAGGTGTTTTCGCTTTTACCCTTTTTTTTAAGTTTCCAATGTAACATTTAATTTTAGTGAGAGAAATATATTTTCCAGTGATCTATTTAGAATTTCTAAAATAAACATGCATTTTGTTACTTTATATTTTATTATGACTAGTTATTCATTATTTTGTTTTATATTTTAATTTAAAAAATATATATAAGTTTTAAGAGTTGTCAATTGTATTTACTCAAACCAATTTTATTAATAAAAGTATGTAAGTGTTGTATTGAAATTAAAGATTTATCAATATGCATGTTTTTTATCTATTTTTAATATGTAATGGTCAAATTTATATAAAATTTGTAAATTATATGATATTAATATTATAGTAATATTTTTTTCTTATTATTTCTCGGTCAAATTTATATAAAATTTGCAAATTATATGATATTAATATTATATTAATATTTTTTTCTTATTATTTCTCATGCATTATGGGTTTATATAATATTTTTCATACATTATCGGTTTATATAATATTCTTTATGAATTTTGTATTTAATTATGTTACAAGTTGTTAGGAAGCATTTGTATATCATATTATATACTAGCAATATCATTTCAATGTTGTATGTTGCAGAAAATTTATTAATACTGAAGTTACTTGTGGCCAAAGACATTATCTACTTTTATTTTTTTGTAATTTTGTAATTAGAAAAAGTTATCTATATTTTTTGTTTAGATGGGCCTATCAAAAAATGTACATGAACACAAAATATCATTAATAAAAGGAATAGGATCTTTCTTTCTTTTTAGAGGGGAATTCAACCTCTCCGAAAGGATTTTAGGAAGGTTAAATTGTAACCCTCCTTTGAGTTGTGTTCCTTGTGTTCATGGTTTTCACCATCTTTAGTTTATAGTAACTTCAATATGCAAAAACTAAAATATCTCATTTTATTATAATAATAATTTAGAAACATGTTTTAAACATCTTACCAATATATGCATAAATGGAAAAATCACTTTTATTCACATAAATCACTTAACATTTTTACAATGTTTTAAGCATCTTCTTGATATGAATAAATGTCAAAATGACTCTTATTCACATATGTTATATAACAATTATAACCTAATTTTTTTTCTTTCGTTTTAATTTTTATTTTTTGATTTTTTATTTTGATTTTTATTTTTTATTTAATTATATATTTTTATTATAAATATCTTATTGGGATATTTACTTTTTATTTTTTATTTTTTTCTTATATTAAATAAATATTATTTTATATTTACATTGATCTTTAAATTAAACGTGAATATATTATTTAGAGAATTTGTAAATATTTAAATGTTTTTATTATTTATTTGTATTAATTTGTTATGTTTAAATTCTTGTGTATTTTATATATATATATATATATATATATATTTGCATTTTTATAGTTAAAATTTCTTTGTAGAGCATTTTATTTTGGTATGGATTAATAAATAGAATATCTACTTTCATATGATGTGTGTGAATGTATTATTGACAGTGATTGCATTTCTTGTATGTATTTTTCTAGAATGTTTATTCTTCCATGTTTGTGAATGTCTTATTTAGTATGCTTTTCAGTGTTCCTTCATTCTTTATTTCTATGTATACAAGCGTATTTTTTTTTAGTGTTCCTTGAGTGTTAGAGTGGTGCTTTCATTGTTTGTATGTATATAAATTTATTTATTTTGAGGAATTTTTTGTATTATATTCAATGTTTTTCAGTATTCCTTCACTATTAGCTTTCTATGTGTATTTTTGAAAATTCTTGTGTATGTGTATGAATGTATTATTTGTTTTATTTGTGTGTATTATTTACTTGTATTCTTGATATGTGTGTGAATGGATTCTTTGCTATACTTGTGTGTATATTATTTACTTGTATTCTTTCTATGTGTATGAATATATTCTTTGCTACATTTGTATGTGTCTTGTTTACTTTATTCTTTGTATCTGTATGAATGTGTTCTTAATGTGTGTATGAATCTATTCTTTTCTACATTTTTATGTCTTGTTTACTTATTATCTTTGTATGTGTATCAATGTATTCTTCATGTGTGTATGAATTTATTCTTTGCTACATTAGTATGTGTCTTGTTTACATATTCTTTGTATGCATATGAATATATCCTTCATGTGTGTATGAATGTGTTCTTTGCTACATTTGTATGTGTCTTGTTTACTTGTATTCTTTGTATGTGTATGAATGTATTCTTCATGTCTAGGAAATTCTTGTTTACATTTTTATGTGTCGTGTTTACTTTTATTCTTTGTATGTGTATAAATGTATTCTTTATGTGTATAATTGTATTATTTATGTGTGTATGAATCTGTTTTTTCCTACATTAGTATGTGTATTGTTTACTTGTATTCTTTGTATGTGTATGAATATATTCTTCATGTTTGTATGAATCTGTTCTTTGCTACATTTGTACATTTGTATGTTTCTTGTTTACATGTATTCTTTGTATGTGTATGAATATATTCTTCATTTGTATATGAAATTCTTTGCTAAATTTGTATGTGCCTTGTCTACATATATTCTTTGTATGTGTACGAATGCATTCTTCATGTGTGTATGAATCTATTATTCATGATATTTCTCTATGTATTATTTAGTTGTATATACATAAGTGTGATATGTATGAATATTTTTTTTTCAACTATCTATCTATATGAATATAAATATAGTATCATTATCTCTATATATAAATATATTATTTCAAATATTAACTCATAAATAAATTAGTTTATTATTATTATTTATATTATTATTATTATTATTATATATAAATTATTTTATTTTTTTAATTTTAAAATTCTAATTTTTATTTTAATCAAATTTTTTAATTTTTATTTTATTTTATTTTTATTTTTAATCAAAATTTTAAATATTAATAATATTAATTTATCACTTTAAAATGAAAAATAGTATTTAAAAAATACTTAATATTATCCCTCATTGTACCACTCAATTAATGTTTGCCACTTTATAAAGTATAATGCAAACCATAAGACTCAAGGTTCAAAACCCTTAAAAAGGAAAACACAATAACATAATATTTATAATAGCATCAATTTGTAATAACACATATAACTTAATTATTTAATATTAAAATCAATTCAATACAATAAATTGAATTAATTTATTTAAAACAATCATTAATTTTAATAATTAATAATTTTCTTTTTCATAACACTATATTTAATAATATGTGGAAAAAAAATTATTTCTATTTTTTTTTTAAATGTTAATCATTGTTTTAAAAATAAAAAAGAAAATAAGTACTTCTCAATTACCATAACATACTAATTAACTTATGAAATAAATGTAATTGTTAACATCATAATTTCTATACTCAATCTTCATCACATGCATAAAATGATGTAAATTATAAAATGCATAGAATAATGTTAATTCTAAAATTTATAATAAGTGTGATGTGTGTGAACATGTCACTTTGTGAGTCAATGTTGGTAATGTTTGTGTGCACCCTTTGTCTGTTGTGTGCATGTATGCATGTGAGCGATTGTGCCTCATTGGCAATGGATTGTGATGGTTCTCGTCAGTGGTTAGTTCCATGCCAATCATGGACTGTTTTTGGGGTCATATAAGCTCTCACCTTCACGTGGTTGACCCTGTTAGTATAGATTTTACATCTCCAAACCAAGAAGAGCTTTCTATACAATGATTTTTAATTTATTTAAAACATAACATTAACTTAAAAAATTTAAAATTATTTTTCTAATAATATTTAAATGAAATTTCCGTTATTTTAAAAACTTATAAACATACCAACTTAATAAAATTATAACACCACAACAACGAAAACAACAACAACAATATATATATATATATATATATATATATAAAGTTACTTTATAACAATTTTTCAACTATATTAATTATAAAACTAAAAGTTCCTCCCCTGCTTCGATCCTCCCCACCTGCCGAACATTCTCCCAACTTCGCCACACCTCTGCTTCAGCTGACCATGGCACCTAGGCTGCATCAAAGAAACATCTGTGGTGGCTAGAGAGGGGTGCTCCCTCGTCATTACCACCACGAGAAGGATAATTGCCTGCAGCCTGTTGAATGCTCATCCTCAGGCAATTACACTAGATAGAGCTTCGAACCAGATTAGGAGGAGAAGGTCCTTGTGTAGGTTTCAAAGAGAGGAAGATGTGGGTCGTAGAAGTCCAACATCGCGCATTAGGCACACCTCCTGCCTCGCAAGATCGAGGCTCTTCCATCTCAGGAGGATTAGGGGTAGGATACAGATGTTTGGAATATGAATTTTGAAGGTACTTGGATGCACGTTCCTGACGCAGAATACCCGGTGGCTCCTACCCTTTGCGCATCGATCCCTAAGCCTACACGACCCAATGATACAGAGGAAGCAGCTCCGCAGGTGTACGTCTACCCCATAGTGGATGAAGAGCTAAAAAATGATGATGAAACCAAAGACTAAGGACTCCAAAGCTACTTTGTTCTTCCTTGTTTTTTGTCATGCCTACTATCACTACGGAATCTCAAGTTATACTTATGCTTCTTCATATTTTTTAATTTCTGGCTACATTAGCACTTCTACGCATTTTTTAATTTCTTGTTTCAAGTATTTTCCGAGTTGGTTTACTCCATAGAGGCAACCCCAAAACCATGCAACAAAGGTTGGGATTGGTTAAACATAGCTTACCAACACAACCTATAGCATATGTACTATTTATAGCCTAATTTAAGGAGAAAAAAATGTGCACTAATACTAATGTGGTCTATCGTACCTCAAGAAAAGAAAAAGATTCTAAGCTTGATACCTCAAAATCTTGTTTCTGTGATCGAGGATAAGGGAAATAAGTGCTTGAAGATTGCTATAGTTGGGTTGGATTAATAATTCAAAAATATTGGAGGTGTGGCTCATGATAGGGAATTGAGAGTGGATATGAGTGAGAGTCAGGCAATAAAAAATGAAGCGTTTTTCATCTTCCACTATATTAATATCACAAACCCGAGAGATTCTATCATTCCACAGATTATTGTAAGGAGAGCACAACTTGGTTTCATTTTGAATCTCATGAGAACTACTTATCCTAACAATGTTCATTTTCTTCTTGGTGATGGTGAACACAGAGAGATAATTTTGGTTATCAAGAGTGGGGTTGATCACCTCTTTATAATATCTTAGCTCCCTTTTGCCCTCCAACTTCTTATCATCCCACATATTGTCCTTAAAATTGGAGGTAATAGTATTTTTGACACTATTTTTTCTTCCCATGATGATCTCCTTCTTAATCCCCCAATGGTTGAGCCAATACTCGGCAACTTTATGTCACCCACCCTTGAAGCGCAGGTGGGGGTTTTGAATAAATTTAGAAGAAATTTTTGGGAGCCTCTTGGATTCCACATGGTGAGCCCTGGTTTTGCACCAAGAGTTTTGCAACTCCAGGGGTTGCCCTACTTTACTTTATCAACTCAAGGTTCGTACAAACTTGGAGGTGACAGTGCTACATACACAGTAGGGTGCTATTTTCAAGGGTTCTCAGTGAATTCCATCACACTTCAATGAAACTAAACTAAATTGTAGAAAGGAAATGACAAAAGGAAACTAAATTAAATCGTTGAAAAGAAATGACCAAAGGGAAACTGATCTAAATTGCTGAAAAGAAATGACATAAGAGAAACTAATTTAAATTGCTGAAAAGAAATGACAGAAAGGAAATTAATTTAAGTTGCAGAAAGGAAACTAATTTAAACCACAATTACCTTCTTCAATCATCTAAACACACCCTACTTGATCCAGGTGGATATTGGTGGCCACCCGCCTATTCCACTTGGGCCCCCACCATTGTCTCTTTCATTTCTTCAGTTTCGGCATAACTTACTATTTTTAGCAGTTTTTCGGGTCCTAAACTTCTGAAGCCGTTTTGAGGCCCTAAACGACGTTTTTTGGGCATCGCGACTATAGCGAATATCATTCCGAAACAGAATGATATTCATGGAAAAAGTTATATTCCTCGGATAGAGCTTTCTAATGATGTATCATGTGCATCAAACGGAGATAGTATGCCAAGGTTACGTCCCTGGGAAGTTGAAACACCAGTTTACCAAAACAAGGCCCATAGTTTTGGCACTTCATCTCCTAGGGTTAGGTTTTTGGATGTTTAGGGTTCTCCATTGTTTCTCAATAATAAATAGCCCCTAGAACCTCATTTTAACTCAGTTCAGAGGCATATAGCTGCCACATCTCTTCTCAGAGATAGCTACCAGCGCCCTAGCTAGTTTTATTTCCATTCTTTCTGTAAGAAAATTTCATTTCTTTGATATTAACACTTCATTTCATTAATATCAAAGAACTGAAATTTTCTTACAGACAGAATGGAAATAAAACTAGCTAGGGCACTGGTAGCTATCTCTGAGAAGAGATGTGGCGGCTACAAGCCTCTGAACTGAGTTACAATGAGGCTCGAGGGCCTAATTATTATTGAGAAACAATGGCGAACCCTAAACATCCAAAAACCTAACCCTAGGAGATGAAGCGCCAAAACTATGGGCCCCATTTGGGTAAATTGGTGTTTCAACTTCCCACGGATGTAACCTTGGCATACTATTTCCATTTGATGCACATGATACATCATTAAAAAGATCTATACGAGGAATACAACTTTCACCATGAATATCATTATAGAACGAAATGATATTCACTGGACACGTGATGCCCAAAAAACATCGTTTAGGGCCTCAAAACGGCTCCAAAAGTTGAGGACCCGAAAAACTGCTAAAAATAGTAAGTTATGCCGAAATTGAAAAACATGAAAGAGACAATGGTGGGGGCCTAAGTGGAATAGGTGGGTGGCCACCAATATCCACCTGGATCATTCCTTCCCCCTTAGGAAGCAATGGTCCCCGTTACGTTAAGTTCCTGCATGAGATGAGGAAATTTCTGCTAAACTTGGTCCCTGGTGAATCACTTTCCTTGGTGCAGGAGTTGGCCAGCTTTGATAACCCGATATAGTTTGATCTTCTGTTGGCGAGTGTTCTTGAGTTACATGTGCATGACACAATATGTGGTGGCCTGTTCCATGCATTCTGGGTTTAGCTCTGTTGGTGTGAGTTGTTCTGCAATGTCCGAGGTGTCCAGTAGAGGTGGGAAGTAAGGACGAAGGCGATCCACATTGAAGACTGGGTGCAGAGCAAGGAATGGTGGAATACTAAGCTCGAATTCATTGTTCCCTATAGCCTTGGTGACGGTGTACGGCCCGTATCAAAGCGGGCGAAGCTTGTGGTGGGGTCCAGTGAGTCACTCCTTCTACAAATGTAGCCATACTTTGTCGCCCACCTGGAAGTTGTGTGGCACCTGGTGTTGATCATGGCGCTACTTGTACTTCACATTAGATCTGTCCAATATATCATGAACCTACTGGCGGATGTGTTGAATGCCCTCGATGAAGCTACTTTCTTTGTCAACTTCAGACTGGACATGAGCTGAATCAGCCTAAGTAGCTGCAAATGGCATGGCTACGTCAATGGGACATAGTGGCTGGAATCCCAAGCCCACCTGAAAGGGGCTATGGCCAATTGAACTGTGGAGAGCCCAGTTATAACTATGTTGTACATAGGGGAGGCTCTCGTCCCATGTGCGTGGATGCTTTGAATTTTACATGTGTAGAATGTGTACAATAATTCTGTTGAAAACCTCTGTCTGGCCATTTGTTTGGGGATGGAAAGTTGTGGACTTGGTGAGCTTTGTGTCCAACATTGACCAGAGGCTGGACCAAAATGTGCTGAGGAACCTGCTATCTCAAACTGATATGATAGACTGTGGGATCCCAAAGAGCACCCACACTCCTTCAAAGAAGAGTTTAGCAGTGGCTTCTGCTATGATATTCTTCTTACAGGCCTCCATAATGGCCATCTTCGAGAATCTGTCAATGACCACGAAAACACAGTCATTTCCATTCTTAATAGAAGGCAGGCCCGACATGTAATCCATGGAGATGGATTCCCAAGGTTGACTCGGGGTAGGTACTGGAGTATATAGGCCTTGCTTCTTGATGGTCGGTTTGGCAATGGCATAAGAAGTGCAGGATCTGATGTGCTTCTTGAAATACTTTTGAAGGTTTGGCCAATAGAAATACTTCTGTAGTATTGCCACTATTTTCTCGACTCCAAAATGCCCAGCGACTCAACTGTAGTGTGCTTCCCATATCATCTTGGCATGTTCACTTGAAGGAACACAAAGGTGTTCTGGGTGACATAAAAGTGCATCTTGGAGGTGAAAATTTTGAACTTGCGTACCCCCCATGAGTGCCTTGTAAGTGTGGCCAAATTCTGGGTCACTCTCATAAAGAAGCGGCCAGTTCGAATTCTCGTGCCCACAAGAGTTGAGCACAGTGGTGAGCGCCACAATCAGTGGTCAGCTGAGGCAGTCTGCAACATTATTGCTGCTACCCTTCTTGTACTTAATGTTCAAATGAAACTGTTGCAGATATGTGGACCACTTCTGATGGCGATCATTCGGAAACTTCCCATGTGTCTGTATGAACTGCAGGGGCCGGTGGTCTATGTGGATGATTGTTTCCTTCCCCAAAATGTAATGCTTCCATTGTCGAAAGGCTTGTACAATGGAATACATTTCTTTGTCATAGGTGGGATACTTGCGAACTATCTCCAACAATGTCTCACTGTGATATGCCACTGGATGTCCCTGTTGAGTAAGAACTGCCCCAATAGCATAGTCAAAGGCATCTGTCTCGATCTCAAATGGCTGTTGCAAATATGGTAATGTGAGAACTGGGGCAGAACAAAGGCAATTTTTCAATTCTGTGAATGCCTTTTGTTGAGGTTCCGACCAAAAGAATTTTTCTCTCGCTCCTCCCTTGGTGACTTGACTCAAGGATCAAGTGATATGAGAGAATCCCAACATGAATCTATGGTAGAAATTAGCAAGACCGAGAAAGCTGCGAAGCTCTGTTATAGTGGTTGGGGCTGGCCAATATTGAATGAATTGGATCTTGGCTGGATACACATGCACCCCCCTTTCATCAATAATGTATCCCAGATATTCAACCTGGGTCATGCCAAACATGCACTTCTCTAAATTGGCACACAACTTGTGTTGCCGCAGTGTTTGGAGGACTTTTCGAATGTGGTGAAGGTGCTCTTCCCAAGTCTTTTTGAAGATCATAATGTCATCCAAGTACACCACTACAAATGATTTGGTGAATGGCCGCAAGATGTCATCCACCATCCTCACGAAGGTTGCGGGAGCATTCGTCAACCCGAAAGGCATGACCAGCCATTCAAAAAGGCCTTCCTTGGCTTTGAAGGTAGCCTTCCACACATCATAGGGTTCAATTGGTACCTAGTGATACCCAGACTTCAAGTCAATCTTGCTGAAATATTTTTCACCTTTGAGTTGATCCAGAAGGTCATCAATTCATGGGATTGGGTACCTATCACGGCCAGTGATCTTGTTCAGTGCCCGATAGTCAATACAGAGTCTCCACGTCCCATCCTTCTTCTGTATGAACATGATCGGGCTCCCACAAGGTGATGAACTTGGTCTGATGTGACCTTTCTGCAACAGCTCCTGAATATACCTCTTTATTTCATCATTCTCTAGAATAGAGTGCTGATAGATCGGTCCATTGGGTACTGGCGCACCTGGGTTAGATCAATCAGGTTCTTGACTTGACAGTGCAGAGGAACCCATGTGGGTGAGGTGAAGATGTCTCTGTACTCCTCCACAACCTTATCCATTTGTTGTTGTCTTGCAGAGGAGCCCTGTCTGGAGGTCGTGGCCATAGTCTTCTTCTTTCCATAGGGGAAGATCATCAGGAAAATGAATTTCCTAGTTTGGGAAATGAGCTTACTACATTTTTTTGCAATAACCAAAGAAATAGCCGTAGGAGGTGGTACCTCTGGTATCCTGTACAACTTATTTCCAAAAGTAACATAACAGCACGAGGTCGAGACTCATACACAGCATGACACTTCCACAAGTATGGTTGTCCTAATAATACATCAGAAACATCAATAGGAGAAACGTCACATAATACCTCATCCTTGAAGGGCTTGATGCTATAGGGAAGGTGACACTGCTGGCTGACGCCGAGATCTCGTCCTTGGTGAAGCCACCCGATTGTGTATGGATGTGGGTGAGCTGTGGTCGGCAAGCCCAATCGATTCATGGCTTCTGCTGAAATGAGGTTCTTTTGGCTCCCATTGTCGAGAATGAACTATACAGGGTAGCCCTTTACCGACATTTGGGAGTGGAAGAGGCGTTCCTCCTCCTTTAGATCTTCTGATTCCTCCTTTTGGATCTTTGTAGTGGCAACAATGGTGCTGGGCTCTGCATCAATAGTTTCTTTCCATTTTTCATTCCCCTTTTCAGGTTTTGATTCGGAGTCAGAACATGCATCTGACTCAAAATCTCTCATTTCGGCCACTAGCGAGTGCTTGGCCTGACACTCACTTGTGTTGTGAGTGGAGCTCTTATGGAACAAACACCACTTTCCCGTGTCCTTCTTTGGCTTTGTGGTGCTGTTCTTTTCTTCTGGCTTTGACGGGTTGTCTTTAGCCACCATGCCTTGGCTTTGTCCTTTTTTCTACAGTTTGGAAGCACCTTTCCCTTGCTTTTGATTCGCAGATCCAAAGTCTCGCTTCTTCTATTTGAATTTCTGCTCAATCTTGGCAGCATACCGGTATGCCGTACCAAGCGAGGAGATGTCGAGGAACTCCATTTCCTCCTTAATGTATCTGTGCAGATAGCTATGATACTTTAGCAGCAAATGTTTCTCTAAATCTTTGATACCCAGCTTTGTGCGCATGCTATCAAACAGATTCATCAGCTCATGCACATCTTGATCCCTTTTTTGTCGCAGCGTGGTCCATTGTATGTACTTGTCCAAATATCTCCCCACAGGATAGTACTGTTCCTTGACGGTGTCTCGGAAAGAATTCCAAGTTGGTATGGCCAAGAACAGAGAGGGTTCTGTCTGGTCCTTGTTCTCACAGTAGGTTTCCCACCAGTCCTTAACATGGGGGGTAGCTTTGAGCAGCGCAAAAATAATCTTCTCCCAGTCTGAAAAGTCATGAACTGAGAAATATCCTTCTAATAGATTCAACCATATATCTATGTCATGAGCATCTATTTGAATCTAAAATATGGGAATGTCAAAATTTATTTGTATCTTAAAAGGAGTCGCACCTCCAGAGTGGTTGCTAGATGCAAATGCGCCGCCGGTGGGCAGCCATTGAAGGATCTGAGAAAAAATATCCATCATCACATTCCTTTGTTTTTTGAGGACCTCCTCAAGAAATATTTTGATAGGATCTCCTGCTCCCTCATATTTCTTTTCGTCCCCCATGGGCGTCCATCGAGATTTGCGAGGCTGACCTTGCAAAGGTTCCACCAGATCAAGCCCTAGCTCCTTATACCCTGACCTTGTTGGGGACATGCAAGGAAGGATCAAGAAAAAGCAGAATGCTCTGATACCATTCTTTCTGTAAGCAAATAACACTTCATTTCAGTAATATCAAAGAACTGAAATTTTCTTATAGACAGAATGGAAATAAAACTAGCTAGGGCGCTGGTAGCTATCTCTGAGAAGAGATGTGGCTGCTACAGGCCTTTGAACTGAGTTACAATGAAGCTCGAGGGCCTATTTATTATTTAGAAACAATGTAGAACCCTAAACATCCAAAAACCTAACCCTAGGAGATGAAGCGCCAAAACTATAGGCCCCGTTTGGGTAAATTGGTGTTTCAACTTCCCAGGGACGTAACCTTGGCGTACTATCTATGTTTGACGCACATGATACATCATTAGAAAGCTCTATCTGAGGAATAAAAATTTCGCCATGAATATCATTTCGAAATGGAATGATATTTCCTAGACACACGATGCCCAAAAAACATCGTTTAGGGCCTCAAAACGGCTCCGGAAGTTCAAGACCCGAAAAACTGCTAAAAATATTAAGGTATGTTGAAACTGAAAAAAGTGAAAGAGACAATGGTGGGGGCCCAATTGGAATAGGCGGGTGGCCACCAATATCCACCTGGATCACTACTCTATCTATCATGCTCTTATATATGCAACTACACATGACCTAATTCTAATTTGAAGAAGTGTGCTTGCAGTTTGGAGGAAAAAGGGCTAAAGAGGCCAATGGAGGGCTTACACAGATGAAACAAGGCCTAGAAGTGAAAATTTGGGTTTAAAATTTACAAAAACTTATTATAGCTTAGAGAAGGTCTTTGGAGTGGAATGAATTGAAAGGTGCGATGATAGAATTCCGATGGAGCGAAAGGTCTTCAAGTGCGAAGTGCGATGGGTTAACGGCTGTGATGAGAGAAATGGGAAATACGAACAGGAAAGAGTTGCGAAAACATAAAATCAATGAGATGTGATTGCGATAGGGATGACATGGCAGTGGGACTAGCGGCAGAGCACAATCGCAATATCGAAATCGGCAGGCGGGAGCTGTAAGTGCTAAAGAAAGAGGGAAACATTGTGATTTATGATTTCGATGTGGCAGGGTATGAAGCGATTAACACAATCAGCGAAAATGAGTGGTAAGTGTTAACACAAAAAGGGAAGCATTGGTATTTGCGATAGCGATGTGGTGGGGTATGAAGCAATTATCACATTCAGAGAAAACAAACAGTAAGTGTTAGAGGGAATGACATAATAAATGCGATTTTCGATTTAAAAAGTACAGTAGCGGGAGAACCGAGGAGTAAATGCGGGGGTTGAATTTTAATTATTTTCAAGTGTTTTTGCTTTAAAAGGGTAAAGATGAGGTGAAAGGGAAAAATCGTTGAGATGTTGAAAAACAAAAAAGGAAAAGCAAGGGGTCATGTGAGATGCGAAGTGCAGTATCAGGAGTTTCTAGGAGAAAAGTTGGAGGTAAAAATTTAAATATTTTCGTGAAAAAAAAATGTGTTGCAGATGATAAGAAGAGAGAAAGGAGGGAAATGAAGGCGTAAAAACAAGGTTCAGAAGCATAACACATAGATGGGGATAAATTGGAAGATGAAGCAGAACGATGTAATGGAATTCTCTATAAATTTTGATGCTCATTCTTATAAACAAACCTATGAATTCGTGCATGGAAAACAAACAAAAATGTGCAATAAAAACAGTGAACAGAAAACATTTTTTGGGTCTATGGGAAGGTTTACTCTCCTCGAGCTCTATTGATAGAGATGAGAAGGGGATCTAGATCCACAAACATTTTCAGTCTTTTTTTCCTCTATTCTACTATTCACAAGAAAATGAAACCTACAACGGCAAACTAAAAGCAAAAACCAAGCAACAATGAAGCTATCAGAGGCAGAACTAACTAAATGACAAAAACAAAACTAGCTTAATGGCAAAAAGGAAAGAATGGTAACAATAGAGAAGTTGAGGCACCTAGGTTGGGCCCTAACCCATGAGCCTCACTCTCTATAACTAGATCAATAGAAAGTCATACGAATATGCATTTCATTAAAAATACAATCTTATTACATCCCGAAGGTCTTAAATAACAAAAGCCTAATAGCTTGCAGTAAAGTTCCAACTCGAAGCAACTGGAACTGACTAAGTCTTCCTAGCTCTAGATCTCCTCTATTTAGTCTACAGGGTAGCTACCAACAAATCCCTAGAAAATAGTGATGGAGTCCACTTGAATCAGAGTAAAAAATGATTGAGTTCTCTCCTCTTTGAGTTTCTTGGCTACCTCTCGAACTCAAACTGCTGGAGAGAAGCTTTGGGGTGATTAATTCCACTTGAATCCAAGTAAACAAAGATTGAGTGAACTCCTCTTTGAGTTTCTTAGCTGTCGCTAGAACTTGAATTGCTAGAGGGGATCTCATGAGGATCCTTTGGCTGCCTTTGAGAGTTAAGGAGGGTGGACAACCCCCTTGATTCTCTCCAAGTTTTCTCCCTAATTTCCTGATATTGTGCTGATTTATTCTCCAATCTTGATCTTTCAGTGGCAGGGAGCAAGTCCCTAAATCATATCCTACTCTAAATCTACATGATCTGCCAAATATTCTCACAATATTCTACAAAAAAAACCAATATTAGGTATCAATATTCAATTACCTTTAAACCTTCCTAAGAAAATATTGAAACATACGAAAACATTATTAAGTGCAGAAGGAGAGATTTAATATATATGTTCATGTGCATAAGGAAGGTAGATGGGCTTAAGAAAGGTTAGATGGACCTTATTTTATGTCTAATTTAGAGGCCCATCATCACCCCATACTGAAATTGTTGTTCATCCTCTGAGAAAATTATTGATCCTCCCTACCTTATGGTTTTTCCTGCATGCTGACTTATTTCATTGGAGCAACAAAATTGTAGGATTGTTAACTTAATTGTAAAATACGCAAGAGGTATTTTTAATAATAATTTATTAATATAAAAATGTATATGTGATGAATAAATGTTACAATGAGGCCCTCCTTATATACTTAGGTAGGTGGCCTTTCATGACTAGGCATGTCTTTTAGAAATGCCTTTTCAATTAACTAATGAATATTTAAATAACCATTATACTGATCATTTATTATTTATTATATTTGTTATGAATTATGTTCATAACATTGCCCCGTTCATCAAAAGCTTTGTCCTCAAAGCTTTATCGTTCACAATATTTTCTTCGCCTTTAATCGCTAATCATTTCCTTAACATAGCTCATGTCATTTTTGCTCCACATGTATAATTCGTTCCTAATACTACCTTGGAAATAGGGTTTAATTAATTTTTTTTTAATAATATTTTTTTAGATTATATAATCAATTAATAAAATTAATTAATTATAATTATATAAATTAATTAGTTGGGATTATAACTTATGTATCTGCTCCAAACTGTATATATATATATATATATATATATTGAACTGGAAGTGTGTATACCATGCCAGCAATGGTGTCAACGTAATGATTGTAAATAGTGTATCGAACCACAATTATACGCACTGATCCAAGTATGAAAAGACACCAAAACACACCATTTGACCCTCAACTGGGCACATCCCTTGACAGTGGGGAGATGGCAATATTTTAACAGCGTTTCGAACAACAGCTGTCAATTTGTTGATGCCGAGGGCACATTATCATGGCTGTTTTCCATAGCCAGGCTAGACGTGTCTGCACCACTGAATCAACGACAAAGGGTCACTTGCACCAGAGTCGGTTGCACCAAAACCGAGCATGAGGGTGATATTTTTATTGTATTCCCATCAATTTCCACATTTTTCATTAGGCCAGATTTGAGAGAGAAGCACAATGAATTGATATGAATTGAGCCGCTTATGATTTGAGCCATACCCATTGACCATTCTTTCGATCGGTACCATCTTGATCGCATGCTGAAACCCACAATACGTATTGATTCTTCAGGCAAGTGCCCTAAAATGTAGAATGCATAATTGCAATATACCATCTAGTGTTTGAATCTAAAATTATGTATCTCGAAGAGACTTAAGTCAGGCAAAGGATGTACCATGATCTTCCATGTCATTTTGTATAGGTCAAAATCCAAACAAGGTAATTATGCACTTGAATAGCAGACTATCAACCATGGTTGCTTGTTGTTGGGTGTCTTTGTACATATACTAGCTAAGAAGCTTTTAGATGAGTGTAAGGCATTCCATTCTCTAAATTAGTTGAATTGTTCTGTTGATAATGTCCAATATTCGATAATATTTGTTCTTGCGTATTTATCTTGTCGCAAATGACGGTTGGCTTCAACATTGCTTTTTTATGATTGTCTGTGGACTCGCTATGGTTTTTGTTTATTGGCCCATGAGATGCTCCCCCTGCTAATATTATTGCTATTCATATTGCATTTCTTACTGTAGGTGTTTCATGGAGGTCCTCATATGCCTTAAGCAAATATGTTTTGCATGTTAAGAGGTGGTGGATCCATGTTTTAATTTTTTTATTTTTTTTATTGTTCTCTTCTTTTCTTTTTTATTGCATGAAACTCACAGTTCATTTTTTTATGAACTGAGTTCACACTTGCTTATCCCTTGGCACTTGTTGTCTTACATTACAATGAACTTCTTACTACACACTTTCTCAATTCCTTTGTACTTTTATCTTGTTCCTCTTCTTAGTGGAAAAAGTGAGGCTAGTTTCTAGATAAGATTGAGGTTACTCTGCTACTGATTTCAGCTATATAAGAAACTTTCCCTCTAAAACATTTCAATGTTTTCTTAAGCTAAAATATATTTGAAGAAAGGGTTAGATGATTTCATAGATAATCGTTTCTATTGATTTGTTATTTTTTCTACAGGTGATATTGAAGCTGCTGATATGGTTGTTGAAGTTGTCTTCGATGGTTGTGAAGCTTCTGTAAAGCTACATCTAATAATTTTCTTCAGGTCATTTCAGAGCTTCTGAGCATAGGAGGTGGAAGTCCAAGTTTGAATGGCTTTGACCAAGGTGCTGAAAAAATTGTCTTTTTGTGCCAACTTGTTGTTTTTTGCTTGCAAAGGTTGGAGAGCACCCACATTCATTAGAGAGAGATACATGGAGAAATGATTTTTTTTTTTTTTTAAGGCCTCCTGGCTACCTTAATGAGGTTTTCCACTAGTAGGTATGCCTAGGCACCTGAAAGGATGTTTTCACCTAGGATCCTTTTTTTTCTTTTTTTTCTAACCTAATGACTGCCTCATGGAGGTTTTCAATCAGTTAGCCAATCTCAAATGCCTCAAAATAGGTTTTCACCTCAGCTATTATTATTTCCCTTTTTTTTTTCTTTTTCACTTTCCTACTCTAATTGAAGAAAAAAAACCCTTTTCAAGTATAGGACTAATTCCAATGCAGCCATGTACACATCAAGATGACAAATAAAATCAGGTGCACACTTTGAATACATGCTCTGACATGTACCTGAATATAAGAGATGAATTGCTTTGAATGGGATTATATCAAGTAATATTGGAGAAGAGTGTGTTGCTGCAACTTAATGACTTTTTGGAACCATATGTCGATATATATGTGATGCCCCTCATTCACTTGCTGAGTTGGATCACCTTGGATGTCCTATTATATTATGGTAGTCAAGTCTTCCTCTTTTTGTTGATTGTTCACTTGAACACATGGAGGAAATTATGGTAAACATGAGTGAAATTTCTCAACATTTGATTATGATTTATGTTCTTCATCAAGTGCAGCCCTAGATATTTTTATCTCGTCATTTGGATCTTGTTCTTCTTGATGTTGTCCTTCAGTGACATTAATAAAATCTCTTCTTTGAAATAACTATCTTGAACTAAGAAGAAGACCATTTAGATCAAGAGGATATGTTTGGTAGTGTTGTACCTCAGCATTGTAAGTGGGCTAAGATACTTCATGGTGTGGGTTTGGAAATGGTGGTACAGTGGGGGTGGATATATGATAAGGTTGTGGCTGTGGTGGAGGTGGATGGTATGGATAGCATGGATTTAGGTATGGAGGATATTGAGGGAAATACTAAGGATGTTGAGGACTTTCCCAATAAGGAACTTTCCAACCATGTTTCCAAGATTGGTTTTGGGGTTGAAATGACAAAGGTTTCCAAGGAGGGAGTGTCTCCCAATTAGTTTGAGATGGATGTGAATAAGCTTGAAATTGTGAAGGGAGTCCTTGCATCATATCAAGTTGACTAGGCTGTCAAGGTCTCCTTGGAGCTACATATTATAGCTTCTTTGGTGATTTCCTTGCTCCATTGTCTTCCTGGTAAACTTCTTTAAACCTGGGGAGTAATGAACAACATTTAGTAGCGTATGATTCTACATGGATAACAAAAATATCAACATCTTCCTTTTTCTCATTTTGCATTCTTAACATTTCTAATTATTCACTTAGATTGCTAGGAATTTATGTTTTAAAGTTATCAAGGAAATTTCCAAGTTCATCTTGCCTTACAAATGTTGATGCTAACTTACTTACTCTTTCCCTTCCTCTTGATATGTGTTTTCACAAATTTCTTGAAATGACAATTGATATACATCTTCTTTACTCATGATATTAAGGACATCAATCCACTCTTGCCTAATTGTTCTAAGTAAGAGGGTTTTTAGTGTGTAAAACCCTAAATGATGCAATTTTTCCCTCTTAAAGTTATACATGAACCTCTATATTAGATCCTCGAGGCTCTCATCTTCTTCTTGGCTCATTATAAAAATTTCTTCTCTAAGATCGCGATCTATGTATTTTTCTAGAATTATTTTTGGCATATCATTCCATGATTTTATTGAATTAGTACCTAGACTCATGAACCATTTAAGAGCTCTCCCCTTCAATGTTGTAGGAAACAATCTTAGTTTTTGAGTGTGTGATAAGTAGCTATAAGACCTACAAATTATCTAAAATTCAAAGAGAAATTTTTCTAGATCCTCTGCCCTCATACCATGGCAGTTGGGAAGGAAATATGGAGGGATGTTCTTCATACGTACACTATTATTCATATCTTGAATGGGAAACCCAATAAGATCTTCTTAATTGTCATCATATCCATCCATCTCTTCTACCCTCAAAAGAGTATGGTGATGTGGTTCTTACTACAACACATCATTAAGTGGGGGGGTTGGTATTCGAGAAGTATTTAAAAAAAAAAATCTGAGTATCCCTACTCTTATGAGGCATGAAATTTAGATATATATATTTTTTTTAATATTTTTGAAATAGCATGAAAATAAAGGAAAGTAGAAAATAATGCTAAAAATTAAGTCAAAGGATCTACTAGACACCTCCCTTGCAATAATTGTGAATAGGAAAGAGTTGCGAAAATGTAAAATCTGCGAGATGTGAATGCGATAGGGATGATGCGGTAGTGGGACTAGTGGCGGACCAAGATCGTAATATCACAATCGATAGGCAAGAGCAGTAAGTGTTAAAGGAAAGAGGGAAACATTGTGATTTTCAATTTCAATGTCGTAGTGTATGAAGCGATTGTCGCAATCAACGAAAATGGTAAGTGCTAAAGGAAAAAAGGAAACATTGTGATTTACGATTGCGATGTGGAGGGTACGAAGTGATTATCGCAGTCGAAAAAGACAAGTGGTAAGTTTTAATGGGAATGAAATAAGAAATGCGATTTGTGATTTATGAAGTAGCAAACCAAGAGAATCGAGGAGAAAATAAGGGAGTCAATTTTTAATGATTTTCTAGCATTTTTGCATTAAAACGGTAAAGGTGAGTTGAAAAGGAAAAATCACTAAGATGTTGAAGAATGGAAAAAGAAATGGAAGGGGTGAAGCGAGATGCGAAGTGCACTATCGGAAGTTTAGAGGAGAAAAAAAAAGGTCAAACCTTAAATATTTTCATGAAAGAAAGGTGCGGTAGCTGATAAGAAGAGAGAAAGGAGGGAAATGAAGGCGTAACAACAAGGTTTAGAAGTGTAACACAGAGATGGGAAGAAATTGTAAGATGAAGCAGAACGACGTAATGAAAATCCCTTGAAATTTCGATGCTCATTTGTGCAAACAAACATGTGGATTCCTGCATGGAAAACACACAAAAATGTGCAATAAAAACAGTGAACAAAAATTAGTTTTTGGGTCTCTGGGAAGGTTTACCCTCCTTGAGATCTATTGACAGAGATGAGAAGGGGATCTTGGTCCACAACCTTTTTATTTATTTTTTCTCCATTATATTACTCATAATCATATGAAACCTATAACAACAAAATGAAAGAAAAAAATAAAAATAAATTAAACTATGAGAAGAAGAAATAACTAAATGACATAAAAAAAGCTAGCTTAATGGCAAAAATGAAAGAATGGTAACAACAGAGAGGTTGAGGTAGATGGGTTGGGCCCTAACCCATGAGCCTTGCTATCTGGAACTGGATCAATATAAAGTCATATGAATACTCATTGCATTAAAAATATAGTCTTATTACATGTCGAAGGTCTTCAATAGAAAAATCCTAATAGCTTGCACCAAATTTCCAACTAGAATCGACTAAAATTGACTAACTCTTCCTAGCCCTAGCTCTTCTCTATTTATTATACAAGGCAGCTACCAATAGCTCCCTATAAATTAGTGATTAAGTCCACTTTAATCCCAGTAAACAAATATTGAGTTCTCTCCTATTTGAGTTGTTTGACTGCCTTTGGAACTTGAACTACTAGGGAGAATCTTTGGGGTGATTGATTCCACTTGAATCCAAGTAAATAGAGATTGAGTGAACTCCTATTTGAGTTGCTTGGCTGCCTCTGGAAATATAATTGTTGGAGGGGATCTCATGAGGATCCTTTGGCTACCTTGTAGAGTTAAGGAGGGTAGAAAACCCCCTTGAATCTCTCCAATATTTCTCTCAAATTTCCTGATATTGTGCTCATTTATTCTCCAATCTTGATCTTTCAGTGGCAGGGAGAAAGTCCCTAAATCATCTCCTTCTCCAAATCTGCATAATCTGCCAAATATTCTATAAGAATAACCAATACTAGGCACAAATATGGAATTACCTTTAAATTTTCCTAAGAAAATATTGAAGCATAAGAAAACATTATTAAGTGCACAAGGAGATACTTAATATATATATATATATATATATATATATATAGATTAGATAGATATTCATGTGCATAAGGAAGGTCGATGGGCTTAATAAATGTTATATGGGTCTTATTTTATGTCTAATTCAGAAGCCGATCACCAGGCTATAAATATTATTTTTATACATCAAATATATAAACGTAGTCATAATTTCAATGGGGGGGGAGTCTAGCTTTGATCAAGAGGATATGATAGAGAATTTTTTAGTTTATCATGAGGTTATAGTATCAACTTTACTATTGTCACATTCCTCTGCAATGATCATGAGAGTGAAAAGGTGGTCACTAGTTGAGTGATGTCTCCTAAAATCCTTTAGACCTTTTACCACGGTTTTCAAGAAAAAGGCTAAGCTTCTTTTTCAAAATGAGCCCATATAGCTCGGCCAGGATGTGGTTAATCATAATGGCCTTGTAGTTAAAGGGAACAATTTTATCCTCAATTTTGAATATAGGCATAATAAGGCTTTGCATCCAAAGATTAGGGAAACCATGCTTTACATCCGAATTTAGAAGTTTGTGGAGATGATGAAGGAATATCAATCTTACCATTTCAAATACCTTAGACCATGGTCCTTAGATATATTTAGCTTTCCCATTAGCGCTATTATTAATTACCGACTCAACATCTTCCAGAGAAAGTATATCTTCCTTAATAGTTGTGCTTAATATGGTTCCCATGATGTCTAGACAGTCATACTTCTTAAGATAGTTTCTTCCATTTTCTAAGGGGATAGAATGATTATCTTTAGTTTTATGAACAAGCACATTCCTGCAAAATGTTATGAGTGCAACTTTAGAAACGTGGAGAAGATTCTCTTGTATCTTATTAATATATGAAGTCTTCTTCCTCTTGATTAGAATTTTTTATATACTTATATTCTGGAGCTTAATGATTTCATTAAAGGCATATCTGATTGCTTTCCTGGAAAGTTTACACTCTTTGTCATACCAAGGATTGGAAGTTCTATTATTCTTATTATACAAATTCCCATTAGAGTACTTGCTGGCCAATCGTGGAAATGATAGTATTAAAATGGTAATAAATTTGAATTATCTCCCTAAATGGCTTGTGAGAGAGCTAATCCCTTAACCATTTGTCTACATTAGTTCTACTTGAAAGCGAATGTGTATTTTTCCTTTGGTATCATGTGGGTGGTATGCATAAAATATTTATGGACAAAGACAAAGGTTTGTGGATTTAGATTCATTTGTCGTACTTGTTAAGTAGCCCAAAGTTTGTAATATGGTTGAGGGAAATTTATGTCAAGAATCATATAAATCATGACTTAGCTTTGCTACCCACCCCATGGAAACATGTCATCTTACCTAAGAGAGGACACTTGTTAAAACCATTACAAATGATTAGGTCCTGTGAACTACAAAGCTTGAGGAGCTCAGTACTGAATAAGCTCTTGATTATTTCTTAATAGTCTCCCCTACATTTATTGGATAACTCACCATCTTCATCAAACCATAAGGGGTTGGGATTAGAGTTGTTACTTAACATAATATCTTGGGTAGTGGCAGTTCTAGTATTAAAGTACGAAAGAAAAAGGATATTACCTTCATTTCTTAGGTTGTAGATGTATTTCTCTAAGAAATTGAAAGGATATTTCTTATCCAAGTTTTTTTTTTCTTATATGATGTAGAGTTAATATTAGAGAAATAGAATATTTAAATAAATATCCTATTGAGTTTGCCGAAATCAAGGATGTTGCAGTCCAAATGTACTCATTCAAGGGATCAATTTTATGAAGTCAGATGTGTGAGGAAACAATGTTCCTTATATAACATACTATACCACCAAAACACCTCCTCGAGTATTTCTTATTCCAAGTTGACAAAAGAGTGAAACGATCAAGGTGATCCTAGATTTTTCAAGTTCCAAATTTTAAACTAAAAGAATGAGATCAATATCACGCGGGATCCAACTTAACATAGTACCTTTACACTATGGAAAACCATGAGAATTCCAGAAGAGGAACAAAACTAATGCTAGTCTTTATTTATCACTTGTGTTTGGGACTCTAACTCTAATAATAGCTTTTATATTCCTAATGATTGCTCATTTCCCTTATTTTCTTTCCTCATTGATATTTTGGACTTCTTTTCTAAGTTCACCTTGGTTAACATTTATTAGAATTAAGATAGTAAATTAATATAATTTAACAAAGTTTAGAAAGATAAAAATATCTAAAATTTTGTTTAAAATGTTATATATTAATGAGAATTGGGAATAGTTATTGCATTAAATGACGTTAAGTTGAAGCTACGTTTAGATACATGATTTGCATAAGGAAGCTGAACCTAGTTGATATGATGGAAATGGAGTATGTATTAGTAGCCATATATTCTAACCTTAAGTTTTTTAACAAAATACTACGATATCTACACTATTTACATTGCACATTCACTAATACTAACCTAAAAAATTAAAATATATAAATCTTCAAAATGTTACACTAAACCATGATGAATTATTCATCCACTTTAATTTTTAAGTCTCTTGATTAACCATTAAGGAAGGGGGGACATACCATTCTTTATATAATTGCACACTGATAATTTTTTAAGAAAAGTAATTTTAGTTGAAAATAATTATATTATTTGTGTATTAATGGAGAAAAGGTTACATAAGTTTTAACGTATCTCCTTAGTTTAGGACTTGTTCCTAGAATTTAGGAGTCTGTTTGCAACTTCCTGATTTCTTGTGATGTACTTAAAGATGTAATTTATGATTCATGAATGTAGAGTGATCTCTTCATTTGAGTGTAGTCTCTAGGTGCAGTACTCACCTGAGAGCTATAACTCCTTATTTTTCAATTCTATGCATATTTTATCTTAGTATCAGAGCTCAGATTGGGTGAGCCTGATCTTTTGTTGCCTTTGTGGCCAATTTGCCTTTGTGGATGAATCGCCTTCATGGCTAAAAGTGCCTTTGTGGCCGCATGTACACAAGAGCTGTGTGCTCACAGAGCTTTGTGCTCGATCGAGTAGGTGGACTGCAGTAACACCTGGCTCACGGACTCGGATGATTTTTTAATCTCTGAGCAGAAGGGAGTTGGCGTGTTTTCTTAACTGACAGTCACGCCAAGAAGTGAAATTGGCGTGTTTGTTCGGCCCATACCCGCGCCAGCGCGCCAAATCACGGGATTGGCGCGGAAGCGCACGGAAAACTTGCGCCAGGAATTTGCCTTGCATTGTTTATGTTTCGGGCGCGGATTTTTAGATCAGAAAGGCGCCACCTCACCTTTAGTGGAAGATCCGCGGGAAGCCTCACTTCGGTGGAAGATCTGCAGAAAGTGCAGATCGGAGAAGTTGCGGATCTGTCTGGGAGAGGCAGATCGGATCAGTTTTGTAGTTGTATTGGAAAACAACAGATTTTCTCATTGGAGCGAGATTATTTTGCAGATTTGTCAGATATTTTTGGATCTGAATCGAAGATATAGTGGGTGGATCAGGAGAACCAATAGAGCAATGGTAGATCGATTGTCAAGATTTGACAGGTATTGATTTTTTTTTTCTTTATTGATCAGTTGGGTAGATTCGTTTATTTGTAGATCAGTTCAGAATGAGTAATACTATGGAATCATATCTCCATGAGTCTGGAAAACTCGATGGATCTAACTTCACGAATTGGAAGTTTAAGATTCAAACCTTGCTTGAGGGTGTGAATGCATGGTCGATAGTTACAGGAGACGAGCAGAGGCCGAATTCGATCATAGGAGCGACTACACAGGAACAAGAATGGGATAAGAGAGAAAACAAGGCGAAAGTTTTGCTGAAGATGTCCGTCAAGGACAACATTATCCCTCATATCAGAGAATGTAAAACGTCCTCTGAGATCTGGACGACCATCAAAAGTTTATATTAGACCCAAAATACAAATCGAATTATGGCACTCAAAGGCAAGCTATTTTCAATGAAGATGGATGAAAGTGAGACTGCTGCTACATTCATCGCGCGAGTTAAAGATGTGAAAGACGGATTGGAAGACATCGGAGAGAAGGTGTCTGATTCCAATCTTATCACAATCACGCTGAACGAGATGAGAGATGAATATCAAATGTTCATCACTGGATTGGCGGCAAGAGAGAAAGCTCCTACATTTGAAGATCTGACAGGGATCTTGCTGCAAGAAGAGGAGCGGCGACAAAATTTGAAACCCCAGAGTGATGATCTTGCTCTGATGGTGAAACGACGACCATTCAGAGGGAAGCTGCCATAGCAGCAATCACAATCACAACAGCAACAGCAGTAGAGAGGTGAAGGTACATCACAGAAGAGTTCGTACAGAGGTATGTCTGTAAATAATCCTATAAAAAGATGTTATTATTGTGGAAAGAAGGGTCATATACAGATGGAATGCCTTAAGAAGCAGGCAGATGATGCAAAGAAAAAGTTGGTGATAGCGAAGCACAGAGGATACTTTGTTGAAGAAGATGAAGATCTCAGTCACGAATTTTGACTGTTCACAGCTGATCGTGCCCTTTCAGTATCTAATGAGGACGACATCTGGTATGTCGATTCTGGTGCATCCTCTCATATGATAGGTAAGAAGGAATGTTTTGAAACTCTTGAAGAAAGTAAATATGGATCAAAAATTTATTTAGGAGATGATAGTGGATACGAGATTAAAGGCTATGGGGATATTCCGGTAAAATTACCAAATGGTGATATCAGTTGTCTTAAAAATGTTTTATATGTACCCAGAATTAAGAAAAATCTGATATATGTATCCATGATAACTGATCAAGATATGCAAGTCGAATTCTTCAAGACTCATTGTGTCATAAAGGATTGCAGGAAAGAAATTGTGGCAACAAGCGTGCGTGTAGGAAGTCTATACAGACTGGATGTAAAAAGCATACCACAACGAGCCATGGTTGCAGGTGGATCGACAGCCGAACAACTCTGGCACCAGAGATTCAGTCACCTGAATTTGCAGGACCTCATGTTATTGTAGAGAAAAGGTATGGTCGAGGGACTCCCTGTCTTTCATAATACTCAGTTAAATTGTGATGGATGTGCCTTAGGCAAAATGCATAGAGAACAGTTTCCTGTGCATGATAGAAGGAAGGAAAGAGACATTCTAGAACTAGTGCACACTGACATATGCAGACCTATGCACACGGGGTCGCTAGGTGGAGCATATTACTTTCTGTTATTTACTGATGACTGCACTAGATATTCATGGGTTTATTTTCTGAGTAAAAAGAGTCAGACTTTCCAGTATTTTATAGAATTTAAAACCTTGATGGAAAAACAGTTTGGAAAAAGTATAAAAATTCTCCGCTCTGATCAAGGGGGAGAATACAAGTTAGGGGAATTCATGAAATTCTGCAAATCTCACGGGATTGTTCATCAGTTTATAGTGCCACACACACCACATCATAATGGAGTGGCAGAGTGCAAGAACAGAACCTTAGTGGAGTGCACAAGGAGCATGTTACAAGGTAAGGGTCTATCTAATAGTTTTTGGGCAGAAGCTATTAATACTGTTGTATATTTAAAGAACAGAAGTCCTACCAGATATCTTGGCTTCAAAACTCCTTTTGAAGCTCTATATGGACTCAAACCAGCAGTAAATCATTTAAGAGTATTTGGGTCAAAAGCATTTGCCCATATACCCAAAGCTGATAGGAAGAAATTAGACCCTAAAGTTGTTAAATGCATCTTTGTTGGTTATGGCACAAAATTTAAAGCATATAAGTTGTTCAATCCTGAGTCTCATAAGATATTTGCAAGCAGGGATGTAGTGTTTCATGAACAGGTTCAAGAAGGGAAAGATGACATTGGTGATGATTGGCATATTCCATTGGTGATGGATGAAAGCAACGAGGATGAACGAGAGCAGGAGCAGAAACAGGAGCAGAAAGAAGAACAGGAAGAAGGTGATAATGCAAGCCCAAATAGATCTGAAGAAAAAAAATTTGAGGTAAGTCCCCTACCAAGGAGATCAGGTAGGAAGACTCAAAAACCATCCAGATTGAAAGACTATGCTTTGATGTCAAATATTTTGAACATTGTAGAGCCCACTAATTACAAAGAAGCTAGTCAATCTGAGGCATGGAGGGCTGCAATGAATGAAGAGATAGAATCTATTCTTAGAAATAACACTTGGGATTTAGTTGAACTGCCTAAGAATAAAACACCCATAGGATGTAAATGGTTGTTTAAACCAAAAATGAATGCAGATGGAAGTATTGAAAAACTAAAAGCTAGGCTGGTTGCAAAGGGGTACTCACAGCAAGAAGGTATAGATTTTGATGATACCTTTGCACCTGTAGCAAAGTTAAACACTATCAAAATGCTTATTTCTCTAGCAACTAAACACAATTGGGAGCTACACTAGCTTGATGTTAAATCTGCATTTTTAAATGGTGAATTAAAAGAAGAAATTTACTTACTACAACCTGAAGGGTTTGTAAAGAAGGGGCAGGAAAATCTTGTTTGCAGATTGAAAAAGGCACTATATGGCTTAAAACAAGCACCCAAGTCTTGGTACGAAAATATTGATTCTTTCTTTTTAGAGAATGGTTTTCATAGGAGTTTGAATGACCCAAATTTTTATACCAAGTACAATAAACAGGGGCAGATTATTTTTATTTATTTGTATGTGGATGACATGATCATAATAGGAAATGCAGATAATTTAATCAAAGAAATAAAAAGGCTGATGGCACAAGTTTTTGAAATGAAAGATCTCGAAAGTCTCCATTACTGTCTGGGATTGGAAGTATGGAGAGATACTGGAAAAATTTAGCATGGATCAGTGTAGGTCAGCAGCAACACCATTGCAGCAGAATTTGAAGTAGTACAGTGAGGATGGCACTAAGGAGGTGGATGCCACTATGTACAGACAGTTAGTTGGGAGATTGCTATATTTCACAACAACTAGACCAGACTTGGAATACTCTGTTAGTGTGTTGAGACAATTCATGTCAAAACCACTTGAAAGTCACTGGGTAGAAACAAAAAGTGTGTTGAGGTATCTTTGTGGTACTATTAATTATGGTATTTTATACATTGACACATCTGATGTTATTCTAGCAGGTTTTTTAGATTCAGACTGGGCAGGTAACCTAGATGATCAAATTTCTATCATAGGTTACGCATTCAGCATAGGATCCGGGGTCATAGCATGCAGCAGCAAAAAGCAGAGCACTGTAGCATTATCTTCATGTGAAGCTGAGTACCAAGCATTGTGTGCAACCATGTGTGAAGCGATCTAGTTGAGAAGGCTTCTCAATGATGTGGGAGAAGAACAGAAAAATTCAACTTCCATAAAAAGTGACAACCAGAGTACCATTAAATTAGCATACAATCCAGTCTTTCATAAAAACACCAAACATATTGACACTCAGTTCCATTTTGTTAGAGAGAAACTACAGTCAAAAGAAATCTTTGTTGAATATTGTAAAACTTGTGACAATATGGCTGATATTTTTACTAAGCCTCTTGCACGTGTAAAGTTTGAATTGTTTAGAAGGATGCTAGGAGTTCAGGATAATCCTTTCTCCATTAAGGGGGGGAGTTGAAAATAATTATATTATTTATGTATTAATGGAGAAAAGGTTACATAAGTTGTAACGTATCTCCTTAGTTTAGGATTTGTTCCTAGAATTTAGGAGTCTATTTGCAACTTCCTGATTTCTTGTGATGCACTTAAAGATGTAATTTCTGATTCATGAATGTAGAGTCATCTCTCTATTTGAGTGTAGTCTCCAAGTGCAGTACTCACCTGAGAGCTATAACTCCTTCTTTTTCAATTCTATGCATATTTTATCTTAAATATATACAAACATGTGTGAAATGTTAGACAAACTATTCAATCCTCCTATATTTCTCATTATGTGGTGGAGAGAGAAAATGAAAATGAAGACTGGGCTTCGGAGTTGTTATGATGTCATTTAGTGCAAATTAGTGATGTAGATAAGGGTTAATGGTGGTTTTCCATATTTAACTTCCACAAAATGTAAGGGGGAATTCCTTGGTAGCAATTGAGGTTCCCATGAACTTCTTTTTCCATATTTAGGTTAGACAAAATGCAATGGAGAAATTAATTGATAAAAATTGATGTTGGACCTAACTTTCCACCTTTTATGAACATGTGGTTAAAATTATTTTAATAATATTAATATAAAATTTAATATTATCTTATTAATTTTAGTTTACTATCGCACTTAGTTATCATTTGTTGTTATGAAATTAAGTATTAATTCTTTTTATGAATACAACTCTACTTGGGTGCCATAATGTGTCACTATGCACAATTTTGCATAGTTGGATTAATTGTTAGATGATGGAATAATGTTCAATCATTAAGTCATTGCTATAGTGGTAGTTATTGTTTAAGCCTCCTGTAACCCTATTTTTTTCTCACATCTATAAACCCTAGAAACTTGAGCAAGCCTCCTCCTTGTGCTGCTCAAAAAGTTTTGTGGACTCATCCTTTGTCTAGCTCCAATTTTTGGAGGAAGTGCAAGATGGTAATGTCATTGTGGAACCTGCCCCTTTCTCAGATTCAGGTTGGTTTTATTTTTCTGAATTCATCACAACTATTTTACTCATAGATTTATCCCATAGCATAGGGATTCCTCCTGTTGTTTAGATTGTTGTGAGATTTTTTCAATTTCATAAACATACAAATTTAGGGTTTCATAATAATAATGACAGTTAGAAAATTTTGTATAAATGAGGGGCTATGTGTAGGCCCAAAGTTGCAAGTATTTACTGTGCAAGATGTTGGGTACGAGAACAAAAGCAGAAAATGATAAGGAAAATTTGCTTCGTCTGCAGCTGCTTAACCTTCATCTTCAACTATGAAATTTAAATTAGAGAACTCCCGCAATGAGTCCCCACAATGACCTAGTGATGAAAAAGATGGCCATTACATGTTTGAACTTGGAAATAATTTCATAGATCTATGTTATAGCACTCATAACACAAGGATTCCTCCTGCTCTTCACATTGTTGTGAAAATTTTTCAATTTCTTGTACATATGGATTTAGGGTTTTATAATAATAAAAATTGTTAGAGGGTTTTGTATAAATAAACAATTGTATGTAGGCCCAGCAATTGCAAGTATTTATTGTTCAAGATATTGAGAACGAGAATAAAAATGGAGAACGAGAAGTCAAATTTTCTTTGTGGACAGGCATAGAACCTTCCATTTTATTCCCAGATCATAGTAGGCCTTCCTCTTCAACCATGAAATTTAAAGTAGGGAGCTCTCATAATGCCTCCCCAACATGGCGTAGAGATCACAAGGATGGACATTACATGTTTGAATTTGGAGATAATTTATTATTTATTTGATTTTTCATGGGTTTTTCCTAAATGTCAATATGCTATCTCAACAAGTGTTTTTGGGTTTACTATTTGATACCACAACCTAGTTTACAAATAATCCCTTTCCTTGATGTATTTTTCTCATATTTGGATTAATTGTATTTTTAGCATAGTTGGATTAATCGTATTTTTTTCGTTTATTTGTTTTGAAGGGAGTGATCAATATTGTTGGCAGATTTGGGCAAGTTTCTGAGGGGATGTCCCTAGCCCGACAGGGTCTTGTAGCTATCAAAATCATTAGTGGCTTAAAAAAGCACCCAGAGTAGCACAAGGTATGAGGAAGTAATTTTTTTATGCTGTGCTATTTTTCTATGTAGAATTTAATAGATGAACATGTTGGGCATGTAACCCAAGTTGTCTGGATACATTTTTAATTCAAAATATAAATGTAGTACTTGTAAATGATTGTTTGAGATGTATGTAGTCTCCCCATATAGTTGTGTGCAGATGCTGTGGTAATTTTTGAAGGCCACTCACAATTAATTTGGTTTCAAATCTCAAAAGACTGTTTATAATGTTATTGAAAACAAGGATTGCATGCAATGGTAGTTGTTGCGGATTTGGAAGTACATTTATGATTATGAAATATATTTATGAAAATCAAGACATTTGCAAAATTTACCTAATATATAATTGTGAAAAGTTATATAATGTCTTCTAACCAAATTTATCTAATATAATTGTGAAAGAAAATTTACATAATATATAACTGTGAAAGATATATAATGTCATATAATGTCTTCTGTCCAAATTTATCTTATATATAATTGTGAAAGCAAATTTTCATAATATCTATGAAACTGTGAAAGATATATAATGTCTTCTTCTGACCAAATTTACATAATATATAATTGTGAAAGCAAATTTAATATCATTGTGAAAGATATATAATGTCTTCTGACCAATGTAATACTATAACAACACAAATTCAGAAACAAAATAATGCCCATGAAAATTATTTTTAGGTTTCTTCAGTATTTCGCAGAAGTAATTGAATAGTATTGTATTATTTTTTCATGTTTTAAATGAAAATAGCTAATTCATTTATATTTTAGAAAAAAGTATTTTCAAGTTTCTTCCTTATTTCACAAAAATAATTGACTAACAAGTTGCAAAAGAGGAAAGAAAATAATATTATATTATTTTTTCACGTATTGCAAATGTTCCAACGCTTTTCCAAAGAGACACAGTCACCATTGAAAAAGTAAATAAGATAGAGAGTGATAGTGTTTGGTCTGTAAATAATGATGTAGGAGAAGTGAAGACAGTGTTATTTTGCACTTTTGAATAATAAAAAATCTTTACCAAAAATGTTTTAGAGCTTCCCGTCATAGTAATATAAACATACTAATAGTATATAAATAGTCTGGATGATAAACATACTAATAATAAATAGTGATGGCGCTACTTTTCAAATAATAACAACTGATAGCGCCATTTTTTCAATTCATTTTCTATCAACATTTATGCATAAAATCTTACCTCAATGGCTCAATGGCTAGTGTTAAGTGTTCGGTTGCATCTTCTCACCGAGAATATATATGCACAAAAAAACAAAAAGTGGTGTTATTACCCATGAATGAGGAACCCTTGCATCTTCTCACCAAGAATATATATGCACACAAACAAAACAAAAAGTGGTGCTATTACCCATAAATGAGGAACTGAAAGAGCATCTAAGCGTTTCAAGGAAATTTTAATATGAAATATAAATGGAAAGGTTTTGATTCTTGTATTCAATTGTATTACCCGTGATAGTTTAGTGATTGGTAACCTTATCGACAAAGGAAATGAGATGTTTTTCTCATGACTACTTGTGTTGACACTAAATGTATAACTTTCCTATATAAATATTCTTTGGTCCTGAACAATTTTGCGATGAATATATCATGTTTACATTATATATGTCGCCTTGCATTATTGATGAGGGGGCATCTACCTGTGTCATGTCTGCTTCGGTTTGGAAACAAATCGGATCCCTTGAGCTGGCCCCTTCCATAATCACCCTTTGTGCGTGGGATGGCCACGCCTCCCAGCCCATTGGCCTATTCCGTAATTGTCCTATCATCCGTGTACGAAAGACTGTTTGTGTCGACGTTGAAGTTATCGACGCCCCTCTTGACTACAACATTATCTTGGGGCATAGTTACACCTATTCCGTGTCTACCGTCCCATCCGCAGTCCACTGCAAGATGTTTTTCCCTCATAATGGAAAAATTGTCACGATTGACCAGTTGACTCACCATGAACCAAACTCTCAGACCTCCCTTGAGTCCACCATCTCTTCTGTCACCAATAAAGCAACTCGTTGATTCTTTGACCCTCGTTGTTTCCCCCGGGTATCTACAAAGACTCCTCTTTGCTTGGAACTTTTCCCGGGTCCCTCCCCTCCTATCAACCCAACTTAGCGACTTCTTAGATGATGCACTCGTCTCGTGGCCGACCTTCCACACTGCTCCTAACATGTGGCGCGGCCACCAATTAACCTATGGCATAGCACGTGCATTCGTGGCATACTAAACAATACCCTTAATTTGACTACATATTGGAAAATACCTCTAAAAATCACTATGATTTAACCCCTACCAATACTAACCCATTGTATTTTGCCAATTTAAAAAACCCCTACTTTCATAGATATTGTAGGTATCTGTTTTTTCATTAACATTTTTTACACCCCTTTATATTTATATCCTTAAAATAATGACATGATGCCTCTCTTATGACCCCACATGCATTCTACAGTTCACCTTTCTTCTTGTGATATACATAAGAGATGCATATTAGTATTCCCACAATGTGATTACTCAATCCACACTCAAGCACATCTCACTATGATTTGTGGCCTTTAATGGTCTAAGGCATACAAAGATCAACCATGTTCTAGGAAGATTGATTATGTGCATGTCTATAAAATGACATATAAATTGATCTATATGATGATGAAAAATCAATTTATCAATCTTTATGAATATGTTTGCACCAAATGAGGTGTTCAATCACAAGTCTAGACCCTCTTCCCTTTGAAAGCTTCTTTTTCAAAAATCCGACTACAACCTCATGTACTCAAACTAGTGTCTTATTAAGGTGGAACAACAAAAGTTACAGTTTCAAAGAGTTATATAGAGAAGAAAAGGCAAGGTGAGGATGAGAGTTATGTGACCCTCCCTTTGCTTTAATGAAAAAAAAACATTGTTCTCTGTTGTTTTTAATTTAAGTGTTTTAATGAGAGCCCCATGGTATATTTTATTAAGACATCATTTGGAAACGACCCATGTGGATGGCATTAATGGTTTTTTAACCTTGGTAATGTGATTTAAAGAGCTCTTACCACTAGATTTCTTGTTTTCATGATTATCAAAAATATTTTTTAAGCATTGTAGACAGTTTTCCCCAAGTTCAAACGGATGGTATTATGTGGCTATGTTTTATGAACCTTCTCAACATCAACATGCTAGGTAGGTCTACCCCCAAGTTTTTCAGTAAGCATCTTTCAAAGATTGGATTTCACATTTGGAGGGATCTATGGGGTCACAACACTATCTTGGTTGGATTGGAGAAGAATTAATAAGCCCAATATTCACTAGCTTAAGACAAGAATGTGTTTTCAAAATAATACCAGAAATTTCGAGGCCCATTTTGATGCACTGGAGATGTAGTCATAATTACTGTAACAAATATACTCAACAACCTCAAGATTAATCTTCAACAATGTTCACAAAAGGGGATCATTGTCACCATGTCACAGAGAATATTGTTGCTATACAGATGCCAAGGTTATTGTGAAAAAAGAAAGATTCGTCACGTTTTCATTAAACATTAGTATACAAATGTGAAACAAGGTCACTCACTGACACATAGGTCATAGTCTATATATTACTTCCCTTGACGGTCTCATTATTATCTATCCACAAGATTACTATAAATGTCATTTTCAAATCAAGGTTCTCTTATGTCACCAAAGGTTTCGAGACATCGTGACGATATTAAATGATCAATCACTATGCTCAACCATACCGCCTGAAGAATCAAATCTTGCAGCAACCAATTGAAATTAAATTTGTTAATAAGCTTCAGAACAAACTATCTATGATGCACAAATAGACTCAAGACTTATTTGCATCTTGCTAGACAACTCAATACATCAAAATCATAGACAATTGTATACTTTAAGGCTTGGTAATTAATGTGGAGTAAGTCCTTCAAGTGAGATCGAAGTCTTTCTTATATACAGGTCTTTCTCTAGGTCGAATTGCTAGCTTTAGGCTGACTTATCCTCTCATAGAGGTCGACTTGTTCTTTGCACTATGATGAGGCCTTGGAGGGTCTTTGACTCTATATTTGACTCAAATAAATTTTCTTTACAATATGTAACATGCCCAAAAGAGTCTTCCATAAATGACAATGACTCAATTGACTTGTAGACCAAATTACAAGTCCTAAAAGCACTCAATGAGTGCTTGAACTAAAAATAAATTTCCCTTGAGCATGAAGCCTCGGGGTTCCCATGTTTTGGCAAGTTTGGCAATACCAAAATATGAGACAACATCAAAACCACTTTCAGACCTCAGGATCTAGCCCTCCTGGGTCCAGAGAGGGATCTCTCTATGATAGACAAAGGTATATGTCTTTGAAACTCTGTTTTTAGGTTTTAGGCTAGTTATAGGCACAGGTTTGTTTTTTTGTTTAATTTTTTGTTTGGTTGTTGGGAAACAGAAAGGAAGGGTTCACTATGAGAAAGGATGCAAGGCTGTATGGAGAGGATTCTAAGCAAAGGAGGACGGTTTTTAGAGAGCACTCAAGACCATTGGGAAAATGGAGTCAGGAAAGGGTTTACTTTCTATTCAATATGCAGGCTTTTAGTTGGGCTAGTCATCTAAAGCATTGGATCTTAAAGATGATAGTGTGGCATGAAATGGCAAGAGAAGATGAAAGGCAAGAAAACCTCCAAGGTGACCTTTCAAGAATTAGATCCAAGGACAGGACATGCCATTGGACAACCTGTGATCCAAAACCTAAAAGGTTAACTCTTCAGACAAAGGAACATTAAGGATTTAAACACAAAGGTGAAAACCTGAGATCAGAGAGAGACTTTGAACTCTCAATGCTTCGGCGTCCAGCTTGAGGGAACTTAGAAAGGTTCAATTAATTGAAAATGACCTTAGTGAGATAGAGACAGTGTTCTAAACTCCCAGTATCCCAATTCATTCAATTAAAACCTAACCAGAACATCTAAGAAAAGATTCATTAATTCACACATCAGCTAGCAGTATATTTGACCACTACACTGGTTAAATTAACTTGAATCAGTGCTTAGATAACACATATAGCAGAAAACATTAAAGGCAGGGAGAGCAGAAACATAGGGTACCTAACAAGGGTAAATCCTATGCAAAATTTCTGATGCGTGCCAGAAGAAATGAAATGCAATGAATTACAAAGGAAAACAGAGACCAAGTAAGAAAAACATCACCGCTGCTTTAAATCAGGATCCAAAGAAATGTGCTTGTCATATTAAAGAGCAACACCAGTCATGTACAACATTTTCCAATAGCTTGAATTCAATCTGAAAACATCTTCCTCAGCCTATCTTACAACTTTACACAGAGAACTATGTCTCAAGAGAAACAACTTACAATTCACAGATATCTGATCAACAACCTTTTCAATGTTTTCTCATCATTTTTTATATCTGAAAGAGAGGCCGAGGAGGTAGATGAAAAACTAAATGTAGCATTAAAACTCATAGGAGGAAGAGGTTCTAGGCCCCATTTTGTTTTAAATTCTGGGCATTTATCTTCAGTACTCTTTGGATGAAAGAGTGGTCTTTGTCGGGCTGCAATTTACTCCAGGTATGTCTTTGATGTACTTGTTGTAGCACTCTGTATAATTCTGGTGGACTGAACACAAAACATATCGATGATTCAGGTCTACCATACTGTGTAACAAATGCTTCTGATAGCATTAGGACCGTTGTTAGGGAGGAAAACTTCTCATGGACACAACGTAAATTAAAATCGTATTGAATATTGTGTCCTTTCTCAGGAGGAGACATTCTGCTGATGTGAAACCCTGATGGTATGGTTTTCTATGCGCTGGACCTTCTATGTGATCTATGAGGTCTTCGGTCTGGTACCCTGCCTTTAAAACACCGAATTAAGGCCCAAAAATCTTCAATCACGGGCATTAAATTCTCTGATCCTTCACTGATACTCTTTGCTGCTTCATGATTGTCTCTATCTGCGAAATCGGGACTTTAAATGGTGCTGGGAGTTTTGCACAGCTGAACTCTGTATCTTTAATGAACATTTACGTTCTTAGCACCTCCTCTAGCCTTTCTCTGTGCTCTGTGCCATAATGATAGCGCCTACGAACCATGGCGGGTTTCCACCTGGCTGTAACCCTGCAAAACACGTAAACTCGTAAAGAAAACCATGCATGGGGAGGGTGGATGTAGTGGAGATAATGAGAATGGAAGCGCAGCATGGTAGAACATTGTATGCATACGCAAAATGGTGGAAAAATGTAGCGAAATGGTGGAGGAATGGCTTGGTGAAAGTTGGTGGAATGCAACAAATTTAAATGCGAATACTTGACCTTTGACCTTCAAAATATATGAAAATGCGATGAAATATATGAATGGGTGATGTGGCGGGACCCGGTCAATGGCGGGGTGAGATTTAATCCGGACCGTCTGATCTCAGGAGGAGATCGACGGTTGTGAATGCATCGGAGGGCGACAGATGGTGGGTCTGGGGTCCTTTTTGCCTTGATTATCGCCCGAGCATCTTTGTGGTGCGATCACCGTCAGATGGACAGCCTCAGATCGGACGGTGGACAACAATATCACGTCGGGCCCGCAGTCAAACGTTAATGCGCGATGAGGGCGGTTTTTCAATAGTGCTCGAAGCCACGCGTCGGCCGATGAATGGCATCGCTGTAAAATAAAAAATACCGCCCTTCCTCCAAAGGCAGTGCGATAGAAACCGTCGATTTTTGAACAGTGAATGTCTGCGGGGACCACCAGGGCGGATAAATTGCGGGTTTTCGATCTGCGGATCAGATCGACAGTTGTGATGCGATCAGAGGGTGAATGGGGGGGGGACCACGGGCGCGATGAGATTTGCGAAGACCGTCGGATCTGTACAGATCGATGGCGGATATTTCACCTGATCATTCATTTGATAAGTGCGCTACGGGCTAGCATCTGGTTTAGTGCCCGTGTCATGTGGAGAAAAGGCTTACGGGGGCTGGCCGTAGGGGGCTAGACCTGATATATGTTAAAAAGTGGGTTTTTGGCCTGTTTTTAATGCTTTTTGAGGCCAGAAAGGGGTAACAGTAGAGAGAGTAAGGGGCTATCAAACCAAACAAAGGTTATTTGAATGGTTTAAGAGGGGCATGGGGATGATTTAGAAGGTTTAGGAATGATTTGGGAGTAAAAAGGGAGACTTTGGCAAAAGGGAGAAAAGGGTTAAAATGGGACATTCTTCAGGGATACAAGGGGCAAATGGAGGCTTCCTTGAGCACAATTTTTTACAATCAGTGAGGCTTCTTGTATGGAAACAATAGTGGAAATTTATCACAGGGAAGAGGGTATGAGGAGGCTTTCAAGGATGATGTGTTTTCAGGAGAAATGCAATCCTTGAAGGCTCAACAAACAATTTAGCCCCCTGTTTGCTTGTCAAAAATTCATAGGGGGCTAACAGTGGCTCCACATGGGCATGGCTTCTTCTTGAAGGAGACAAGAATTTAGAACATGATCTTTGGAGTAGGCTAGATGCCTTGTACTTGACCCATCCCTTTTCTTTCTTGGAGCAGCTGTCACAAATTGTGAAGACGTCAAATTAGCAGAAAAAATCTCCCAAACAATCTACCTACCCATCCTACAATCCTAGCATTTTTTCTTCCAAGGTGCATTTGGACTAGCAAACCCTTTACATCATTTTTTTTTTTTTTTTTTACAAACAGGAAAATAAAGCTATTCTATTTCTACCCTTATTACTCCATGAGACCAGATTAGATGGTTGGTCTCATATGTTTCTCTACCTAATCTAATATTTGTTGGGATTAAACTGTCCAGCAAATTTCTTCTCTACATTCTACAACAGAAATTTAAAAACAGTCAAACTAGGATTATACAGTCTAGTTTGTTGTGGATCCAAGGCATAAGGAAAAATTGCTCATGGACTGAAATTGCAAAAACTGGAAAACAAAATCTGAAGGCTCAAAAATTTGAAACTTTAAAGCATCCTTCCTTTCTTTGTGACTCAATTTTTGAGCTTGTTAGAGTCACTTTATTTTCTTCATTTCAACTCTGGTTTTGGGCTTGTTAGAGCTGATTCTTCTTCCTTATTTGCTAGTTCATATTTTGGGCATGTTAGAACTAGCTGTTTTACTTCTTTTGGCTTAGGTTTTGATCATATTAGAGCCAATATTTTGCACCTCAGAGGTTCATGTTTTGAGCATGTCTGAACCTCTCCTTCTCTTTTTTGAAACATTTTCTCTTTTTATTTGAAAACAAACATAGCAATGGTATTTACAATGGAAATGGAAACTAGAAATTGGAAATCAGTAGTAGTAGTGCTTGAGCATCCTGCCATTGATAGGACCCCCAAACAGCTCTGTACCATCTAATTCTTACAAAAAAAAGGCATTGGGACCCACAGTGGCCTGGATGATGTATGGACCCTGCCACAAACTGTCAAACTTTCCATGCTTTCCTTTGTCTTCTATCCTTGAGTCCCACTTCAGAAATTTATCTCCAATTTTGAAGTCAGAAGCTTTGGTTCTCTTCTCAAACAACCTTTTTCTATTTTCCTGAACTTTCAGAGCTCTGTTATAGACCTCTTCTCTTGTTTGTTGGAGATGAATTGCTTGATTTATTCTCCTCACCATACTGTCTTCTTCTGTCTAAATCTCTTGGACAAGTTTAATCACTGGTACACCAAGGCTGATAGGAAAAACTGCTTCTGTTCCATAGACAAGCTTGTATGGTGACATGCCAATGGACTTATTTGTTGTAAGCCTGTCAGCCCACAAAGCATGCACTAAATTGTTATGCCATGACTTCTTATCCTCTTCAAGAAATTTTTTGATAATGGTCACCAAGCTCTTGCTTGATGATTCAGCTAACCCATTACCTTGTGGGTAATAAGCAGTTGAATGACCGAGTGCTATTTGATACCTGTGAAAAAAATCAACCATTTTCTTGGATCCAAATGCAGCAGCGTTATTAGTGATTATTTTTCTTGGACAACCAAACCAAGAGAGGATATGGTCTTCTAGGAACCTAATGATGACAGAATATGTGGCATTCCTAGAAGGTATGGCCTCTATCCATTTAGTGAAGTAGTCTGTGGCTGTTAGGATCCACTTGTGCTATGCAGAAGAAGCAGGGTGTATTTCCCCTATGAAATCTAGGCCCCATTGCAAAAAGGGACCTTCAACAGTGATGGGTTGTAAAGGTAAGGGGAGGAGCTTTCTTTTGCCCTCGAAAATCTGACACTTATGGCAGGAAAATACCATTTTATGGATGTCATTGAAGAGTGTAGGCCAATAATATCCAGCTCTGAGTATTTTGTTAGCAGTGGCTTTCTAGTTCAAGTGGCCTCCACACTCTCCAGCATGGAGCTCCTGTTTAATTCTCTCTACCTCAGTTTCATTCAAACATTTAAGCAATAGGCCATTTTTATTTTTCCAGTATAAACACTTATTCAGTGTGCAATAGTTTCTGGCTTTTAGCTTTAGGAACCTGGCCTTAGTCTTTGATAGTTCTGGAGGGGCATTGAGGTTTGTAAGCACATAAAGGACATCAAAGTACCAAGGAGAGTTTTGATATTGTTCCTCAACTGTAGGATCAGGCAGTCCTTCTTGCTCATCTAAGGCATCTACCATGTTAATGTCAAAGGCTTGTAAATTTGATTCAGCCATCAATCGAGCTAAGCCCTGACCTTTGATCAGTTTGGTGGGTTTTATTTCAAGGTCATACTCTAGGATTACAGCAATCCATTTGCCCCTTTTCCCATCCGGGTCTTGGGACAGAATGTCTTTGACCACTATGCTTGGCACATAGGCTATGGTGTGAGAATGCAGTATGTACACCCTAAAGTCCTTCAAGGCCTTTAACAAGGCATAGGCCTGTTTTTCCATTATGTTATACTTTAAGGGTGCATCCCTCAGAGCTTTGCTGAAGAAACCAATAGGTTGTTCCATTCCCTATGGATTTTCCTGCAGTAGAACTGTAGCCACTGTATGCTCGAAGGCAAATGAAAATATCAGGAAATATTTTGAGAAATCGGGGCTAATTAGGACAGGAGCCTGGGTGAGTGCAAGTTTTACTGATTCAAAAGATTTTTTAACCTCTACAGACCACTTAAATCCTACACCTCTCTTCAGCATGTTGGTCATATTTCTGAGGTGTTCAGCTAGGTTGAGAATAAACCTCCTTAGGAAGTTAATTTTCCCAATAAAGGACTGTAACTCTTTAATGTTTGTCAGGTGTGTGATCTGAAGTATTCCCTCAACTCTTTGTGGGTCTATTTTAATTCCCTTCTCAGATATAACGTGGCCAAGAAGCTTACCTTCTTGTAGCCCAAACACAGTATTCTTGGGATTCAATGATAGGCCAAACCTTCTACATTTCTCAAAAACTTTCCTTAGATGTTTCAAGTGCTCCTCATCAGTCTTGGAATAGACTGTTATGTCATCCAAATAGATGACAATGAAGTGCCCTATCTCATCTGAAAAAGCTATGTCCATCGCTCGTTGGAAGGTTGCACCAACGTTCATTAGTCCAAAGGGAATTTTTACGTACATAAAGGTGCCCAAGGAGTGGTGAAAGCAGTCTTGAGTTGATCTTCTGGGAGTACTAAAACTTGGTTGTACCCTGAAAAACCGTCTAACAGGGAGATCCTCTTTGAGCCTACTACCCTCTGCAGGATGTGTTCCATCTTTGGTAGGGGGTAATTGTCTTTGAGTGAGGCTCTGTTAAGGTTCCTGAAATCTATGCACAGTCTGATCTCACCTGTTTTCTTTCTCACAGCTAGAAGGTTTGAAACCCAATCAGAGAACCCCACAGGAACTATTATTCCTGCCTCATACATCTTCTTTATTTCCCTTTCTACTACAGGCAATTTTTTTGGGTTTATTCTGTGGAGTTTCTGCCTAAAGGGTTTTTGGTTTTCTTTCAAAGGTATTTTGTGTTGTATAATGTTTGTGTCGTAGGCCTTTAAGTCCTCGTAGCTCTAGGCAAACACATCAACGAATTCTTTGAATAAGTCCATGTATTTCTTTTTCATGTTTGCGGGTAAGGACTTAGCCAATTTTATCTTCTTAGGCTTATCTTCAGTGCCTATGTTGCATTCCTCGACATCAGAGTCTGAGTGTTCTATAGTGGGCTTTTTCGCTACATCATCGAAGTCGAAAAGATCTTCTAAAGATGCCAGACCTCGAGGTATATTCTTATCTTTTGCCTGCAGCACCTCTATTTCCTCATTTTCTGCATTTTTACATTCTTTGATTGGATTTCCAGTTTCTTCAGTTAAAGTGTTTATTTCTACGTTGTGGGGTGGTTTTTCTTCGTTGGAGGGTTCTTCACTCAGGCTGCTGGCCTCGAATTTAGAGTCTGAATCGGAAAATTCAAACTCGTTCCTGCCTGTCAGGAAATCCTCAATATGCTTATCACCCTCAAAGACCTGCCAATATTTTTCGTTATCAGGCACTGCATGTCTGAATTTGGTCTGAATGATGATTTTTTTGTCACTGGGAGTCTTAGGGTATGAACTAGCTATGCAGGCTAATCCATTTGCAATTACGTTTTGACTCCTAGGAACAAACACCAGTTCATATTCTACGAAGGTTTTCAATAAATCCATAGCATCATTCCTATATGCTCTCAACCTAGAGTGTTTCGCTGTGTATTCACCGTTCACTTGTTTTATGATCAACTCAGAGTCTCCGTGCACAGCTATCCTATGGGCTCCTAGTCTTTTCAACAGATTAAAGCCTAGGATGAGAGCCTCATACTCTACAATATTATTTGTACATTTGAAGTTTAGGCGGAATGCATGACTCTCTTCATAGTCACTCTCTGTGTTATGTAACCACACTCCTGCCCCTGCAGTTCTCTTGGTACAAGACCCATCGAAATTCATTTCCCACAAAGGTTCTTGTTCGAGTTTATCGTTGATCACCTCACTAGCATTAATTTCATCGTTATACTACAATGGAGGGTTTGTTTCGTGGTGTGGAGGGTTTTTCTCTTCATGATATGCATGGAGTTCATAGAGCTAACTAGTTAGTTGTTTATGTTCTGTTTCTTGTTCACTCTGAGTTTCATTTTTAGTGCAATGTCCACAGGTTGCATCTTCATTTTCTTCTGAGTCTTGAGTGGCCATTATGTTGAAATCCATGGATGCTATCCCTTTGTTTGTATCTTTGTTTTCTAGCTCTGGCTCTTCTCAGGATTCATCATTGCAAAAGATAAAGGAGTCTAGATCAGTGTGTATAGAGTACAAGGGTGAATTTTCAGGCTTTTCAGGGCTACTGACCAGGAATTTCATTTGTGCCTCTCTATACAGTCTCCTAAGTTGGCTAAAGACAGGGATTGTGGCATATGCCCCATCCATCTACATTGTACCTTGCAGCTTGGCTCCCCATGACCTAGATAGTAACATGCCATACTTAAGTGGCACATCTGCCACTACAACGTCCATAACCATACATTTGGCAGGAATCTAGGTAAGGTTCACACATAAGTCTTTGATTAGGCCAAGGCATTTTACTCTGCTAGAGTCAACTGAATATAAATCTTTACAGGGACGAGTTATCTCTAGGCCTAACTTTTCCATAACTACCTTAGGCATTAAGTTGTGAGATGCTCCAGAGTCATGCATTGCGTTGTGAAGGATCTTATCATGGATATTGAGACTGATGTAAAAAGGAGGCACTACCCCTTCCTGAAACTTCCCTTCTATCTTCGGACCAAACAAAAGGGCTGGTTGATCATCACTCAGATTGACAGTGTCATTGTTTTCACCTAGATTTAAAGCTTTCAAAATTTGGCCTTTATATACATCCCGAGTGGCCAGCTCAGAGAGTGGAACATAGATTTTAATTTTTGCAATCTCACTCTCCAAATTGAAAGTGGATTAACTCTTTGGGGTGCTCAACTCTGTTTTGTTAACCACCACCTTAGTGGCATAATCAGTGGGATAATTATGTACAGTGTTAGGGACTGTTTTATCAGGAGCACTAACTGCAGTGCTAGTGCTGCTATTTGGCTGAATTTGCTTATCGGTATTTTCGCTGTCTTTTTCTTTGCTCTTCCCAAGATTCTCAGTTGCTGATTTACTGCTTTCAGCAGTCACTTTAGAAGATTTATCAGGCCTCTTCTTAATGGTAATCTCAGAAGCTTTTGGTTTGGAAGTGTCTAGACTCTTTTTTCTTCTAAGTTCGTATTGTTCTCTGACCTGCATGATGGCATTTTCAAATCCAAGCCTATAATCCTCAGATTCTAATCCTTCCTTATCCCAATATGAGGGTGAGGGTTTATCTTCCTTTGTGGAACATTTGTGGATTGAGTTTTTTGTTTCAAACATGTTTATTGTGTTCCCCTCAGACTCTTCTATGATTCCCTCATCTTCATCAAGGAAGTTCTCTTGAAATGGGGGTATAACTTGTTGGTCTGATTCTCTTTGTCCATTGGGAATGGTGTTGTTTCTTCTAAAGTTATGGTTCTGGTTAAGGCTTTGGTTTATGTTCTAATTACTGACTTTGACAACCATCTTTTCCATCATTTGCTGTAGCCTTTCAATGTTTTTAGATATTCGGTCATAATTGGGGTCAGATGTGGAAGCTACAGAGTCATCCCTATATGTTACCCTTTTTTCAGACCTCATTCTGGATTTTTCTCAATCAGGTTAGCCTCAACACTCACTGCTCATTTTTGCATGTCTTCCAATGTGTTGTAATCTCTCTCCCTAAGCTGGTAGGCCATGTCTGCATCAAAGCCTTCAGGGTATTTCACTAGGGCCAAACATTGGGGAGGTTTCATGTGTGGAGGAAGAGCTTTGTAAACGCTATTGAACCTTGTAGAGTAATCATGGACACTCTCTCCTACGTTTCTTTTTAGGTTCTTGTATTCTGCTAAGATTTGGAGAGGGTTTGCCTTAACTTCCCACTTGTTTATGAAGGTTTGATATAAAGCAGGGAGATCTTGGATACTATTAGGAGGTGGGACCTTAAACCATTTCTTCACATCACCTCCTAAACTCTGGGCAAAGATTCTCATTTTGACTGTCTCATCATCAATTTCCATATAATCAAAGGAATCCTCCATTCTATCTACATGGTGTTGAGCATTTGTGGACTCTTTGGCAGTGAAATGTGGGATCTTTGACTGATAATCATTGGGTAAGGGCACTAGGGCTGAGGTAAGACCAAAGGTGCATACTAGCCTGCCATGGTGATGTTTTGATGAGGTAAAGGGTTGGCTTAAGCAGCTGGTATATGGATGACAGGGATATTAGGACCAGTAGCAGCTTGTTGAGCTGATTTAGGATGACAGAGCCCTAAGTTTTGAATGAAATGAATGTCTGGAGGTGTAAATGGAGGAGTATCTATGTCCGTAATGTGTTTACCACTGTGAGATGGTGAACCCGGAAACTCAAATTCTGGCTGGTCAAGGTTACCGGATGACCTAGTTCTAGGTAAACTGTTTTGAGAGTATAGGTCAAAATGAGGGTTGGATAGAGCTGTAAAGTCTTCTGGTGCAGAGTTAGCTCTATGGATTTGTCTGGAAATAGCTGATATTTTAGGTATGGGAGATTTTCTAAAAATGCTCTCAGGGTTTTCAACTATTTCTGGTGGGTTTGGGTTAGGATAAGCTCTTGTATGAATGGATCTTGAAGCCAGAATGTTTTCTTCAGCAAAGCAGCTAAATCCTAATTATTGCTTCTACTATGGCTGATGTTGTTATGGAGGCAGATCTTCCAGTGGAGTCTTATGTGAAACCAAGATAAATCAGCAGGCCTACTGATCACCAGCGGAGTCTTTTATCATTAAGGTACTATGGAGTCGCCAGGTGGAAGGTTCAGGATGTTCCTAAAAAGTACATTGTCCACCACAGTGTTTCTATAATGTCCCTTTAGGGAAGTCCTTAAAACTCAGCAAACTCTAACCAGAGATGGAATGGGAGGGAATTTACCGGATATTTCACCTCTGAAAGAGGATGAGATCCGGTGGCTGTCTGGCCCTTTCCAGACTCTATCTAAGAGTGTGGGGTAAAACACAACAAGTGGTATAGGAGTTGATTTTGCAAATGGGAGTGTTTAACTGCCAACCTAACCAAAGATTGTTGGTACTCTGAGGCTCTAGTGATGTAGCAGGATGAAAATGCTCAGAAGTTCCCCAGTGGAGTTGCCATTATGTTGGTGATGACAATGGGACACCAGAGCAGATAATTGCAGTTGAAGGCACTCAAATTTCATTCCCCAGTGGAGTCGCCATTATGTTGGTGACAACAATGGGACACAAGACCAGATATAGCAGTGAAAGGTACTCAAAGTTCATTCCCCAGTGGAGTCGCCATTATGTTGGTGACTACAATGGGACACAGAGCTAGATATAGCAGTGAAGGGAACTCAAATTTTATTCCCCAGTGGAGTCGTCATTATGTTGGGGTTCCCATGTTTTGGCAGGTTGGCAATACCAAAAGATGAGACAACATCAGAACCATTTTCAGACCTCAGGATCTAGCCCTCCTGGGTCCAGAGAGGGATCTCTCTATAATAGGCAAAGAGTATGTGTCTTTGAAGCTTTGTTTTTAGGTTTTAGGCTAGTTATGGGCACAATATTTGTTTGGTTGTTGGGAAACTGGAAAGAAGGGTTCAATATGAGACAAGGCTATATGGAGAGGATTCTAAGCAAAGGAGGAGGGTTTTCAGAGAGCACTCAAGACCATTGGGCAAATGGAGTCAGGAAAGGGTTTACTTGCTATTCAATATGCAGGCTTTCAGTTGGGCTAGTCATCTAAAGCATTGGATCTTAAAGATGATAGTGTGGAATGAAATGGAAAGAGAAGATGAAAGGCAAGAAAACCTCCAAGGTGACCTTTCAAGAATCATATCCAGTGACAGGATATGCCATTGGACAACCTGTGATCCAAAACCTAAAAGGTTAACTCTTCAGACAAAGGAACATTAAGGATTTAAACACAAAGGTGAAAACCTGAGATCAGAGAGAGACTTTGAACTCTCAATGCTTCGGTGTCCAGCTTGAGGGAACTTAGAAAGGTTCAATTAATTGAAAAGGACCTTAGTGAGACAGAGACAGTGTTATAAACTCCCAGTATCCCAATTCATTCAATTAAAACCTAACCAGAACATCTAAGAAAAGATTCATTAATTCACACATCAGCTAGCAGTATATTTGACCACTACACTGGTTAAATTAACTTGAATTAGTGCTCAGATACCACATATAGTAGAAAACATTAAAGGCAGGGAGAGAAGAAACATAGGGTACCTAACAAGGGTAAATCCTATGCCATATTTCTGATGCGTGCCAGAAGAAATGAAATGCAATGAATTACAAAGGAAAATAGAGACCAAGTAAAAAAAACATCACTGCTGCTTTAAATCAGGATCCAAATAAATTTGCTTGTCATATTAAAGAGAAACACCAGTCATGTACAAAATTTTCCAACAGCTTGAATTCAATCTGAAAACATCTTCCTCAGCCTATCTTACAACTTTACACAGAGAACTATGTCTCAAGAGAAACAACTTACAATTCACAGATATCAGATCAACAACCTTTTCAATGTTTTCTCATGAGTTTTTATATCTGAAAGAGAGGCTGAGGAGGTAGATGAAAAACTAAATGTAGAATTAAAACTCAGAGGAGGAAGAGGCCTGAGGCCCCATTCTGTTTTAAATTCTGGGCATTTATCTTCAGTATTCTTTGGATGAAAGAGTGGTCTTTGTCGAGCTGCAATTTACTCCAGGTATGTCTTTGATGTACTTGCTGTAGCACTTTGTATAATTTTGGTGGACTGAACACAAAACAGATCAATGATTCAGGTCTACCATACTGTGTAACAAATGCTTCTGATAGCATTAGGACCGTTTTCAGGGAGGAAAACTTCTCATGGACACAACGTAAATTAAAACCGTATTGAATATTGTGTCCTTTCTCAGGAGGAGACATTCTGCTGATGAGAAACCCTAATGGTATGGTTTTCTACGTGCTGGACCTTCTGTGTGATCTATGAGGTCTTCAATCTGGTACCCTACCTTTAAAACACCGAATTAAGGCCCAAAAATCTTCAATCATGGGCATTAAATTCTCTGATCCTTCACTGATACTCTTTGTCGCTCCATGATTGTCTCTATCTGCGAAATCGAGACTTTAAATGGTGCTAGGAGTTTTTCATGGCTGAACTCTGTATCTTTAATGAACATTTACGTTCTCAGCACCTCCTCTGGCCTTTCTCTATGCTCTGTGCCATAATGATAGTGCCTATGAACCATGGCGGGTTTCCGCTTGCCTGTAACCCTGCAAAACACGTAAAATCGTAAAGAAAACCATGCATGGGGAGGGTGGATGCAGTGGAGATAATGAGAATGGTAGTGCAGCATGGTAGAATGGTGTATGCGTACGCAAAATGGTGGAAAAATGCAGCGAAATGGTGGAGAAATGGCTTGGTGAAAGTTGGCGGAATGCAACAAATTTAAATGCGAATACTTGACCTTTGACCTTTGTATTTGAAAATGCGATGAAATATATGAATGGGTGACGTGGAGGGACCCGGTCAATGGCGAGGTGATATTTAATCTAGACCGTCCGATCTCAGGAGGAGATCGACGGTTGTGAATGCATCGGAGGGCGACAGATGGTGGGCCTGGGGTCCTTTTTGCCTTTATTATCGCCCGAGCATCTTCATGGCGCGATCACCATCGGATGGACAACCTCAGATTAGATGGTGGACAAGAATATCATGTCGGGCCCAGGGTCGAACGTTAACGCGCGATGAGGGCAGTTTTTCAATAGTGCTCGAAGCCACGCGTCGGCCGGTGAATGGCATCGCTGCAAAATAAAAAATACAGCCCTTCCTCCAAAGGCGGTGCAATAGAAACCGTCGGTTTTTGAACAGTGATTGTCTGTGGGGACCACCGGGGCGAATAAGCTGTGGGCCATCGATCTGCGGATCAGATCGACGGTTGTGATGCGATCGGAGGGTGTACGGGGGGGGGGGACCACAAGCGCGATGAGATTTGCGAAGACCGTCGGATCTGTACAGATCGATGGAGGATATTTCACCCGATCATTCATTTGAGAAGTGCGCTATGGGCTAGCACCTGGTTTAGCACTCGGGTCATGTGGAGAAAAGGTTTACGGGGGCTGGCTGTAGTGGGCTAGGCCTGATATATGTTAAAAAGTGGGTTTTTGGCCTGTTTTTAATGCTTTTTGAGGCCAGAAAGGGGTAACGGTAGAGAGAGTAAGGGGCTATCAAACCAAACAAAGGTTATTTGAATGGTTTAAGAGGAGCATGGTGATGATTTAGAAGGTTTAGGAATGATTTGGGGGTAAAAAGGGAGACTTTGGCAAAAGGGAGAAAAGGGTTAAAATGGGACATTCTACAGGGATACAAGGGGCATATAAAGGCCTCGAGCACAATTTTTTACAATAAGTGAGGCTTCTTGTATGGAAACAGTAGTGTAAATTTATCACAGGGAAGAGGGTATGAGGAAGCTTTCAAGGATGATGTGTTTTCAGGAGATATGCATTCCTTGAAGGCTCAAAAAACAATTTAGCCCCCTGTTTGCTTGTCAAAAATTCATAGGGGGCTAACAAATCACATGCCTCAAGAATTTAATAATAATAAATTTATTTTTCTCTTCACATCAAATACATAAAATCATGATTACATATGTCATTATGAAGACCGAACCTAGTTACATATTTCAACATAGATTACCCCCCTCCCCTGCGTCATCATGCATCTCATATATATGTGAGAATTTAAACATCATTATTACATTACCCATCATTATAACCATGCAATTTCATAATCATATACTCTAACAAAACATGATTAGGTATCCTCACATCAAATTTTGTTGAGCCCCAACAAGATAATAAACAAATACAAACATTGACATACATCATAATATAGGTCTACCCATCTAAGGGCCTCAATTTGGAGCATTAAAATGAGTTGAACATTGTAAGGTTTATCCCTCTTTTAACCATTCATATTGAATTTTTTTCCCACCCACTCACTGAAATATTCATTAAGTAATGAATTCTCACTTTTCATGTCTCAAAATCCAGACCAAATACATTTAATGATTTTTCTATATTCAAATACATTATTGTTGTCCCTTCCTAAATGCCTGCCCACTTGAAGTTGCACCTTGAAAACAAACATGTGGAATTTAGTTACATAGTAGTCTTGTAAAAAGTTCACTTAGAAGTAGACCTATTATGGCAAGTCTCAGAAAACTATGGAGTAGATTCAAATTAACAAGTCAATCAACTAGTTAATAAGACCATTAAAAACTACACTGTACAAATATGAATAATTATGTTCTAACTTCTAAATTTATGAAATTTATTGCAGTATAAAATTGGATCTACTTACAACATTAGACAGTTGGTCTCTTATGTAGCACATATATCTCAACATGGCCTCCAAGGTGTCTTTCGTTATCTGAAATTTGACATTAGTTTCTCCAGATAAAGATTGTGTAATTTCCTGAAGCTGCATGTGTGGAGCAAATATAAATGAATTTTAGAAAGCATGCTAGTGTAGAACATTTCTCTTAAACATAACCAATAATAAATCACAATTTCGAGCATTTTTTTCATATGAACCTCTCCTCTATCATGAATGTTAAGCCATTCTTTGATGAGCATCAAAGATCTAAGTGTCTTTGACATCCACACAGTTGACCCAAAAAAAAATGCATTTTATCTTATGTTCCAAAGACATTGGAAAAAAAATTGATGATGTTCTTCTTTTCTTGCATACGATGGCATACAATACATATATTAGTATGGAAAAAGAAGGAATAATACAAATTAAAAAAAAAAAAATTGCATGAAGCAAAAATACATATAAATCGTAAATTTTCACTCATTTTTTCCAATGCCAGTTTTGTACATATATATGTGAGTTATTTCACAGCCACTGCCTGACCAAGTTACAAAATCTCAAATTTCCAGTTCTCTCAAAAATATACAGATAGCATGTAACTGTCAGTTACAGTAAATTTTTGAAGTGTCTAATATTCAATCTCATTGTCTACAATAGAAATCACAGATCTTGCCCCAAGTGGCCTCTTATTATTCATAAATTATAGAGAATATTAGCCATCATTCTTGTGCAAAAACACTAGTCTTAAAGTGAGTCCAAAGCACTCTCTCATGTCCAAAGCTGCACAGTGAAATATCAATAAATTCTAGTTGTTGAAGTCTACAAATGGAAGGAGGAAGCATTGACAAGCTTGGACTTGTAGAAAATCTCAGCAACCTAAGTAACCTTAAATTTCCCAAGTCATCAGGTAACTTTTGGATAAAATGATAATCCGTGACAAACAACCTTTCCACGGAAATTAAACTACATTTGTTTTCTGGCAATTCCTCCAAATCGCTACAATGATCAAAGATAATTTCTACAAACTTAGGAAACTCTAGGACGTGCGCCTTGTCAAATAGAGTCATATTTCCCAAGTCCTCACAAAGGCATACAGATAATTTTTCCAAGTTCTCCCAGGATCTACAATAATCATAAAGAGGAGGTAGTATCAACTTCTCAAGGAATACAGACTTAAGCTGGGTAACTGACAAAAGTAGTGATAGGCCTTTAAGTACTTCACGCTTTGAATTGTAATTGTACATGATAAGAACCTGAAGTTTTGGCATGGTATGTAAAAATGTTGGAAGATAGTATTTACTTACATCAAAGAACAAAGCCAAAGGTTTCACCTCAGAAAAATCTATTTGAGACCAATCTTGTTCTTCCCTTGAACCTATAGTAATGTCCCAAAAATGCAAAAGTCAGAAAGCTGAGATAGTGAGATACTATGCTGATAAAAATGCTTCCTTATTAAATTTGAAAAATTAGTAAATTGAACAAATAATTATTCAATGCTTATGTAGGGAAAATAAAATAAGTTTCAGGGATGACCTGTATGAATTGAAACAAATTGAACCTGACATGTATGCTCTAGTTCCAACCAGTTTGTGGGAATACCATCCTCTTTAGCAGGCATGAAAAGCCTCTTATGAACGACACTATCTTGGATAGCTAGAGTCAGACAGACGCAAGGCTAAATCATGCATCACATCATGTTGAGTAGAGAAAATCTCACTAGCATAATCAATTGAGATGCGTAGACTCATGATACATCAAAAATTTTATTAACCAAAGGTAATGATCTAAAAAACACCTTTATCTTTACCGTTAACACATTCATTTATCTTACCTTCTTTATTTCTGATTTTTTTTTGCCTCAACGTTTTTGCAAAGTTGGTGCTCATAAAAGACATTAAAATTAAGTTGAGATACAAATATGAATAATGAGAATAACAAAACAATCAACAAATTTATTGAAGGCAACAAATCTAAGCAACCTCCTCACCTTGAATCGCTTGTGAGATTTAGGAGGTTTTGACTTGCAAGTTCTAACATGACCACAAAAGCATCTTTCCTATCCATTCCATGGGCATATACCAAAATATCCATAAAAGAATCTACATAGATCTTTCTACCCTTGGGAAATGCCCCCAAGTCCATAAAGTCCTTTGTTTCATCATCAAGGACATCAATACTTGTTTCCAAGAAAAGGAGCAAATCCTCTCTATGATGTTTTGATATAGATTCTTCTCTTGAAAGTTTCTTCTTAGCGTTTTCCCAAACTGGGTGTGGCTCATTGCACAAATAGCTTCCAATCACCTTGAGGGCAAGTGGTAAACCCATACAGTCTGCTTCAACTGAAAAATATTTTAGCAGTTAAACATGTTAATCTTCTGCAGAAATATAGAGCATTAAAAAATTTTCTGGAGTTGTTAACTATCCGATTTTAGACCTATAAAACCATTTATCTGTCAAAGGGACATAAAATCAATCTGAGTGTGAAAACTGTATAATAGGATTCAAAGAATTCAAGTAGGATAGAGAAACAAGCAGTTAGGGTATGAGATTTTGAATATTATGTCATATTCATACCTGTTTAACAACAACTTCGTCATTTCTTGTTGGAATCAAAGGTTGTCCAAAGGCCCAGAAACAGAAATGAGACAGGGCATCAGCCTTCTACAACATGGGCATATTATACACGTGACTATTGTCTGTATGTGGAATAGCGAGATCCTATCTGGTTGTGATAACCGTTTTGCAACCCTCTGCTTCAAACAACAACTGTTCCACATCTGATTTTGACCAAACATCATCCAAAATCACCAACGTCTGTGGATTTCCTTTTAAACTAAGTTTCTTCTATAGTTGGTTGTGCACATCCTTGATGCTCTGAAAAACAGGGCTTCGACCTCTAATTATTTTATCCCACATAAATTCCAAAAGGCCCATTACATTTGGAGACCGCGCAACAGTTATGAAAACTATATTTTTTTGGAAGAAATATAATAATCACAATGAGAATAAGCACTGAAAAAACCAAAAGGGAAGCAATAAAATGGTAGCTCGGTGCGACGATTAAAATAGGGGAGTTGTTCTTACCTTTGACTTCGGGATCGTTGCAAGGGGCTAATGAAATGGTAGTTTTGTCACTTCCACCCATCCCTTCAACCCCAACGATACTAAATCCTTTATTGAATAGGATATGTTTGACATCACTGAAAATATTATTCAAACCCACTACAAATTTTGGCATACTCGAGACTTGGGAGCTATCATTGCTGGTGAATTGCTCAGACTGTTCAGACAATGTGGTATCATGTGACCCATCAATGGTGCTCTGAAATAGTTCATTTGTGCTCATTTGATGAAGCATGAATGAGTTGGAGCTGGCATCATTAGTCATCTTGACACTAACCCTTTCCATTATAAGCCGACCCATTTCTTCAATAAGTTTAGATTGTTTGCTAAAACCCTTGAAATCCACATCTGGGTTGTGGACATCAAGGGTACGCAAGAAATTGTTGACATTCTTTTCTATCTTTTGGATCTTCTTTCCATAGTGATAACTTATGAATAAATTAAAGCTTCTCATATGCTCTAATTTTTTTACTATGTGAAGAACACCTTATCTGAATAGTAAGGAAGATAGAGGATATGTGGCTTGAATCTACAACTGGAGGAATATAAAGAACTTCAAGAGCCACGTGCATATTGGGGATGGCCAGAAGGGAGAAGGACTCCAAAGGTTCACCTTCTATAAGAAAATTGTCTTTCTCCATTCCCATAACTAAGCCGGGGCATAGCCATCCATCAAATCAATTGATGAAAAACATGAAGAAACAGATAGGGTTGTGGGCAATGGTTTCCTATGCAACAAACTACTTAGCATTGCTCAGTTTCTCTACCATGCAATGATTTATTTTGTTGATATTATTGGCACAGGATATAAGGGCCCTACTTATGACAGGTTCAGGTAAGCAATTCTTCAAAAGGAAAAGAGAAATAACAACACTAGATTGGAAGAACTTAAAAAGTAAAGGGAAACAAAAGGTGCACAATAATGTCTTGCGGTTGTAAGGATAGGAAGAGTAAGACCCTCCTAACTTTTTCAGTTTATTGTCCCAAAGGAACAATGTTTATTAAATCTAGTTACACATTTGCATAAATAAAATATGGGGCATTGTTAAATGAATTTTTGAATGCATTTATCCAAGAGATTCATGTGCAACATGTTGTACAATTCATAATAGATAATGCTTCTAGTTCTAATTATGTGGACCCTGACAAGATGTTAATGGAGAAACACCCTGCATTCATTTGGACTTCTGATGCTGCTCATTATATCGACCTAATTGTTGAGGTCATGGGAAAATTTTACTTTATCAAGGATGATTAATCAGTGGGGAACATCACATAATTGTTATATAACCATGCATATGATCTTAGCCTAATGAGGAAATTGAAAAGAAATGTATATAAGTCATTTCTTATTTTCTTATTTTCTGTAGTTTTGTGGTGGGAAAATTATGCTTGAAAAGCACCAAATTTATAGATTTTTGGCATATCAGTGCCTAGCCAGACTTGTGCTTAAATTTTCACTCACAATTTGGAGTGTGTTTCAAAAAATATACAATGGTGAAACATGTTAAAATATATGTGTCTTAATAATACAGTCTACATCTAATACAATCCTTGATTATGGCTGAAGCAAATTGAGAAAACACTTGATATGGACACCATTTCCTTATAGAAAACATTGACACAAGGTACAAATGGTTGGTGACGACATAGCCATGTTATGGAGAAGTCATCTAAGTTGTTAGATGAAGATGAGCATGATCAAGTGATAGGTTTCATAGGCAAATGTCCTACAACAAACAGAAAAGGAGAATGAGGAAAGTCAGGTGCTAGCCTCTGTACCTATACAGACTGAGATACCAATTAAAAAGAATTTGAATGTTATTGCAAGATGTTCCTCTACTAGAGGATGACATGTTACCTTTGCCCATAAAAAATGGATTCTAGAGGTAATTCTCCTCCACCCATCAGCCAATGATGGACTCCAGAGACAAAAATCCCCAAACCTCACTTATTTTAAGGATTCTAGGGATTATTTTAGGGATTTTGGGAATCCAAAGTGGCTAATTTTGAGCATTCAACAAGGAAACCAGCCTAAGGCAGCCATAGGACTCCACCCTTTAACTATGAGGAACTCCAGAGATGGAGATCTCCTCCCTTAGTCAATTCAAACAGGCATGTAAATCGCCTCTTATTTTCAAGTAAAATAGAAATGTGAGCAATAAATATAAATTTTCCTTTGTATACAGACTCCAGAGACCAGATAAGGGAGAATAACAAGACATTTTTCTTAGACAGTCACCAATGGGATAATCATGTTTCTTCGTAACAGCTCTTCAGTAAAAGAATTATACATTCATTCCATCCTTGCATTTTCTAGTTGGGGCACCAAAAAGAATAAGCAGGGTTTTTTTGACATCCTCGTGTCCAAATATTTTTGGAGCTAAAGAACACACAAGCTTGTTATAGATGTCACCATCCTTAGCAAGCAGCATGACAAGCAGTTCTATTTGTTCTTGTTCATCACCTTGTAAAATGTACCTACAGTTGTTTGAAATTAATGATTAAAATAAGAAATATAGATAAAACATGGATCAAATAAAAACTTCACTAAATGGGACATTTTAAAAAACTGCATATGCTAGACACGTGCAACCAAAGAAAAATTGCTAATATACCTGCACTAGATGTGGAACTTTACATATCTATATAAAGTAATACTTATTAAGTAATACCACCATCATCAAAGTAATACTTGTAAAAAAGTGAAGCAACAACTTGACCCACAATAAGTGACAAAATGCTGAATATTAAAAGCACCCAATGGGCCTTCATTTTTCCTGCAAATATATTTCTATTGGGGCCTCTTCCTGGATCTACATCCCTGATCAAACCAGGGCCTGAAGTTCCAATCTCTCAAGGTCAGTCAAATTATATTACAACAGCTTGCAGATAGACAATTCAATCAAATATAAAATTACTCTGAAATATTTAACATACATACCTTCTTGTACTGCATCCCTGATCAAACCAGGGCCTGAAGTTCCAATCTCTATAATTCAGTCAAATTATATTACAACAGCTTGCAGATATACAGTTCAATCAAATATAAAATTAATCTGAAAAATTTAACAGACATACCTTCTTATACTCTGTTGTGGCTTTCTAGAATAACACCCATCTGAATATCACCCATTAGAAATGAATTACCAGTGTGCATCAAGAAAATTACTTGGCTTGTGGATGTATCACCAAGAATTACTAGGCTTGTGGATGTATCACCAAGAAAAAGTATACAACACCTCATGAGTTGTTATCTTTAAAGAAACACATACTAAAACATAAACACCGTGATGAATCTCAAACTTAGAAGAAGGAAACTAGGAACTGGGGCTAAACAAATTGCAGTAGTGATAATGGAGCAAGATAGGTAGACTTTGATAGCTTTCAGGTCTTTGTAATTATAGTGTAGGATGAGAAATGGAATTAGAATGAGCATTTAGATAATGAATTCATTCTATAAGAAGAAAGTAACACAACATAATTGCCCTTACAAAACAGAGCATAAATTGATTTATGAATTCTATTTATAACTCTTTAGAACAATCAGTGAAAGCATAAGATATGAAATTGAATTGAAAAGGAATTCGATGAAATGAAACATGAAGGAGATACAATGCTATAAAGCCATACCACATGAATCCCAAAATTCTTACTGCAACTGCCTCTGTATTATCAAAAACAAATATCCAAGTACAATAGCTCTCCTATGATATATCCAATATCCAACCCCCCTCTATTACAAAAACATTTCTTTTTTATAGGCCAAATTACGTGCCTGCATGTAAAATTACAAGGACTATAAAGCATTAGAATGTATTTTTGCAAAAATAAAAATAAAAATGATTATCAAAAATGTAAAATGCTAAATAACACTTGCAAAAATACTGCTGATGGGCTAATACTCTTTGAGCTACAAACTCTTGACGATTTATATGTCCAATTTGAAAAATAGAAATCCAACTACCACAAAAAACATTCAAAATAAATGCACTTCATGTGTTAGCCATTAGCATCTGCAAATTTGTTGACTTGAGTGAACGTAAACCGTCCGATTGAACCTCGTGCCATTAGATCCTTGATATCCTTTCTAGTAGCGAACTATTAATCTAAAAATTCAAGGAAAAACTATTAACATTAGTGAGAAGAACCACATACTTTTCTTCAAAAACATATTCATAAAAAAAAGGAACCAATTCTTCTTGCTTTCGTGATTAAATGGACCAACTTCGAGAGAACCACGTGAGAAGGCATCCAACATAAGTGTTGAGGTAAAGGACGTCCTTATATTCAAAATTGTATATAGTGTTGAGGTAAAGGGGTACATATAGTTATATAGGTATGTAATTATATTATTATGGAAGAAATACCAAATTAATGTTTGAATGAAAAGTAACTACAAAAAGATGAATGGTTAGTGAAAGAAACTTACACCAAAAAAGTAGGTAGCAAAAAAGGGTTGAGTTATCTCGAACATTCACCATTTGAAGTATTCACTAGACCTAAAGCAAAAAAAGTACAAAAATTAACATCATATTCATACAAACAAATCAACAAAATTATAACCAAAAACTATTTATCAATAATCCAACATATGGAAATAAATAAGGAAAGGGAAAGTAGAATGTTTTTAGAAATTAACTTTGTACAAAATTTTCACAAAGTCTCAAAAAAAATTTTGTTATCACTTTATTCTAATTTGTATATCATTCTAAGCATTGTATGATAATTTTGTGATTTCTATAACAGATTCAAGTTGTACAAAAGCATGATCGATCAAATCATACTTGTATACGTGAGCTCGCCCTTTATTCTACTATACCAACATAATTGAAGCTCGATGCCTTCTAATCTATCCAAAGAGGTCGAATGCCATTATGGTAATCAAAAACCCTATTACCATCCTTCTTCCTTATTCTTTGAACCCTTCCAATGTACCACATTCCACAAGAAACACCTTGTTTTGCACTTCAAGGAACACCTTTTCTTGCACACGCTTCGATGGGGGAATTGAGTTGTTTTCAAACAACACCCCCACAAATGTGATCCAATTCCAAAGCCAATTGAAACACCCTTTTTTGTAGAGTATTCCCATCTCACCTAAAGTAGACCCCACTTCTCACTTTTTTCAACCTATCTTTTGACAATGTTGGATGTCCATTCAACCGACTAACCAAACATGCTTCGAACATATCCTTACCATCAAGATTCATCATCGGTTTTATAGTTTTTCTTACATTTTCATCGATGGAATCTAAAATTTCATCCAACTCATGTCTCCACTCACTTTCCATTATTTTCAATTCACTTTCATTGTGATACCAATGAATATGAAGATTGAAATGCATAGAGTTGAAACATCTCTCAGTGGAGAATCATCTAACTACTTCATCCACAATTTGGAATGTTGATAATCTTTATCCTCTATCCATGGTTTAACCCATCAAGAACATTGAGTGTAATTTTTCTAGTTTCATTCCAAGAGTTGATAAAATGTGCTTGTGCATCCTTCAATCCATTCTTAAGGGCTTCTACAATTTTAGCGTTTCATGGATATTGAATCATATTATGAGCTAAATATGTCAATGTTTTGTATTGTTTCTTGGTGCAATTTATTCCAAATGTTTTCTTTTTTCTTATGGGATTTATTAAAATGAAGCCCTTGGGAATTTGATTCTTCTTCAACAACTCTATTAAGGGTTCCAATAGCATGAAGCAAGTCAGTGAAATCATAGGCCCTCTCCACTCCAACCATCCCACCAACTTTGCTAAAGAAGTTCTCACATACATCCGATCTACCAAGTGCAAAACACATGGAAAGTTAGAGTATTGATATTGAAACAATATCATCAACAAAACTGCAAAATGGCAAGAAATTCTCACATCTTGATATGCCTCTCTGTTGATGAAATTTATGTTGACATTAGTATGAGATTTTTTTTGTACCCAACATAACCATAATGCGAAGAAATGATGAGACTCGTGAAGAATTTCACACTCTTTCCCGTGAGGCTCAAACTATGAGACATAAAGATGTCAATGTAGTCAACAAACAAATCATTAGGTAAGTCTCTCTACCTAGTGTCCTCTCTAACTTTCCACTTGGGTGTACTTCTCAACTCTTTCAAACACCTCTTTAGATGCCTTGAAGCAATGCATTGTGCGGAACCCCCAACTTTGTCGATCCATCCTTCTCCCTATATATTCACACTTAATCTTGTGATCATCCACTTCAAAAGTGTGATAAACCATTGTGACATGGCCAAAACTTATACTCATTTCCTAAAACCAATTCTCATCGACCACTAAACAAAGGATTCACTAGCTTTTTGCCGTAGTGGATGTAATCTTGGTCATGCAATCTCGTTACATTGAAACCATTGTACAACCCTAGCTTTAGCCTCCACCCTTCCCAAGGAATTTGATATCGAAGACCCTATTATTGAAGAAATAATCATTCAACATAAGTTGTCTTCTCTCGCTATCCCCCATCCGAGGAATGAGAAACAATAGGTCCCAAATTATTTTCTACATGTTTCTTCCACATAAATTCTACCTTTTCCCATTGTTGATAAACAAAATTTGTATTGAATTTATTGCATGTTAGATGAACAAACTACAACCAAACGAGGAAGTTTTTTCATGTAAAGGGTTTGTACAATAATAACACTTGCATAATGCCCAATAACATTGTTTTTAAAATAATTTGTTATAATCAAATAGCCCTCGATCTCCCTCACCACCGTCACTAAGAAATGTTATTGGGATTGATGTTCTTCTTTCAAACTAAAAAACTCCACCGCGTATCGCTTTTGCTACCCACCTAACATATTTTTTTCACAATTGTTTCATCTTCAAAGAAGGCATACAAAATGAATTGGTCCATATATACCATGTTTGGCTTTTATAAGAAGACATAAATTTTTTCCAACCGCCTCAAAAATGTGTTTTGTGCTCCCCTGGGATATATGTCAATGACTTTCTAACTTGCCCTCTAAAGTTGTATATATTAGAAGGACCATCCATATTCAAGCTAAACTAAAGTTATGTAATCTAGGACCTCCCCATAACTTGATCATCTCATAAAGGGTATTTTGTGGATGTACTATACCTTCTCCCTATTTTTTCATGAATCAAGTTATGAAATATATTCTTGAAAATTTCCCAAACTCGCATCTTTACCCTATAATTTTTCCTTGTTTATGTGCCTCACAAACATCCTTACAAAACCTAAAGACATCCTTCCTTTCTACCGATTCAAACAACTTTTTCCTTTCGAGATCTCATTCTAATAGAGAGGTAGCAACCTTGTCCTCTCCCACCAAAGAGCTTGCATTGTTGATCTATGGTTAGGATTTGTAATCCCTTGCAACATTATTCAATTCATTTTGAGCCAAATAGTCCAATCTTCTACCTTTCTCCGTATCTCTGTTCACTTCTTTTATTAGTGCACCTTGATTCACGATATAATCGCATCCCGAAGTCATTACATTTCTAGAAACAACTTACAAAATCTACATGTTAATGAATCAAAAAGGGGTCAATGTTTCGAGAACCCTCCTGCAATGAATATGCCTATATTTACCATCAATACGACATTCAATACCCCTCATAACATAGCATGATCTTGGTATGCTTCTCTACGGCCCATAATTTTCACCCCTTTGATCATCCATTAGGACCTTTGTTTCCAATCTCTGCCCATTTCTATCAATATAAGGATACCAATACCCCCAACATTGTAGTAACAAGGGATACAATTGAGCTATAATAAGATGACAACACAATAAAAAACAAATAAATTAGAAGTACGATAAATAAAAATAATATACAAATTCATATTCAAGTTTAGTCTAAACTATTAATTAACCCACTAATTAACAGAGCTTAAGTAGAAGGAGTTGCACTCTGTAGAACCCCTATGTAATATCGATGGTGATGATCGCACTAAGAACCATAGTCAAACTTTGTTGGGACTTATCATTGGTAGGCTTCTTAGGTCTCTCCCAACCGTGCCAATTCTCAACCCAATCTCCCGATGTGAAGCCTCATTTGTAGTAGTAGTAGTGTGCTTCTTTGATTTCAAGTGTTCGTTTAGAGAACTCGACAATATTACCACTTTTTCAGCACTAAACAAGACCATTTATTGCACCGTGTACATTCGACTCTCACTTTTTTCATGTCCTTATGGTCTCGTAAGTGTTGCTTCCACCACCTTGAACAAATTTGGCACTTGTGTCTTGTTTTAAATCATCTAGAAGTTGATTGCTTGATCAATATGAAATCTATCTCCAACCACTCGTTGTTTGTTGTACTTTGTTACATGAAGGAATTTCTACTACCACTTGGCATTGAAAGGCGTTGTTGATGGGATGTTGTTTTCATATGATGGTTTTTGAAGTTGTGCATTGTTCGCGCTACCATGTGATGCATCACCGTTCCATAATCATGCCACAATTTCTACAATGGATCTTATTTTAGATTCTCCCTTTTCGAATATATTTTGAGAGTAAGTTTCTATCGACAAACTCTTCCATTAAACTTTTCACTTTTTTTTCGCAAGATGCCAATACACAAGGATCAACAATCAGTGACTCTTCCATCGACAAAGGCATATTTTTTAACTCTTGGTTGTTTATGCATAGGTTCCTCCACATTCTCTTCAATTTTTTCAAAGATTGGTATTGTTTCTATTGCATTTGAACCCTTTGTTTCCACATCAAATTTTCCTAGTTTCCCTCTTGATGCCTAAAAGTGTTGTATAAACTTTCCATTTCTTCTCTTGCTTTGGATTTAAAGTTAATCCATCCCGGATAAAATCAAAAGGGTCTTCAACGATTCCCTCATCCAAAATTTCATCATCGATTTCAAAGAATGTACAACCTTCTCGACTATTGACAATGCCAATGACAAAGTTTCTCTTCATCAATAGTAATTTTATAAGACAAGTCCATCTATTTTTTGCACATAAATAAATGAAAAATTAAGTAAAATTCCACAAAACATATTGATTTATTGTGAAAAAAGAGCAACGAAGAAAGGTATGCACTTTCAATTCAAACCTCCAAAAAACATGAATAACTCTTACTATCTGTAATGAAACACCTTGATTCAAAATGTACTTATGATGGATTCCTCAAATGGAACTAAAAACAGAAATAAAACGAGAGTACTAAAACGGATTTGAGAGTTGATTTATTGAGTCAAACATTGACAAACTATAAGTAAGCTTCAGTCCCCTAAATCCGCCTCACTGGCCTTATTTACATCATTTTTTTTGGTCCTAAAGAGGTCAAAACCGTGTCAAAACCAAACCATACGTAGCTCTTACTGTTGTCTGGTATGAAATGGATTTTATTCATCATTGACCATCATTTGGTATCCATGCAAAAGACCCACAACTTATATGGCAAACTATATGGACCATATATTGTCTAATCTACACACTCACCTATATTTTGGATGGATCGAAACCCCATCTTACATTGAAAATAAGGTCGATGGATGCCATTGATGCAATGAATGATATATCCATCATAAATTATATTGTTGCAGAACCAACTCGAAACTAATCAAACTTGCACCTAATCTTCCAAAGGGTAAATACTAAATAGAGTAGAGAATCTCACAGCCTGCCAAATCCCAATGAGGATCAAACCGAACAGCCTACAATCACCAAATAAGGCAAACATGCCAATGAATCCACCCTTGAAGGAGAAGTAAATAATAGTCCCGAATGTGCTTCCAACAAAGGCATATTTCAAACCATACTCGTATTGTACCCTTAAAATATCAAAGACCATGTTTTGCAACTATCCTATGAATATGCCTTAGCTCAACTATGAACTAGATCAAGGTGTTCATTATGAAAAATACATCAAGTTTGATGTTACATCAAGTATCTAATCAATTTTCTATACAAGCAAAGGATCTACCATATATGAGTCCGAGTCAAGCATGCAACCTAGAATTGGCATCATTGGGGTGACTATGGATTTACAAACAATCATTTGGAATCTTTTGAAGGTCTTAATCATGTACTTTCCATGCCAAATAAAAACCTCACTTGTACTTGGGCCACACCTTTGGACCCAAGAAACAATACATCAAAAAAATTGACTTTCATATTTAAATACTCATTCCCTCACGGGTATGTGTTATATTCAGTACACTATTTTTTGGGGATGGTGGCAAATATGGAAAAGACCATCATTAAGTCTGTCCTTGACAAATTTGGCCCTTGGAGGGAATCCTCTAATAAGTGAAAACCATGCAAAGACCTACAACTTATATGAAAGCCGTATGGGACTCGATATTGTCTAATCTACACACTCACCTATCATTTTGGATGGAATGAAACCATCTCGTACTGAGAATAAGGGCCGATGGATGCCATTGATGCAAAAAATGATATATCTCGCTCGTTGTATCGTACAACAACCCCCCATTTTTAACTTGTTCACATCAAATAATGGGGACCCTTTCTATAAATTTTTTATCTAAACACCTTTTTTATGATTTTTATTAAGTCAATTATCTTAGGATTTTGTTAATTTTTCATTTTCTTTAGACTTTGTTTTCAATATTAGTTGAAATCGTTTTATAAGCTCTGCTGACGCTGTTTCGTCTCATTTGGTCAACTGCTTGTAAATAACACTTTGAAGTCTAATCAATTATGTCGCTTTGGGTTAAAAAAATGCGGATTTTTAATAATGCATTTAGTTTAAATACTAACCCCTAGATTAATTATTACTAACAATTTTTATTTTTACTTATACCGCCAAATCATAAAGCATCGGATTTCTACTATTTATTCCAATTTTCCAAATTTTCAAATAAATTATTAACTTCTAAAAAAATCCAAATTGTCAAAATGGTTGTTTTAGGTAAATCATCATAGTCTAATTTAACATCTCTAAAATAAGATCAAAAAACAAAAAATAATTTTTAACATAAAATTTTGAATTAAATAAATTAATTATTATATTAAATATAATTAATTTAATTAAATTAAAATTTTATATTAAACAAATATATAAAAAACAAAAAATTAAATTAAATTTTTGCATAAAACACATCGCATCGGAAATATTCATGTGAACATCCTTTTAAAAAAACCCCGATGCAATGATTTTTCTCGATGCGATTGAGACTCATTAGTTTCATCCGATGCGACGAGCTCATTACCTCCGATCCGATTAAGCTTGTCGGCCTCCCGATGCGATTGAGCTCATTACTTCCGATCCGATTGAGTCACATTGAACTTATGCGATGCGATGAGGTCATCGTTCAAATCTTCCGATGCGATTAAGTCAATGTTCAAATCTTCCGATCCGATCGTAGGTCAAGAGGAGCAACCGAATTTGGGGATGAGCACGTATTTGACTTATCAACTTTGGAAGCTCATAAATTGATGATTTGCCAAATGAGGCCCATGACGCTCATTGGAAAGAGAAAATCAAGGAGAACATTTCGAGGAGGTTTCAATAACAGATTTGATCATTTATTGGGTCAAAAATCAGGCAAATAAAATCAAGCTCCGAATTTTTAAAAATAAAATCAATTTTCTCGAGTTTTGTTTTTCTTCTATTTTCATTTGTCCACCTCTTCTAATTGGGTGCATTCATGCATCAATAATATTTGATTAATTAAAATCATTATGAGTACTTGACAAGAAGCTCAGTTTCATTTTTATTTATTTAAATAGAATTTGATCGATTTGTTTTAATGATAGAAATAATATTTGGATTTTATTTTTGCTTCTTAAATGATTTCCACCTTTTTGCAGAAAAACAAAAGAGAAGGAGATACTGAGGAAAAAGCTTTCAATCAATGAGAAGACTCCCAACAATTAAATATTGGAATTTTTGAACAATTAAAGTTGATTGGGCAACATTTTTCTTCAAACAAACTCTCTTCTAAAAAATAGTTTTGGGAAGATTATAAATTGCGTATTGCAAAATGTAAAAGGAGGCTACTCTCCTGCACCTGCATTTCTAAAAGCATTTCGTTATAGGAATTTAGAGTTGTAGATGGGAGGAGAGAAAGTTTCGTATCCGAACATTATTGGAGGGTTTATGTGCTTTATGTCTTGTATTATGCATGATGGGCAGAGTTTGTATCGTTGTACCTCTTAGTCCCGAAAGTGTAAATTCAAGTAATGTAAAGTAATCGTTAGAGACCAGGACTTATAGCTAAACATTCAATTAACCGGGTATTTTTGGCATTTCGTATCAAATACCGCTCATTTCTCATGTTAATAAAATCGTTGTTTCATTTTTATTCATGTTTTGGCATTTCTCATGGATATGGATAATTTGTCTCAAATTGTTATGTATCGCTCTTATGAATTAAAATCTCGATTTCTCGAGTAACCATTTCTTTTAAATCGTCTTATAACACCGATTTATTAAATATTAATGTGTTGTGAATTTCTTCCACATGTTATCGTTTAATTATTAGTTTGACTGACATGATAATTGATATCAATTTTTGTGAATTTCTTCCTGGAGTGTTGTTGATTTATTATTTTGGTCAAAATGGTCTCAATAGAATGTGTTTTGGTACTCACAAATGTGAGCTAATTGAATTTCTTCGTTAGTTTGAGATATTAATTAAAAGCGAACATATTTTAATTCTCATCACTTAATTATCTTTGCTTCTAATTGGGTTAGATTTTCATCTACTCGATTGAGATAGGATTTAGATTAGTTTCTTTTTGCTTGCATTATAGAATAAGTTTGCAATGTGCTAGATTAAATTTACATTTTCTTAAGTCCTCTTTCAAAGAGGCAAAATCTTAGTTATGGTTTGGCTGAACCCAAATCGCTCATAGTCATTCTCTTGCCTCGATCGCAAGAAGAATTGATCCTGATATCCCCGTCTATTGGTAGTTAATGATATCGTAAACCAATAGCGATAGGAGAAGGTAATCGGACTCAGCGCGAAACCAAATTTAGCCACTATCATAAATCTTAAAAAGGAGCCGCATTAAGGTCCGGACCGGGTAGCGTTATCCCTCAATGTTGTAAAGTGGCCGATTTTCGAGGCTTCAACATTTTTGGCGCTAGAAGGAGTGGGCCCGAAACTTGTTGTCTCGTTGGAGTCTTTTTAATTTTAACATTTTATTTAATCACGATGGCTCCTCTTAAACTTCCAGCAATTTGGAGTTGTATCCATGGACGTGCATCTTCCAATACTCCACCCGAAGGGTAAGACTCTTGTCTCGTAAAATTCAATGGTAAGAAAAATTCTTCTCCGCCTTTAATCATGTCCTTCAATTTATTCAAAATGTTTCAAATTTTATGATTTTCAAGGATTGATGAAGGCATTTTATGCACTTTTTACTCTCACATTTGCGTAAAAGGCGTAAGCTAGTAGAACTTTTCCGCCTGTTTCAATCCACACCGGGATCAATTTGTTACAATTTTCATTTGTAAATTTGACGGCTATGATTATGAATGGTATGTGAAGAAATTGAATATTTACGAAGGTTTGAAAATGAGTCCGTTAATGATTTTAATATTCGATTTCATTTAAATCGCTTAAGATTTAAAGACGAAGATAAACCTACCAAGAAGAATCATTAGATTGGTTTGAATATATTTGTTCTCTCCACCCATTCCCAATCCATATGCGTAATTAATTCAAGTTTTGTTCCATCCCATTACAATATAAATGAGAATCCCAATTTGGATGTGCAAATAAATTGTGATGAAGTGGTTTCACAAAGCTTGGAAAATATTTCTAATCAAATGTATAAATATTAAACAACAACAATTTTGAAGAAAGAACGTTTTGGAATCCGAAAATTACCTTCCGCGGTCAATTCAAAATCGTATCGCAAATCAACAAGTACAAGCAAAGCAATCAAAGTAAATAATAAATACAAACCTACGACAAATTTCTCGAATTCCTCCACGATGAGCAAATGCCGAAATCACAAGCAAAGAAAGCAGTCTTCTTCAAGAAAGCATGAGCATACAAAGGAATGATTTAGAATCAAAATTTACAATGGCACTATACGTACAAGAATTCTAAATCGCAGAGCGCTTTTAAATGCATTGTTTCGTGTTCACATTTTCCCTTTATCCCGATATTCTTAATGATGGTAATTTTTCCCCTTTCGATATTAATGATATTTCGTAAAATACGTAGGCCGATCTAAATGAATTACTATCAAGTTTTTATCAAGATAGAGAAGCACTAACGATCATTCTTTGCCATTAATGAACATGAAATTCTTGTTCCTCCCTTGCTTGGATATATTGGATGAGATTGAAGGGAATTCTAGAGAATCTGTGAGGTCATTTATGATGATTACTTCCGATATTGAGGATGTTGATTTCAATTTTTCTCAAAAGAATCCTCATGATAAAATTCAAATAACATCCGAGAATGAAGAACGCTTCAATTTAAAAAATTATCCCAACCAATCCTCATTTTAGAGCAAAGAAATTATCTTCATGATTTCATTATTCGAGAAAAATTTCCAATTTATTATTCGTATCGTGATCAAGCTCTCATTCCTACTCATAATCATAATTCATTTTCTAATTCACAAGTTGGAATTCAAAATTACTCAAATTCCATACTCGGCTAATCCTTGTGAAAATGAAATTATTTCAAAACGATCCCAATCGTGTTGTAACATTAGTTGTAAAAATAGTGATTTCATTTTAGTTTTTCTTTCCGCGCTATTTTGTTTAAATTTAGATTTATTTTTTGATTTTATTTTGCAAAAATTTTCACACTTTTCGCCGGCATATTGAACACCTTACTATCAAACACTCAATCGATGCATTGCTCCGATTGGGGAATTGAAGTTTCATATTATAATCATGAGCATCAAAAGATATTAATATTTCAATTTCAATCAATGCTAATGTTTCATCAAAAGCTTCTATTTTTTCAAAGGCAATGTCGACAAGAGAATGTATTTTTGCACCGCTTTCAAGAATTCAATTCAATTAATAATTTTCCATTTGTACATAATACTAACAATTCTTTCCGTGCCCTTTGAATTTAAAAGCTCATCTTCACAATTTAATCGTTATCTCTTCCTTGAACATTTTCCACTTTTTAATAGAAATCCATCCAGATTTCTATGATCCAATTAATATCCAATTAGAAAGGAAATTTCAAGAGAAAGAGATTTTAATTGCTACAATAACAATCGTACATTCTCGATTTCGCATTTATTTTCTCAAACTTAGTTAGATTTGTATTTTTATTACTAACATTTGAACCGTACATACATGCAAACAATTCAAATGAAAAAATGGCTACACCGGAAATATGACTATACCTAGTCATTTTCATGTACATGGTTAGAATAGAGTAGAATTAATTTAGTTTGTTTGTTTTGTATAGTTAATTTGTTTTAATGCTTTTTGTAGATTAAAAAATAAAAACAAAAGCACCGGCCTCTCTCATGCATGTTCACTCAGTCATTTTCTCCTTATCGAAAGTTTTAATTCTTGCTTTCCTTTTTAAATTTCTTGCATCAATACCTCTACTCCTCGCTTATTTTGAATAATGTTCGATTAAATTCAATTGAGTAGGTTGCACTTGGCATTGACGCTCAAAGCCACTTTTCTTCATTTCGAGATTTCCTTCTAAGATTTTCTTTTGGAATTTATATAATAAAGGTTGAAGATGTAAGAGCTTCATGATCTCATTATCCCATGAAATGTATGATCGTCTATGATAAGCTTAATTCGACTCAATCATTAGTAGTCACTTAACCTTTCACGATAATCAGATGAAGTTCATATTATCTTCCCCTAATTCTGCTAAAGCCGACTCTTAAGGATGTCAATTTTGCCGAGTGCACACATTCAAATCTATTTTGATATTTTTCTACAATTAGTGGCTTTATCCCATTCTAATCTTTAGTTTATTATTTGATGCCGCAATATATTCATTCACTAAAGACATTATTGAACAAATACAATAACAACATTCTTCTCAAGTTATTCGAATAAGGTAGATAATAAATTGTTGTTTCAATTCAAAAGGAGAGTCTATTTTTATATTTATTTCGTTAAATTTTATGTTTTATGAACATGAATGATTGATTTCATTCAAAGGATTGCACACTTAGATTTAAATAAATAATGAGATGATTTTAATCAAAGGAAGAATTTTGAAGAGTTATGAGGTAAAATTTACAGACAAATTCCTTTCGTGTACGCATTTACAAATTTCATTCTCATCCATTATTAGTTCATTTTTTATTCTTAGTTTATTTTTGATTTGTGTTCGTTTATTTGGCAGTCTTTATTTCTTTTCAAAACATAAAGTGTTAAAAAAGAACCCATTTCAAATTTGCAATAAAGTTCAGGGAAATTTTATTTTATGATTCATTAGAATTTCGCATTCTTTAACTTTGCTTTCATTCATTTAAAAAATCCAATTGAAATTAAAAAGAGTATCGTGAAGATTCATATCGTAAATTCTCCAACTTGATTTTCATATTTCCGATGCAAGATCTTCCGACGTGTTACATCATTCAATTTTTCATAAAATATCAAATCACATATCGCATTGAATAAATAGAAAGGTTTGTTTTTTATTACAAAAAGCCCCGATGCAATGAAATGGATAACAAACGCACATATCGCATTAGGCATAAGGTTAATTCTTCCATTCAAAAAACTCCAATGCGATAAAAACTTAATCGCAATCGCGAATTGGTAAAGTCATACCACAATTGGTTCATATCACAATTGATTAAAAGGTCAACTTTTAAAAGTTACGATGCGATGAAGTCTAATCGCAATCGCATTTCTACAGAAGTTCTATGCATTTTAGCTGATTCGTTCATTTCAAAATTCCGATGCGATCAACTCCAATCTAATCGCAACCTGAGAAACCTCATTTTGATATATATATCCATTTGAAGTATGTGTAAAAACCCGCGATGTTAGTGAAGTTCAAATCGCAATCGCAATTATTAAATTAGTCAAGACTAATTTTGAAAGACCTCCGAGTGCAACAAGTCTAATCGCAAATCGCAAATCGGGAGGAAAATTGAATACATCCTTGTGTGCTCATTTTAAAAAATTGTGATGCAATAATTCATCACCAATTGCTTATCGCTATCGCTTTTTATTAATCGCCAAATGCTCATTTCTCATCGATTTTCACTACCTCCTTTGCTCATCGCTTTTTATCGTTCTTCGTTCATCACCAATTATTATAAAAATCACATCATCGCTATCGCGATCGTTTTAATTTCAATTCCCTTGAACAAAAAGCATTGCTTTACATTTTACTCGCTTACTTTAAAATTAAATAAAATAAATAATGATTTTGGGTTATAGAATTTTGGTTAGTTTGCCTCTTTCATATTTTTAATGTCAAACTACAAGAAGAAGTCACTAGTATTGGAGAAATTGATACCTTCGTGTAAGATCAAATGCAATCATCCAATGGTAAGATTCATGTACCCACTTTCATTAATTTCCATTTCATTACTTTAGTTTCGCTTTGTTTTTCAAAATTATGTTGATATTTGATTCCATAGTAGCTCCTCATAAAAGCTTTCAAACATCCGTCAAATCATATTTTGGAAGCCGATGCTCTTTCTCGGTTTTATTTTCAAGAAGCAACGATAGTCTTCATTGAACAAATTTTACACTAGGAAGTTTCTCGAACCTTATTATATTTTCAAAGCATTTCTTTTATTAGAAAATGATTAAGATAATGCTTTGAAAACGACAAGATTGACATCAAACAGAAATTTTTCATTGTGGTCGAATTTTATCATCGCTATCCTCGAACCTAAAGCATTTACAACCTTGTACAGTATAAGTTTTATGGATCTCAACATAAGAAGAAATGATTACATGATTATTTTATTTTATCATGTTGTTGAGACATTGGTATAAACATTTTTTTGTTAGAGTTTGTATTTCAAAAGCTTCGGATTTTTTCTTTTCCACTTTTTTTGCTTCATTTAATTTTGTTTCCGTCGATTTCTTTTCTCACTTTAGTTTAAGAATTCTTTTCCTTTGGTTTTCAATTTTGATTTTGGTAACTTTGTTATGTTTTATATGGAAGGCTTTTTATTACTTAACAATGGTTGGCATACATAGGAAAAATTGTTAATAGTCTCCTATTAGCTTTTTTCTTAAAATCTCTTAGCAAAATTTGTTTTTCTTATTATAAAGGTAGACATAATTTCTATGAAGAGATTACAAAACAAGAAAAGTTGACGTGCTATCGTGAAATCTCGAGAAATTTCTTTTTCATCAAAATTGTAATTATTTTGAGATTTCAATACTTATTAAGATCTTTCAAGATTCTATTATCACTGCTTTTCAGTGTTATTTTTAACCAAGTAAAGACACTTTACAATAAAGCACTTTTAACTCGAAATTGTCATTCCGAACTCTTAAGGAGTTAATGATTCTCCCTATTTAAAAAGAGTTTTATTTTTTCTAGAGTGTAATCCAAAAATATATTTAAAACTTAAAAAGATAAGAGGTCTCATCATGAGCCTCGCTTACCATGATCATAGGGGAAAAAATAGGCCGACATTACCAACACCGGCTAAACAAACCAGGGTAATGGCTTATAATTTCAAACAATTGTAAGACAAGGGGTTCTATCACGAGCCACTTGTTCGGCCCAATTATAACCAAGAATGGCATTGTCAACTATCTCCGGCTACCAAACCAAAAAGATAGACAATGGCTTTTTAAGAATAAAAAATAAAAAAATAAGCATATATAAATGGATTTATCTCTAAAGTCAATAATTCTTAAATAGATAGACTCGAATCATTGATGATTAAAAGGTAACCCTGCCGAGACTATAGATGTTTGGTCGTTGTGCTAGCTGGTTTCACTGCAGACAAATGAGTACACTTTAAAGCCCTACCGTAAAGTGACCCCCGCTTTATCTCTGTAACCACTAAGGACTCGATATAGAGTTATGAGATATTTTAATTTATGAGGAATTTCCTGCAAAATTACAGTAGATGGACGTTGCTTTATCTCGATTAATGAACCTAAATAAACATTCCAAAAATAATTTTCTTCTTCTTTAATTATTTTTACTTTAATTTTAGGAAAATTTCATTTTTATCAAACAGAAAGATAATCGTTTCTTCCAAGAATCGCCAATTGTTGTACTTAAGATAAACAACCCCCCCCATTTTTAACTCGTTCACATCAATGGGGACCCTTTCTATAAATTTCTTATCTAAACACCTTTTATGATTTTATTAAGTCAATTATCTTAGGATTTTGTTAATTTTTCATTTTCTTTAGATTCTTGTTTTGATTGCTCGGTTGAAATCGTTTTTTTATAAGCTTCCCCGTTGACGCTCGTTTCGTCTCATTTGGTCAACTGTTTGTAAATAGCACTCCTTTGAAGTCTAATCAATTATGTCGCTTTCAAGTTAAAAAATGCTAACATTTTAATAATGCATTTAGTTTAAATACTAACCCCCAGATTAATTATTACTAACAATTTTTATTTTTACTTATACTAAATAAATCATAAAGCATTAGATTTCATTATTTATTCCAATTTTCCAAATTTTCAAATAAATTATTAATCTCGAAAAAATCCAAATTGTCAAAATGGTTGTTTTAGGTAAATCATCATTTTTTTAGTCTAATTTAACATCTCTAAAATAAGATCAAAAAAACAAAAATATTTTAACATAAAATTTTGAATTAAAATAAATTAATTATTATATTAAATATAATTAATTTAATTAAATTAAAATTTTATATTAAAAACAAATATACAAAAAAACAAAAAATTAAATTAAATTTTTGCATAAAACACATCGCATCGGAAATATTCATGTGAACATCCTTTTAAAAACCCCGATGCAATGATTTTTTCCCCCGATGCGACGTAGACTCATTAGTTTCATCCGATGCGATCGAGCTCATTACCTCCGATCCGATTAAGCTTGTCACCTTCCGATGCGATTGAGCTCATTACTTCCCGATCCGATTGAGTCACATTGAACTTATGCGATGCGATGAGGTCAATGTTCAAATCTTCCGATGCGATTAATTCAATGTTCAAATCTTCCGATCCGATCGAGTCAAGAGGAGCAACCGAATTTCCGTATTTATATCGGGATTGACTTATCAACTTTGGAAGCTCATAAATTGAGTTTTGATTGGCCAAATGAGGCCCATGACGCGCTCATTGGAAAGAGAAAATCAAGGAGAACATTTCGAGGAGGTTTCAATAACAGATTTGATCATTTATCGGGTCAAAAATCGGCAGAAAATCAAGCTCCGAATTTTTAAAAATAAATCAATTTTCCGAGTTTTGTTTTCTTCATTTTCATTTGTCCAAATTTCTCTAATTGCGTATTCATACATCAATAATATCCTTGATTAATTAAAATCATTATGAGTATCAATAAGAAGCTCAAATTTCATTTTTATTTATTTAAATAGAATTTGATCGATTTGTTTTAATGATAGAAATAATATTTGGATTTTATTTTTGCTTCTTAAAATGATTTTTAATTTCGCAGAAAAACAAAGAGAAGAGATATTGAGGAAAAAGTTTAATCAATGAGAAGACTCCAACAATTAAATATTGGAATTTTTGAACAATTAAAGTCGGGATTGGGCAAGATTTTTCTTCAAACAAACTTCTCTAAAAATAGTTTTGGGAAGATTATAAATCGGTACATTGCAAATGTAAAAGGAGGCTACTCTCCTCCCAATTCCGCACTTCTTAAAAGCATTTCTCGTTATAGGAATTTAGAGTTGTAGATGGGGAGGAGAGAAAGTTTCGTATCCTAACATTATCGAGGGTTTATGCTTTATGTCTTCAGATATGCATGATGGGCAGAGTTTGCATTTCGCAGCCTAGTCCCGAAAGCGTAAATTCAAGTAATGTAAAGTACCGTTAGAGACCAGGATCGAGAAGCATTCAATTAATCGGTATTTTTGGCATTTCCGTATCAAATACTCGGGGCTTCATTTTTATGTTAATAAAATTGTTGTTTCATTTTATTCATGTTTTGGCATTTCTGTTGATATGGATAATTTGTCTCAAATTGTTATGTATCTCTCGCTTCTATGAATTAAAATCGATTTCTCGAGTAACCATTTCTCGAAATCGTCTTATAACACTGATTTATTAAATATTAATGTGTTGTGAATTTCTTCCACATGTTATTGTTTAATTATTAGTTTGACTGATATGATAATTGATATCAATTTTTGTGAATTTCTTCCGAGTGTTGTTGATTTATTATTTTAGTCAAATGGTCTCATGAATGTGTTTGGTACTCACAAATGTGAGCTAATTGAATTTTTTCGTTAGTTTGACATTAATTAAAGCTGAATATATTTAATTTCATCACTTAATTATTCATTTTTAATTAAGTTAGATTTTTCATCTACTCGATTGAGATAGGATTTAGATTAGTTTTTTTTGCTTCGCATTATAGAATAAGTTTGCAATTAGATTAAATTTTACATTCTTTTAAGTCCTCTTCTCAAAGAGGCAAAATCTTAGTTATGGTTTGCCGAACCCAACTGGGCCCAAGGGTCATTCTCTTGCCCGATCAAAGAAGAAGAATTGATCCGTTATCCCCGTCTATTGGTAGCAACATATATCGTAAACCAATAGCGATAGGGAGAAGGTAACTGACCTTAGTTAACCGCCCGAGCCACTATCATAAACGGAAAAAGGAGCCGCATTAAGGTCCTGATCGGGTGGTTATCCCCCAATGTTGTAGCAAACATTTCTCGAGGCTTCAACACCGGCCATAAATTATATTGTTGGAAAGACCAACTGAAACTAATCAAACTTGCACCTAATCTTCCAAAGGGTAAATACTAAATAGAGCAGAGAATCTCAAGCACTGCCAAATCCCAATGAGGATCAAATTGAACAGCTACAATCACCAAATAAGGCAGCATGCCAATGAATCCACCCCTGAAGGAGAAGTAAAGATTGGTCCTGAATGTGCTTCCAACAAAGGCATATTTCAAACCATATTGTATTGTACCCTTAAAATATCAAAGAACATGTTTTGCAACTATCCTATGAATATGCCTCAGCTCAAATATGAACTAGATCAAGGTGTTCACTATGAAAAATACATCAAGTATCTAATCAATTTTCTATATTGAACATTAGGTAAATCCATATTGAACATTATTTTGGATTAGCAGTTTAATCGGCCCAACTAGTTAGGACCAACTGAAACAGTGACGCACGATAGATCCATTTGTCATGTACCACCCAAAGTGGCTCCTAGAAGAAAGCATGCCCCATGTCTCAAGCACCTCAACTACCACCACATCCATGCATATGATTCTATCAAGGAATGAAACTAGTCAAACTCCCAAATCCCTAATCAATCCCCACACCTCAGCCTTCTTATTATCAATTGCATAAACATTTTGATATGGCCTTTTGATTGTTAATCCCAATTGTCTCAGCACACCAAATACCATGATGTTGTCGGAGGTACATCAGTCCAATATACAATAATAAATCACCAAATCACCGGTAAGCAACGACACGTAGAAAGGCATATCTTTAAAGTTATCTCCAACATAAATTTGTGGGTAATCCTCTATCATATCAACTGCGTCACTAGCCTCTACTACTTGTAAAGTATTAGAAATGTTCATAACAATAGGTCCATCTGATAACACAACTAGTGATTTCATAATAGTGCATCTCTACCCAAAAATCTTAAACAAGTAAACTAGAGGAACAAGGATCCTCACCTTCAATAATTATTGTGCAACATCATAACTTACTAGTGGACCAAGAGGTAAAGTGGGTGCAACAACCTATGGAATGGTCTCAGGAGCTAAATGCTTATTCTGTACTCTATTTTTAAAGTTTTCGACTTACATTCCTTTCCTAGGTACACCAGTCTTAGGCTAGGAAGCAACTGATTCATTAATTGGAAAAATGTCTTGATCAAGAATGGTAAAAAGAAATTAATTTCTGGTTCTAATCATACATTTTTAGTTTTATCATGTACTCTTCATATAAAATATCACTACATATTGCTATGATTGGGTTAAATCTGTACTTGATAATTCTTAATCCTAATTGTCTCAGCACACCAGATGCCATGATGTTTTTGGAGGTACATCAGTCCAACATACAATAAGCAAACACCAAATCACCTGTAAGTAATGACATGTAGAAAAACATATATTTAAAGTTATCTCCAACATAAATTTGTGGGTAATCCTCTATCATATCAATTGTGTCACTAGCCTCTACTTCTTGTAAAGTATCAGTAATGTTCATAAAAATAGGTTCATCTGATAGCACAACTAGTGATTGCATAATAGTGCATCTCTACCCAAAAATCTTAAACAAGTCAACTAGAGGAACAAGGATCTTCACCTTCAATAATTATTGTGCAACATCAGAACTTACTAGTGGACCAAGAGGTTAAGTGGGTGCAACAACCTATGGAATGGTCTCAGGAGCTAAATTCTTATTCTGTACTCTGTTTTTAAAGTTTTTGACTTACTGTCCTTTCCTAGGTACATCAGTCTTAGGCTGGAAAGCAACTGATTCATTAATTGGAAAAAAATCTTGATCATTTAATTTAATTTTTATTGTTTTGATCTTATTTAATTTAATGTGAGCAATTCCCGCAAGAGATTTGGCCCCAATGCTAGATTCATTGGGGAGGGCCAGAGTGCTAATCACATTTGAGAATAAGGAAGAAACCAAAAATATCAAACCCACTCTACCAATAGAACAAACCTGCCAACCTATTGCAAACCATATCAATGTCATATAATAGGAAACTGTCCCCACTGTGAACTTCGCAGCCTCCTTTTTCATATCTATGAACTACCCACTAATAAAAAATCCAACAATGCATACCATAGTAGCAGCTATGGATGTGAAAATTTTCATCTGCAGAACCATTGCAAAGGTCTCCTTCTTCATAACCCCATTGAATACAAGATGCATCAATGGAAGAAGCAACTGGTAGATTGCAGAAGCTGCAACAGTGAAAATGAAGCCTACTATGTACTTGGAAGTATTCACTCCTTAGGCCTGTCACCATCTGAATGAACCGCAAGCAGAATTA